>CM076583.1:1252616318-1252800572 GCA_034641835.2 Pinus albicaulis
TTTTGGTAGTGGGTGTCTGAATATTTTCTGCAATTTCTTCTCTTGGATTCTGAATTTCAGAAGAAATTGAAGAAGTTAATGAGGGTGTTTTGCTCTCAGAATGGCTTGTGGATAAATATTTACTTGCCATTCATAGCTCAGGCCCTTCTTCTAGTGCCAAAAATGTTGAAGCCTAGAAAATCTCTGCTTCAAACATTGGGGAAAACCACCCGGTCGGGACCATAAGGCAGCTCCTTTTCCGTTTGGTGTGGTGGCTCCGACTAGATTTAAAGGACCAGTTTCCTTGTAACTAAATGGATTGGATTGGATGGTTGAAAATGGGACTAAACTAACTGAAATAAAACTATCTAATTTAAGCTAAATACTGATAAAGAAATTCTAACACTAACCCGGGTAATTATATGTGAATACAACTTAAGATTGTTTCAATTCAACAATAACCATGAAAATGTATTATTAATTAAATTGAAATGTGCAGAAACAAATAAAGATAACTCTGTTTAAGAAATTAAGCAGAGTTATATAAACATATTGCATTCATCATTGTATACCATTTACATGTAACTATGAAAAATAACGTTTCAATTATACTCAGAAATGATATATAAAAGGAAGCGTTGTGAAAACCAATATACATATAAATGATAGAAATTTTAAAATGAATATCATAAAACAAAAGAGATCAACCGTGAACAGATAGAAATACCTTGTTCATCTTGAAGAGTTTCAAATGCAATCTGATACTCTATCCAGTAACTATGATGCAAAACCAAATTCCAAGGTACAGAAATGCAATACTTCAAAGATAATTTCGCATGAAAATCACCAGATGTGACCCTTTTCAAAAATATATAAGACAATGGAGTATAGAAATGCAATCTCCAAGTCCAAAAATATTAAGATCCAGGACCCCTCTCTAAATGCATGAGAGGGGCTTAAATACTACTCAACTAACTCTAAAAATAGTTTATTAAAAAAATTAAGGATTCGGTTCAATGACCGTCCTTTTCCTAGGCTAAAATACAGTGAAATTGAAACTAAATCTATCCATCTATTAACTTGATCTTTAAGTTTGCAGGCATCCAGCATAGTTTTGAGAAGATGCGGTTGACCGACTTCAAAATTCAACTGTCCTGGAAAGACAGAGTTGGCAAGCGTAGGAGCAATCTTCTCTGTAGCATTGATGATACAATTGAGCGCACTGTGCTGACTATGTGGCTTTACCAAGTACATCCAGTACGAGTCCCAATTCAATCTTGTCAGCCCTTGGATGGATTTTTCTCTTTCTTCTGCCTTTGGCCTCCATTCTGTTTGTAGTTGATTTGCCTGTGGGAGATATCCTAGAACAGTTTCAGAAATCAAGTTAGCTTTGTGTAAATTATCATTTACACAATCAGTGAGAGTGTTTGCCACTGTAGATGCCTCCTCTGCTGCCCTTTCTGCCCTTCTAATTTGTGCATCCCAATTATTAAAAAGTATTTCTTTATGGTTCTCGTTAATGATGGGTGCACCAGCTTTTCTGCCTACTTCTGTCTTTTGCCATGCTAGATAATCATTTATCTTTTCATTAATCAAATCATAGTCATTTCGTAAATCTACGACATGATTTGTGATTTTATCGCTTTCTTGGCACAAAGAATTCCATTGCAATATTTTTTGGCAGAAAAATTCCTCTTGTTGCAGTAGTTGATTGTTCAAAGAGATGGTTTCTGAAATGAATTCTGGAAGCTTAGGATCATCTTTATGCTGATCTTGGATAATCTGTATTTGTTTGTCTTTATCAGCCAGGCTTTTTTGATGTCCTATTTGCATTTCTTAAAGTTGTTGTTGTAACTCTTCAAGTTTCAATTGTGCTTCCTTATTGGCCTGTACCTGTTGCAATTGTTGTTGCAGAGCTTTTACCTGTTCTTCTTTTTCATTCAACAAAAGTTGTATCTCAACTGCTTTATCAATTGTTGCAGAAGCATAAGCTCCTGTTATTTGAGTTAACTTAGTGAGATTATGAGTAGGCTCTGTGGCAGGATCTTTCCACAGAACATTTACTTGTTCTGCTTCAGTAGCAATTTCACTTTCTATTTTTCTCTTTTTTCTTTGTCTCTTCACTACTGCTTTGTATTTTGGGCTGTAGAATAAATCCAGAGGAGGAATGTCCTCTACATTAAGTACAATTTCAGAGGAGGGTGTGATTGGTATGTGCTCTGTCACTGTGACTGTGCTGCTTGCTCCTGTATTCAAAACTTTGGTTGTCTGGACAGGGGTCTGTACATTCTGTCCTTCTACATTAATCATTTGATTAAAGGTTTCCCATTCTTTGTCTAACTCAATGGTGACTGGTTGTTGCTGTACATTGGTTGGATGAGGATTCGTCTGTTGGGAAGTCAAAATTTGCTTTTGAGTAAGTTCTTTAGATTTTGCAGAATCTTTAATGGACTTTTCCATTTTATCTTCCTTTTCTTTAGACTTATTGGAGTGTTCAGAATCTCTATCAGATTTTGATTTGGACTTACCTGTACTTGAACTGCCGTTAAGACTAACACTAGGAGTTTGTTCCCTTGTGGGCTCTAAGCGCAGATTATCCAAAGGAATAGGAATTAATCTTCTTTCTCTGTAAAGCTTGAATTCCTGGAATTCCTCTGGAGATAGCTGTGCTTGAGCTGAATTCAAAACTTCTTTGAATGAATTTCTTGCTTGGAACATATCATCAAAAAGATCCTGTTCCCCGGAAAATTCCCTTACTTTGATTGCATTGGTAAAATTCTTAACAATATCATTTGGGTCGAATAACCTTCTCGAAAATTTGAACAGCTGTAGGCATGTAATGTTGCCTATCTCTTGAAATGCATGACCAATATCAAACAGTGAAAATGTTCCACATTTTACCGGAAATTGTGGCCAAATGCCCTTTTTCTTCTCTTTTAAATCTTTTGTTATACCTCCCTGGCCACAGGTCTGATAAGCAATTTCCCGAGCTACAAGTCTATCTGGAACATATAGGGGTAACACATGGGGAGAAGCATAACTTCCAAAAACCCTAATATAGGTGAAAAATTCTTCTCCAAACCATCTTGCGACGGGGAGAATATCAACCTCTGTTTCTGAGGATAACCTCGGGGCATCCTTATTATACAATGTTCTGTACAATGGCAGCATTATTCCATGACAAATTTGATAAAAATGGGGGATAAACTCAGACTCCCATAGTTCTTTATGGTACACATGAATGGGAAAAGGATCGTGGATAGTCCATTTCCAACCCATCACAGGGAATTTAGAGACATAGCAGATGGCGTCCATGACATAAGCAGATAAATAAAAAGGCGGATAAACCCGCTGGGAAACATTTCGTTTAGACCGGTAATGAAAAATAGCAGTGGTGAGATTATCGGATAGGATTTTGGCCCAATCTACAATTGTAGAATTAACAACCGCATTCAACAAAGGAAGCCATTCGGGTAATATCATATTTATGTCAGGCTTTCCAAAAAGCCTGCATAACATGGCAGCAGTAAAACAATAAGGAGAGGTAAGTGAACCCGTGCTGTACATACCTTGTTTGTTTTTCTTCAATGGTTCACTTCTTTTGGTCCACTCCTTTGTGCATTCTGCCAAATTTGAGTGTTCTTTGGAAAAATCTTCCATAAATTGCTTGTTGAAAGTTGCCTGAGGTTCTGGCAGCTTATACATTAATCTCATATCTTCTATGGTGAATGACCCGATTAGCTCTTCAGATGGAGTTATGAATTGTCTGTCTGAAATATCTGTGCTATCCAGCACCCATCTCACCATGTCTGTATATGGGAGAATCCTTGGCCTTGCTGCTATTCTATGCAGAAATGAGCAAGCCAAGTCTCTAAGGGTTGCTTCAGACGTATTCTTTGAACCTGCTGTAGCTGCAACTTTTATCACCACAGGGTTTTCTTCTTCTAATAGATTATACATTCCTTCCCAAGTGGATATACCGGCATCCTTGTTACAGGCGGTGTCTGCATATAGCGAAGCCATTTCTTTTTTTTCAGAATTTGAGCTCTTCTCCTTCTTACCCATAGTGTTTAGCGGAAGCTTTGTATCGTCGTTTGCTCCTTCGTGCTTGCGTTTACGAATAAATGAGAGTAATGATATAAGAAAGGTGATGAGACTGTTTAAAGTGTGAAAGCGGATGAAATATGATATTTTAATCGTGAAATGACTTTCAATCTGAACACAATCTCATTTACCATTAATAATCAATCCAATCATTTAATATAATCATTAAAGCGCATAACGGATTTGACATATGGGAAGATTGCCTTGGGATAGCGCGCTTATATGAATCTGCGACATTACGATCTGCGATTTGCTGCGCAATATCGCAATATCGCAATGTCACAATGTCGCAATATCGCAATATGAAGTCATTACAGTTATGAAAATAGCGCAAAAGCGGAAATTGCGCAATAGTGCAAAGGCGCATATCGCAAAATCGCAAAAGCGCATAATCGCAAAAATCGCACATCGCAAAATCGCAAAAGCGCATAATTGAAAAGAGCGCAAAAGATATTCATTAATCATTTCTATTTTCTGCGCTATGCGATCTGCGATCAATGCGTTTTATATATACCATTTTGTTATGGATGCGCTATCTTGTTTAAAGAACAATTTTATTATAATCTATCATAAACTTAAGTGTTTCTAAATATTCTTTCTAAGGGATTTCTATAGGTTTATGATAGAAAGTTTTATTTGAAAAGGCAAACAAATCCTAATTGATTTTTTTTGGATTTTTTAACTAAGGGTCCTCATTTATTTATTATTATTACTAATAATAAATAAAAAGGGAGGGTTGTTGCTGGTCACAACAAGTTCCAAAGGACCGTCTCTCGTCTTGAGCCTTAGGATTGTGCAGTGCCTAGTTGGGAAAAGTGAAAATCGACCAAGGAAAGTGTAGTTCTTCCCAATGGAAGTCTGAAAAATGAGAAGATCTAAGTGATAGTGAGAGATTGAGTGCATATTTGACTAAGTGTGATTGAATCAATTTAGATCAACTGTAGAAACTGAATAAACAGGAAGAAAACCAAATCAGTGAGGAGAGACGTTGCAACAGCGACCATCGGTGAAAAACAAAGAAACTGATGCAACACTTGTGAAAGGAAAAAAAAAACTTGAAACAACACATCTACAATCTAAAACATGTTAAAATTTCTGCATGCATGAAGAGAAATAATAAAAACAACACTCACATAAGAAAAACAACAAAAAGCGACAAAAGTGATAAAAGCAAAACTCACCCAGAAAATTGATGACGCCTGTACCAAAGGTTCAATGATCTCCTCAGGAATGCTAGAGATCCAAGAACGAATGTGAAAATGAGCTCTAGAGGCGTCGATTAAATAGATTTGAGAAAATTAGGGTTTATGACGTGCATGCCTAAACTCAAGGAAAAATCGACACATGGAAAAAGTTTCCAAAAATAGTGAGTGTGCCTCCTTTGGGTTACTAAAAATGGATCCCTATTTTTAGGGATTATTTTTTACTTTTTTATATTTTTATATTTTTTTGTAAATACTTTTCATGCACATCATAGGGAAATATTTTGCAATTCTGGAGAACTTAGAAACTTTTCGGCTCTGTGTACTATGCAGTTTCTGAGCTCAATGAGGGATTGCGCTTTTTTTGGGCTTAGTGTTGGTTTGCCTTCCATGACTACGTATTTTCTGAGCTCAAGGTTGAATTCTAGTATGAATTGCACAATTCCAATTGTCAAGGCTACTTTCCATCAAGGATTTCACAGTTTCTAGAGGCGAGCCCAGAATTGTTGTGCAACCAAGTTAGGAGGTTAGATTGTGACTTAGAAATATTGGATAAGTTTAAAAACAGGTGAACACAAGCACATATGAGAAGGATAAGTCTCAATTACATCATGAATACTTAATAGCAGTGCAAGATAAGATCCTGTGAGTAGAAGGTTAGGCTCCAAAATCTAAGCATAAGAAAAAATTGGAGGGTGGTTGTAGCCACTACAACACCAAGTAAGTCCTATGTTCTATCAAACTATTTTTATTCAACCTTGGGAAGAATCACACCTTTAGGAAACGATCCATGATTAACTCAACAGTTATAATCAAATCCACTTGAAAAAATATTATTATTGGCAAGTTGTTCAACTTGAATATAACCTTTATTTCCATTAGTTCCTTCAAACACATTATCAATTTAAGGAACATCTCATTTACGGTTTATGTAATATTTTGTTCCGTTTGTTTTATCTTCTTATCCATTTCTTCCTTACTTTCATCATTTTTTGTTTGATATTCCTTTTAACTAATTCATGCAACTATAACAACTGGCTTTCCAACTTTGTTACGAGGTAGTTAACATCTTCTATTTCTTCATGAGTCGTGGAGGATCTTTCAAGAGGTTTAAGTAGTGTAGTAGCATTTCGATCTTTCTTTGGAGGCATGTGGAATAATAATAATAATACTCTTATTTATCACAACTTCAGACACCCAAAAAAATAAATATTCTAATGAAAATTTATGTTACCTACAAGTTACATACCTTAAAACTTTAATTTTGAGAATATTTGAATGGTTGACCTTTTTCTCGATATATTCTTGATATTTGAGCCCTTTTGAATTTGGAATTTGGTCCATAATATTCTAATATTTCTTATTTGTAATTCCAAAGGTTTGACCAAAATTTGATGTTCCAAAGGAAATTTATGATAACTTCCTAAAACTTGTTGATTTTTTGCCTCTTCCCAAGAGAAAACTTGTATAGCTTGCAATGTGTACATTCTTCAAATATAATTTTGAAATTTTTACTTGAGGTTCATTATGTCTCCTTAGATCTCTGAAAAGTTCATATCTTAGGTATCACACAAAAAATTTAATGTGAAAATGTCAAGCTCACTTGCTTGAAACTAATTTTAGGATCAAAGAAAACTCTTAAAGTTTAACTAGATGTTCCCAAAGATACTTCCTCAATATTTCTGAATGTCACCATCTGAAATGTCCAAGAAGAAGAAGAAGAAATTATAGGTAAAATGTCAAACAAGCCCATTTGAAACTAATGAATAAGTTTGTCGTTACACCAAAACCCAGAGGTATTGGTAAACTTTCCAAACCGGTAGCTAGGATCCCTAAGGTGGAAATTACAGATTCCATAGAGGTGTCATGATTCCTCCAACCAACCCCCCCCCCTCCCCCCCCCCAATGTAGCTTAGGGGAATTGATGGTTCAGGCTCTGATACCATGAAGAGGTTTGTCGTTACACCAAAACCCGCAGGTATTGGTAAACTTTCAAAACCAGTAAATAGGATCTGCATGGTGGAAATTACAAATTCCGTAGAGGTGTCATGATTCCTCCAACATAAATTCCTTTGAGCATATTTATGAAAGTATGATGAACCAAGATCTTAAATTTTAATCATAGGTTTCTTGAGATATCACCTCAATATGGTCCAAATTTCAATGTTTGAAACATCCCAAAGAAAATTATTATAGCGAAAATTCCAAATTAACCTATTTGAAACTAATTTCAGGAGCATATTCCTCTGAACATATCTTTGAAAGTATAAAAACCAAGATTTGAAATTTAACCATATGTTCTCTAAGATTTATCCTTAATATGCTCAATTCACCATCTAAAGCATCTTAGAAAAAGGGTTATATCTGAAAATCCAAGAAGGCTTGTTTGAAGCAACAAAACCCTAGAATTATATACTTTAATAGCAAATGTTATGAACCTTGCACCTTAAAAATAATAAAAATCTAATAATTACAATAAACTTTGAGGAAAACCTCATTTTACAATACATACAATGTACAAAACAAAATTTAATGATTTTAAGACTAGGCCGTGGTTATTTATATATAGACCATAAAATTTTTTATCGTGCCTCCTAATATAATAATTAAACTAATAATGAATTTTTATTAAAGCTTTAATATTGGGCCCAAAGACTATAACAATTTTTGCTAAAAGAAAAAATCCTGCACTCCACGATATGAGAGGTTAATTAACTCATTAAATTTTATATTTTCACCCAACGATCAATTTTTCATACTAATTGTGAATTGGTGTCATATAAAAACTACAAATTAATTTGTTAAATTACATCCAAAATCTATTAATTCACAATATCACATTATTAAAAAAGTGCAACGAAGAAGATATGATAATGTGTGCATGATTATCCATAAAATTCGTTGAAAGTATAAACACATTGTTGCAAGTTGAGGCAAGTGATGAAGATCTTACAAGTCAATCAGAGTCTTGAATGGGATCCAAGCCAGTTACTAATTCTATATTTCATAGATCATAAGTGTTGTCTGAATAGTTGTTTTGTATGTAAATCATTCATCAAAGTTTATGTTGCAACCAGAAAAAGACGCATCAATGTGACTATAATGAAAATTAACCAACGACCAGCTTTCACTTGTTATTTACAGAGTTATAATCAGTCGGTCTGTAGCATGAGATGTAATAAAATTGCACTCTTGTTTTTGTTGTTTATTATTGAAAATTTCACCGTCACGGTAAATAGTATCACTGTGAAATGCATGTTTGATAAATACACTAGAATGAGGCATACCATAGTGAAGCAGACTCAGAATATATTTTAATAAAAAACATGCTGGAAATTTATGATTGCAATAAATGCGTATTTTCTATGTTCGTTGAGATTCCAATAGAATCCACATGCTTGCAAGATGAATTTCTCTTAAAATAGTACTTAAATGTGAATTCAAACCATAAACAGAAGTTCAGAAATAAACGGCTACACCAAGCCATGTCTTGTAGCATTAAATAGATGGTCTACGTCTGTTATTAAGTCTTGAAATACCAAAAGAAAAATTAAACAGGTAATTATGCAAATGGAGAAAATTTGATCAATATTTAAAGGAAATATTGATCTTAAAACAAACTTTTTAACCTCGGAAAATAGAGCGACACCAAGCCATGTCTTGCAGCATCAAAGAGATGGTCTACGTCTGTTATCAAGTCTTGAAATACCAAAAGAAAAATTAAACAGGTAATTATGCAAATGGAGAAAAATTGCTCCATATTTAAAGGAAATATTGATCTTAAAACAAACTTTTTAACCTCGGAAAATAGATATTTAGAAACGGGCTATGTAGAAAAGTTGGTCAACCCCCTTTAGCATTGATTTGGTTTAATGAAGTGTTTAGACCACAACCAAATATAAAATCATGGAAAAAGGTGACAGGTCAGCTCTTAAACCTTCTCTACCACAAGAGACAAGATCACGAAAAAAAATGATAACAACTCTTAACCTTTTCAAGCAATGAAATAATCCAATGAGTTAAGAACCCTTAATCAACAGTCAATTCCAGCAAAGAAAATATGAAACATTATCCTTTTTCTTCAAGTCATTAGGGGTTCCAATGAGTCGTTTTAACGCCTTTGGTGAGTTCGAGCACAGTTATGAGGAACATTCAGTTAAATAAATGCCAATGTGGATTAAACCCTTGGGAGAATTTTGTAGCACTTTGACAGATCATCAAATAGATCTAAAACCAAAAAATTATTAAATTTTGGAGGCATCCTTCAATCCATTTTCTGTGTTTTTATCACATTCATCAAAAGATAATAAATCACTATTGGATCTAATAGATATTAAAAAAAAAAAAATAGTGATTAAGCATGAAAAATGAAATGATGGCAAGAAAATGACCAAGTTTCAATTAAATCTAAACATTAGGTTAAAAAATAAATTTGTGTAGTTTTATGGGGTAAGAAAATGAAATTTAAATAGAAAAAAATTAAAGTTGTATTTGAAAAAGTCAAATGAATGGAGTAGTGTTTACCTTATTTGGTCATTGATATAGATTTAAAAAGTATTCAAATGTCTAAATGTGTTGGAGTCACATACACGATCTATGACTTGTCTTGCAAGTATCAACTAAAATCTTTAAATGTGTTAAATATCTTAAAGGAAGTGGTCATTTAAGAATCTATATCGAAGTGCTATTGATAAATTCTATATTAATCTTAAAACAAAAACATAGAATACCTAAATGTCAAAACTTGATGTTATAAAGCTTATGTATAAATGCTTAATAGGACATGGCAAAAGTAATTTGTACCTTAAAGTACTCCTTTAAATAAGAAATATTCCCTTCCATGGTTTTGTAGTAGCTTCTTCCTCAAATATACTTAAAAAACCAAAGTGTTCAAATACAATCCTAGAATAAACTCTCAAAGAAAAAAAGACTAATAATTTTGGAAAATCAAGGTTAGTTTCTTCCAAATATTCTAACACAATGTAGATTAGTGAAAAGTCTATTGTATAAAAGAAAATCACAATCTTATAACTAAAAATAATTATATTTCTAGAGCTTCTATGCCCAAAATAGTCACTTTATAAAAAAAACTAGAGAATATATGGTTAAATACAATAAAATAATATGCATGCTTATGAAAAAAATCCTCAAAAATGTATATTAACTCCAGTACCATGGTCCAAAACTATCTCTAGAAGTGGAACGTCAAGTGGTCAAAATGTAGAAATAATTTTCCCATGAAAAAAGCATCATAATTATGTCAATTTTTTCTTGATTTTCTATTATAACCATGTTTTAGAAATCATGTGACTATTTTGCATCTAATGGTGTTGATATAGCAGAATTGTGGGAACTCTATCAAATTATAACTTCCCCTAAAATTGACCACACTTATAATATGTGCTAAAATCACTTCATAGCAACCTCTAACCACCCACAATTGTGAGAATATTTCTTCAAGAATACAAGTGCACCCTTATTAGGTGGCATGCATGGTGATGTGGAGTCTCTGTCACACTCTCCAATATAGTGACATGTATCACAATGTAGTGTTACACGTCTCAAAAAAATCTATCATGATTTCTAATGAACATATAAATTTCTATATACTAGTACATGGATCCCAAGGTAGTATTGCAAATCCTAATGCAATCGTTGAACAAGAGATACTGGAGAAAATAAATGTATCTCAAAACATAGTACATAAATCACAAAGCATATATGTCACTCATAATGCATGTACAAGGATCCCAATGCAAGGTGCCCACTCATAGCTATGAGTGTAACCTCATTATACAAGTCATTAAGTAATACACATGAAGTGGTATTTTCTAACAACATCTTAACATTAGATAAAATTTAGAACTTGCCTAAATTTTATCATGGGAGGACAACTTCAACTACTATTACATTTGGCAAATCCTAATACAAAGAAGTAATTCCTAGATCAACAATCATCCTAGATTCATCTTAACCCCAAATTTATCAGTCAAGAACCAATACGAATGAAATATCTTAAGGTGAAAACCTCTTTTAAAATGAAATAATTAAGGAAAGATTTATACATCAAGAGATTTGATCACTCTCAACATTTAATAAATGTAAAATTTAAATAAATTTAAATTAGTAATTATAAGTTTTAACCGTGTACATAAATTAACTACAAACGAATTCTTCAAACATAAAACTAAACAATGGAAAAAAAAAAACCAAATATGCACAGATATTTTCCCCTGTATCCCAAAACCGGGACTACCAGATTGATTTTTCATTATATTCCTTCCAATTTTACAATACATATATATAAATGTCAAAGCATTCATAAATCCCAATCCATTAACCCTAGATTAGAACATAACCGTAGTTCCTTTGAATGGATATACAAAATACAATGGGCAGAAAATCATCATGTCCAAAACTATGTGTGAAATCCATGCACAAAACCATGGGTAGGGTTGCCCTTCATACTTGGGTCTGCCTAACTATTATTGGGTCCGCATAAAAAAAAATCACAGGGTGTTTCCCCAGACCCCATTCAGGGAGGCAGTAAAACAGGGGGTGGGGGCAGTTGTCGCCCCCCCTGTGACCCCCTCTGTTGCACCCAATGCAACATACAACTTGTAGGGCTAGTCGTTGAAATAATATAACACATAGTCGACATTATCCCACTTCTTGTTTTATTTCCACACAGGGGGTCATAGGAGATCTTAGTCATTAGTCCAGCCCTGCAACACCCATTGTTTCTCTACGCCAACAAAACTTCTCAATGCTCACAGAATTCTTCAATGCATATTGAACATTCTTCAAAGTGTCCACCTTCACTAGCAACACCTTTTGTTCCTCAACCATATCCCTCACAAAGTGGAATTGAACATCAATGTGATTTTGTCTTTGAATGATAAACAAGGTTCTTTGGCAAGAAAATTTCACTTTGGATGTCACGGTCTATCCGTATAGCTTGTTGTACCAAATCCATAGTACTTGAACACAATCTTTGCAACTAAATTGATTCCTTGCTTGCATGAGTGGATGTCATGTATTCAGCCTCTGTAGTTGAAAGAGCCACTACAGACTGTCTCTTGCTCATCAAACTGACTTCTCCTCCAAATATGTTAAACACATACCCAGTTGTATATCTTCTCTGATCTATATCTCTCGCCCATTCTGCATCAACAAATCCATGGATGTCCAAAATGTTTTCCAATTCTGGTCTTCCTTGGTAACATAGGCCATAATCATTACTGTCATACAAATACCTGAAAACCCAATTCACTATTGTCCAATTCTCTTTCCCTGGTTTTGACAATAAACCTGCTCAACACTGCCACTACATGTGCAATTTCTAGTCTAGTACAGACTATTGCATACATCGGGATACCAACTACACTCACATATGGAACACGAGACATGTCCTCGTCCTCTTCTTGTGTCTTGGGACACTTTTCAGCAGATAAATTTACACCTACAGGTATAGAAACCTTCATCGGTTTTCTATCCTGCATATTAAACCTCTACAATATTGTCTCGACATACTTCCTCTGGTTTAACCATAGCTTCCTCTTTTCCCAGTCTCATTTAATTTCCATGCCCAAAATATAGTTTGCAACACCAAGATCAGTCGTGTT
Organism: Pinus albicaulis; assembly: GCA_034641835.2. Taxonomy (NCBI): domain Eukaryota; kingdom Viridiplantae; phylum Streptophyta; class Pinopsida; order Pinales; family Pinaceae; genus Pinus; species Pinus albicaulis. The sequence continues at coordinate 1,252,629,229 of CM076583.1, forward strand.
GAATTTGGAGGACAATGGAGTCTTCAAATCCTGGATAATTTCTTTTTCATTTCCAATCAACAACATATCATCCACTTACAATACCAAATAAATCACACGATCAACAATTAACTTAAAATACACACAGTGATCCTATTTACTTCTTGTGAAGCCAAGTCCCTATATATATGTATCAAATTTCCGATACCACATCCTTGGTGACTTTTTTAACCCATACAGAGACTTTTTTAACCCACGGACCAGTTCTTGCTTTCCCTTCAATGCAAAGCCTTCAGGTTGCTTCATATAGATCTCTTCTTCCATATCCCCATGAAGAAATGTTATCTTCACATCCATCTGTTCTACCTCAAAATAAAAAACAACAGTAACAAATAAAATTAATATAATATAATATAATTTGGAAATAGGTGAAAATATATCACCAAAATCAATTCCCAACACCTGGGAATAACATTTTGCTACCAACCGAGCTTTTTATTTCTCCACCTTGCCTTCTTCATTCGTTTTCTTCTTAAACACCCATTTTCTCCCAATGGTTTTCATTCCAGCCGGCAACTCCATTAGATCTTAGACCTCATTTTTGTCCAAATATTTCATTCTGTCAACCATGGAATCTTTCTGGAGATTGTTATCCTCTAAATCCACTGCCTCCTTGGCGGTTATGGGATCATCATCAGTAATAGATAAAGAAAAATTTGAACAGAAATCAGTTGGACTGTACCTCTCTAGTTTCCTTCTCTCTCAAACCGATCTTCTCAAAAATAGAGTTTGTGGCTCTTCCTCTTCTTATTCTTGTTCTGTTGTAGAGCTTGATTCTTCCTCCTTCAGTTAAAACTCTACCCTCTCTGGTTCCTTTTGTAGGACTTCATGCTTAATAACATATTTCATCTCTCTAAACACTTCATATCGGTTTTACACAACCTTACTTGGTTCTAGGATCCAAATCTTATAACCTTTTAAGCCATCCTTATATCCAATAAAAATTCACCTTTCATATTTACTATCCAACTCATTTATTTTCTCCTTTGGAACATTTACATATGCATCACATCCAAATACCCTCAAATGTGAAAGAGAGGGTTTCTTACCAGTCCATACCTCATGTGGATTCAAATCCTCCAACACTGATGAAGGTGATATATTAACCAGGTAACATGCAACATATACTGCCTCTGCCCAAGGTTCATGTCCTAACCCGGCACCACTGAGCATGATCCTTGTATTTTCCATCAACATTTTGTTAATTCTTTCTGAAACTCCATTTTGTTGAGGTGTTTATGGAGTAGCCGTATGTCGTTCTATACCACACTTCTTACAAAACTCTTCAAATTCCTTCTTTCATAAATCTCCGCCATTATCTGTCCTCAACACCTTGATCTTATTCTCTATCTGATTTTCCACCAGAGCCTTAAATTCTTTAAACCTGTCAAAAAATTTAGATTTCTTCCTGAGGAAATATATCCATGTATTCCATGAGAAGTAACCTATAAATTATACATAGTACACAGACTTACCCAGTGATGGAACCAACATAGGTCCAAACACATCACTATGAACAATCTCTAATATCCCTTTCGCCCTCTTAGCACCAGAGGGAAAACCTACCCGATTATGCTTCTCATATACACAATGTTCACATAAATCAAAATCTAGAGAGAATTTAGACATACCTTCTACCATACCATTACCATGTAGTATTTGAAGGCCCTTATCTACAATATTTCCAAGCCTTTGATTCCATAGCATGGTCTTTCCTCCAGAGACCACTAGGTTTTATGCTCCACTTTCAGGAGCCATGGAACTATTGCACCCATCTTGTACATAGCTCCAATCTGAACTCCCTGCATCAATATCAATGCTCCCCAAACCATCTTGGAGGTATCTTTCTCGAACATTGTTTTTACAACTGCATCATCCATGTTTCTTATATAAATTATATTTATGGCCAATGTAGGAATACGAAAAACACCAAGAAGTGTTCTCATCCTTCCACCTTGCAACTTAAGCTTGAATTTTCCACGTTTGATGATTTTGGCCTTCTTTTCATCCCCTAAGAAGACATCACCAACATCATATTTATCGTACTCGCAGAACCACTCCATATGGGGAGTGAAGTGAAAGGATTCACATGAGTTAATCAACCATGCCTCATGATCTACATTTGTACTTGAAGAAGAAGCCAAGTACACATACCCACCTTCATCTGAGGTGGTTTTTGCCTCTACAGAAGGAGCATCATCATATCTCTTTCCTTTCCCGAGAGATTTAGATCTACAGTCCTTTTTGTAGTGTCCTTCCTTTTCATATTTCTAACACACCTTTACAGGTTTTCCTGGAGATTTATATCTCCCTCTAGTTCTATATCTCCCACTCAAGGAATTATTTTTGTTTCTATTTTGGGACCATCCCCGTACAAACAAGGCATCTCCATTCTATCTCTTCATATTTTTTCGTCTCATCTCCGACAGCAAGAATGAGAATATTTCATCAAACTTCAAAGTAGTTTTACTGCTACTTATTGCAGCAACTAGACTATCCCATGAATCTAGTAGAGAACATAGAAAATTGATGCACTTATCTTTGTCTAAAATTTTTATATCAATATATAACAAATGTCTTACCACAGTATTAAAGGTGTTCAAATGCTTTGTCACTGAGTCCCCATCCTTCATCCTTAGGTTATACAGCCTTTTCCATAGGAACATTTTGTTCACCAGAGACTTAGATTGGTACAAAGTCCCTAACTTGACCCACAAATCCTTCATTGTACATTCCCCTGATACATTCAAAAATATTGAATATGAGTGACACGATCGTATTGTGCTCTTCACCTTCCGATCTAATTTTTCCCAGTATTCTGCCAACATTCCTTTCAGTTTCATGTCTGGATCTACAATAATCCACTAATCTCAATCCACCTACAGATCCTCCATCTTGAGCTTCCACAACTCAAAACTCTGACCATTAAATTTCTCGATCTCTATCTTTCCATTTTTCGCCATCTTCTTTCACCGCAAGAATCGATCCCACATATCTCCCACTGAACAAGGTCTATCACAGGCCCAAGAGAAACCCCTCAGCATTAAATTCTTCCCCTTGAAGTTGGACCTAGATTTGATACCAAATATATGTTTTAACCCTGTACAGAAATTACCTACAAAATAATTCTTCAAACAGAAAAATAAACAAATGGCGAGAACAAAAAACAAATATACATAGATATATTCCCCTAGGTCCCAAAACCGAGACTACCAGATTTATTTTTCATTATATTCCTTTCAACTTTACAATATATACATGTTGAAGGATTCATAAACCCCAATCCATTAACCTTGGATTAGAACATAATTGTAGTTCCCTTGACCGGATCTACAAAATACCATGGGAAGAAAACCATCAAGCCCAAAACCATGTGCAAAACCCATGCACATAACCATGGGTAGGTTCATCCACCATCTTTGGGTCTGCCCCCCATCTTTGGGTTTGTCCAACTATTATTGGTTCCGTATAAATAAAAAAATCTCGGGGTGTTTCCCCGAACCTCATGTAGGGGGGATATCGCCCCCCTGTTGCGCCCAACACAACGTATAGATTGTGGGTCTAGTCGTGGAAATAATATAACACACATAACACACACCCAGCAGTAATATTGTTATTATTTTATTATTAACTAAATAACTTTCAAACCACAAATTTACTTTTAAAATTCACACCTACAAATTTAAATTATATTTCAGTCATCTAATGAAAGGATTCAATTGTCATTTTATCACTTTATTGTTTTAAAATTCTTAATTTATTAATTAATTATTTTATTATTAATAAATAACTATTCTTATTTTATTACATTTCAACCTTAATATTAAAATACAAAATGTAAGTTGAGATGTAATGGAAATTTTATTATCATATATTCATGGTTGTTTTTCGAACAAAATTTTGTTTTGTTTTTTAATATTAAATTATGGTTAATTGGAAATATAATGGAGTATTTTGGATGTGGTTTATGATCAAAATTTATGTTACAATAAAACCAAGGTATATCCAATATCCCATAAGCTATATATATCCATAACTTATGACTTAACAAGAACTTACATGTCACGTGGGTGGGGGTGCTTACTCTTCAAATATTCTCACAGCGTGTCAAACATATTCCTTGGAATTAAACCCAAATGGATAGGAAAGAAAATAATGCTCCCAACCACTTAAGATACTAACCTAAAACAAATTAAATTATACATTATTACCAATAAAATTTTATTAATACACATTTTTACATGAACTAAAGCTTTACATAGTAATATGTATATTTATATCATGTGAAAATTTAATCGTACTGCTAGCGTGACATCATACACAAATTTTAAAGTGGAGGATTATTATCCAAAAAAATTATTTTGATCAGATGATATAGATTACAAGGAAACAATATATTTTTTTTGTTTTAGATTGAATCAATTATTGATAGCAATATGATAAAACAACGGAGTTGAACGTCATTTTAAATGTGATGATACCTATTCAATACAATCCATCATATAGATGAATTTTGAAGCATGGTTCTCCTTTCATTTTCCTTCTCCACTTCCTCCATGGCCTAACCTTATTTTAGATTATCACTATTACTTCTTTTGTTCTTGTATGATCTTTACAATTTGTTACAAATGTCGATTTAGTTCGAATATCAAGTGTGGAAATAACTACATTAAAGGCTTTTAGAGGGTCTTCTAAATGATTTATCAAAATTCAAAGATTTATATATGAGTTATTTATGCTTCAGTCCCCCTCATGTTTTTCTTTACAATAGGAAAAAATGGATCAGATTCAATCTTCAAATAGTTGAAGATAAGGGATTTGAATGAAGGAAAAATGTAGGAAGAGAGGAGTATGTGCATATCCATCCTACAAAATCTTAACAAGGCTCATAAAATTCCATATTAACATGAAATTTTATCCCAAGGAAGCTCCTCTCTATATCTTATGCTTTGCAATCTTTGACGATATCAATGCATATTTTCATTGGACGTGCGTTCAAATACATGGACTAGAGATAAATGTGATCAAGTCTTATACAAGTTCATTATATATGTGTGTAATGTGTAATGGAGATAAATTACATGTAATTGAGCAGACTTATATTTTTTATCTTTTAATGTAACATTATGTGCATGACAACATCTCCCCCATATCAGGTTGCAGAGTGTCTATAGATGCAATTGATATGATGGAATATGTGTGGAAGGGGAAAGGAGAATGTTAAGTCCCTATAATACTAATGTAGCCCATATATTTCTATATGTTTGTCCCATAGAATCCCACTATTTTTATTCTTGTTCCCTTACATAATTATTGTGTTTTAGGCTCTAATTATAGCTTGACCCTTTAGACTCATATATATACCAAGGAAGTCTTGTCATTTGAATCATCCAAGGATTGTTCATTTATGTGATGTAAAAGGAGATTTCCCCCTCGAATTAGCTTATATAAATTCATTTACCTATCTTTTCTAATGTTTCTGCATTATTTTTATTTGGATACAAAACATTTGGTATCAAAGCTCTTGATCCTAGGGCTTTACTGCTTCAAACGGGTCATCGTGGCATTTTCGCTATAACGTTTTTTCTATGAAGTTTTAGATCGTGAAATTTTTACCACATGGAGGAGAAATATATATGAGAATTATTTTAAAATTTCAGACCTTGGTTCTCTATATTTTATAATATATGGTCTGACAAAGTTATGGTTTCTATATGCTCCATAATTCAGTCTCAAATAGGTGTCTCGGGTAAAATAGTCATAAATTTCTCTTCGAGAATTAAATTTGAATTCTACCAAAATTTGCTAAAATTTCATGGACCATAGGTTTTTTAGTACAGCCTTTAGGGTCAAAGGTTAAAATAATTACATTTGGAATCATGTACAAGTTCGTTATACTAAACCAATCCATAATCAGGTCATCGTGGGAGATTTGGCATAACTTTATCTTGAAGAATCCAATATAAATATTTATTGTGGGGTTGGAAATAAGACACATAGAGAGACATAAAGACAAAATAACATACCTTTGGAGGCATAAATCATAGATATATAATAGTTTCAAGGTCGGTCAGATCAACAATTTAAAAACAAATCTCTTAAAAACAAAAAAGGTGTGTATTTTTTAAATTGCATAACCTTTGTTTGAAAAATCAGTTTGAAGTGATTAAAAGGGCATGCTGAAGCATAAATATAATTATCTAGTTCCAAAATTACTCACAAATAAAAACACCCCCATTAAGCCCCTAGAAATCTCCACTAAGAAATATGAAGAAGAAGAAGAAATGCAGCATGATATATCAAAATTACGGGACCAAATGAAACAAATTTCGCTCTCACGAAGAGCAACCAAAAATAAACTAGAAGCAATGATGAATGTTAAGATGGATGGTTTAAAATAAAATATAAAAGGGTACATGGAAGGTTTGAAGGAAATCTTTACAAAGTTCTTATAAGAAATTCTTCATAATGGTGACAAGGTATTCCATGAAACTAATGATGAGAACAAAAGGAATGTGAATCATGATTTTAGAGAATCCAACTTTTGATAAAATTTCAACCACATCCAAAATATCGATATGATGAATTTTTATAGTAAGAATCTGATAACATGGATACTACAAATGGAGCAATTTTTCGATCTACACAATGTGTAACACACACAAAAGGTACAAATTGCATATTCATATTTAGAACCCGAGTAGTTTGTGTGGTATCAATGGTTTTGTTATCGTAAATAACTTTTCACTTGGAAAATTTTTACAGAGCAATTGATAACACATTATGAGGATACAAAGAGAAATGCCTTCTTTACCCATTTTATAAATCTCACACAAAAGGGTTTAGTTGTGGAGCACATTGAGAACTTCCAAATATTGAATTTCAAGTTAACTGATATTCCATAGGACCATCTGACTAATTTCTTCATATGGAAATTAAGGTTACATCCAACATGAGGTTCACCTTTGGTAACTTAAGTTATTGGATAGTGCATTCAAGGTGGCAAAAAATGTTGAAAGCAAAATTACGGCAAAACGTGTTGAAGAATGTAACTAGCGTCGATCTTCATAATTGTATTTGAGTCATGATGTAATGTATTTGTCAAAAGAAAGAAAATATTTTTTTATTGTAAAAAAAATTACTTATTAAAGCATGGGTTTCATGCTTGGGTCATTGGTCAATAGATGAAAGAACCCATTGTTTGATCTAGGAATTCTTTTGTTCAGTCAAAATCAAATTCATAATGTAAAATACCATTCATGGGATCTTTTTGTCAAAGAAGAAAATTTATTTTGTGTCAAAATAGTCTTCACCACTAAGTCGGCTCCATCTCCTTCAAGTCAACCAGCCCACAATACAATTCGTCCTCAATAAACCTTCAATTCAGCCTCAAATGTAGCTTTGAATCACTATAAATAGTTGGGTTACTCTACCTATTTGATCATGTTAAATTTGGAAACTAGGGCCAAATTCCACCTTGGGACAGCACATTTGATGGAGATGATGACTGCATTGGATTCCTCATTTCGAGAGGTCCAATATTGATCTAAATATCATCTCATTTGAATAAGCAGAAGTGAGATTTTGAATTTATTCTTTCACATGTGCAGATTATTCAATTCGTCCTTAGCTTAATGTAGGCTCAAGGAGCCCAATGGATGTGTCTCTTCACCCTCAACGAATTGAATAAATAGGAGTGACTTCTCACCTCATTTGGTACATCACAACATCAAGCATATTCTTCTCTTCTATCAGATTTTGTTTAGCATATTTTCAAAGGAAAAGGTCGTACAGAGGTCTGAAGTATCAGATTTGAAGCTCGCACAAAATTAGTGTTTATGCTCCGGACGTTGGAATGAAACTGGGAAATGTTGTCCCTGTACGCATGCATGCTATGGCCAAGGTAGCATCCGGGAACTATAGACGCTTCCATGCTAACCTGAAGGGAGATTCCATGGGTTTGACCACAGTTGACCATCATCTGAAGGTCTCTAAAGTTGTATGAAGTCTGAATCAAGTTGTCTCTGATATATTTTTTTGTTCTATACAGTTTTCTGAAGTTTTTGGGTTGTATTATTGCTCATATTGTATTGATCTCATTGTAATATTTGTTGAGAATTTTATGTACTCTCTCTCTCTCTCTCTTGATCTATTGAATAATAATAATAAGAATTGATCAAAGGGTTTTCTCCACAATGGGGTTTTTCCATGGCATCTGCCAGTCCTGGTGTTCTCTTACCTTGGCTTGTCTTCTGCATTTTGTATTATGTTCTTTCCACATTTATTTTCAGTTTTATTAATGGTTAATGTGATTTCTACTAGAAATAATTGGAAATTGTCATTGGGATTCTAAAGGAACATTGAATTAAATTTTGCTAAGCATAGAACATACCATTGTTAACTAAAATTAACATGGTATCAGAGCTGAGGTGAAGAAAAATCCCAAGTAAGAGAAAGAAAAGCAATCACAAATATCTATTGGACAAGTAAAAATACTCAATGGCTTCCTCATCTTACTTCAAATTTGAGGATAATCTCAATGATAAGTTCGACTATCATGCATGGAATATGTCTTTGGAATTGAATTTGGAAGAAAAAAATGTCATGGACTATGTGCAGGGAAACATTGTGGAGCCTCCTTAAAATGCATCAGTTTCTACTAAGACAAAGTATAAGAAAGGTGAGGTCAAAGCTAAGAAAATCATTAGAGACTCCATTCAAAAAGATTTGGTTGCTTACATTTCTGATTTGGGCACATCTAATGAGATGTATGACAAGTTGGTTGGGATGTTCAAAGCCAACAATGCAAATTAACTCCTATTTATCAAGAACACGCTGAAGGACATCAAGATGGATAGAGGGGAGTCTATCCAATCCTATTTTATGAGGATTACCAAAATCAAGAATGATATTATATCTATTGGAGAAGTTTTTGCTAACAGAGAGCTCACTCTTATTTCTCTTGTAGGTCTCCCCCGAGCATGGGATGTGTTTACCACCACTATTCTTAACAATGAAAGTATTCTTGGTTTCGATGAATTGTTAACTTGATTCACTCAAGGAGAGATGATAATGATGGAGAAATACAAGACTTTAGATGGAAATGATCTCATTGTATTCTCCACTCATTCTAAGATGAAGAACAATGTTGGTCCAAAGAGACAAGGTCAAGGAAGACAAGGATTCAAAGAAGGAGGAAAGGGAAGATGCTTCAATTGTAATAGGTTTGGACACTATGCCAAAGAGTGTCCTCATAAGAAGGATACACCATGGGATGACAAAAACAACCACAACAAGTTCAAGGGAAACGGAAATCAAAGGAATAATAGGTTCAACAACAAAGGAAAGAGGAATTCTCCCGATACACGATATGGAAATGGTCGACCTCCCAAAAGGTCGAGAAACTCCATTTATGAGGAAAATAATGTTGTATAAAAGTAAAAAGAAATTTATCTTATTTATGCCCTCACTACTATCTCTCCTCTGGACACTTTGGATAATTGGTTGATTGATAGTGGTGCCTCAATAAACTTCACTGGGTACAAGGAGACCCTCTCTAATTTGATTTAAAAGAAGACTAATTTGGGGATCATACTTGGATACAATGCCACCTACACCATGAAAGGGATAAGCATTATCACTCTTCACTTAAATCAAGGTAAAATCCTTCATCTACAAGATGTATTGTATGTACCTAATTTGAAAAAGAACCTGGTATCTATTTATGCGATGGAATACAAAGGCTTCAAGGTAGCATTCATTGATGGGAAGGTATGTATTTGGAAAAGGAACCTGAAAGATGCATTTACACTTGGATTTAGGGTTTAAGGTCTCTATCAGGTTGGATGAAGTCCTTTGGGAGCTATGACTCGTGACACTTCTCTTCAATCTCAAGTATGGCACCGAAGGTTTTTTCACCTTCATTATAAATCCTTACTTGATGCAAGGAAGATTGTCACGGGTATGCCTAAATTCAAGGTAGATCATGAAGGTGTTTTTCAGGTTTGTGTAGCTAGAAAAATACAACGGGACCATTCCCCTCAAGTGAAAGTAAAACCATCGACATTCTTCAATTGGTCCATTATGTTTTATCTGTCATGTTTCCTATAACATCTTTGGGAGGATACTTGTATTATGTTATTTTTGTGGGTGACTTCTCTTGCAAAACATGGATCTATTTCTTGAAAAACAAGGATGAATTTTTCAAATGGTTCCGCTCTTTCAAAGCCTTGGTCAAAAATGAAACAGGGAAGAAGATCAAAATATTGATGACCGATAATGGAATCGAATATGATTCAAATGAATTCAATGACTATTGTATAGAATTTGGCATTAAGAGGGAGAACACTATTTCATATACTCTTGAGAAAAATGGATTTTTCGAAAGAAATAATCGATCAATCATAGAAGCTACTCATTCCACGATTCATGACCAAGGCCTACCAAAGTTATTATGGAGAGAAGCTTCCAACACTATCGTATAAGTTCAAAATAGATGCCCACATCAAGCATTGGACTTCAATACACCCGAATAATTTTTCACTGGTAATAAACTTGATGTTTCTAATTTTATAATTTTTGGTTGTCTCGTGTATTTTCATGTGCCGAAAGAGAAAATAAACAAGCTAGATGCATCTAGGAAGAAAGGAAAATTTGTGGGCTACATTGAAGCTTCAAAGGCATATAGAATATATGTTACTATCCAAAGGGGAGTGGAAATAAGTCATGATGTCACCTTCGATGAATTATTTTCCCTTGGGAAGGTTAGAGATCTTCCTATTACAAGGATGGACAATAATGATGATGCAGGAAAGTGGGATGAACCTATGACAGATGAACCAATGGACTATGTTGAAGGTACTATGGATCCCATTGATCCACCTCTTGGAGAACCCTCTACCTCAAGAAAGATACCCTTGTGGCTCAAAGACACTCTCAAAGATGTTAAGAGACATGTTGCACCAAGGGGGACATTTCGTGAAAGAAAGAAGTCGAACAGGTACCAAGGGTACTTAGCTACTATGAGTACCATTGTTCAATCTGACCCATGTACACTCAAATAATTCATGAAGTGCAAAGCATGGAAGGATGTGATGAATGAGGAATATGAATCGATCATGAAGAATGATGTATGGGATGTCGTTCCTATACCCATGGACAAGTATGTTGTCACTTCAAAATGGCTTTAAAGAAACAAACATGGAGTTGATGGAAGTGCCGAGAATTTCAAGGCTAGGTTCGTTGGTTGAGGCTTCTCTCAAAAGGAAGGAGTGGACTATGATGAGATATTTTCACCAGTTTCTTGATACACCACTATCCAATCTATCCTCGCTCTTGCTGCCTCTTGAGGATGAAGCTTACACAAAATGGATGTCAAAACTAATTTCTTGGATGGCTCGCTTAAGGAGGAATTCTATGTAGAGAAACCCAAGGGGTTCGAAGTTTAGGATCATAAGACACATGTATGCAAGTTGAATAAATACCTCTATGAGTTGAAGTAAGCCCCTAGGGCTTGGTATCAGAGGATTGATAGTTATCTTATGAATATGGGTTTTGCAAGAAGCGAAGCTAACCAGTACCTATAATTCAAGGTTGAAAAGGAAAAGCCCCTCATTTTGGTACTTTATGTGGATGATATCTTTCTGACAGATGCATACCCTCTCATTTATCAATTAAAGAGGGAGTTGGCTTCTGAATTCAAGATGAAGCACCTAGGTTTTATGCACTACTTCCTAGGTTTCGAGGTCTGGAAAAAGCCAGGTGAGATTTTCCTTTCTCAAGAAAAATTCATTGTGAAGCTACTAGAGAGATGTGGGATGGTGGACTGCAAGTCTGTGTCTACTCCAATGGAAGTCAACTTCAATAAGATATGTCGAAGTGTTTTTGGCCCAATTTGGAAAATCCTTCTGGGTATCGACAACTTGTGGGGGCCCTAATGTTCTTGGTGAACTCTAGTTCGGGCATATTCTTAGATGTGAATACATTGAATCATTTTATGGTCGAGCCTCATCACATATATTGGATTGTTGCCAAGAATATCTTGAGATATCTTCGAGGCACAATCAACTATGGTTTGAGATACATTGTCGGGAATTTAAGGCTACATGGATATACTGATGTTGATTGGGTTGGGAGTGTGGTGGTTCATAAGATAAATCTGGATGTTGCTTCTCATTGGGATATGCTTCGATATCTTGGATGAGAAGGAAGCATAAATCGATTTCGTTAAGAACCATCGAGGTTGAATGTTGTGAAGTTTTTTTGTTGAGGAAGCTATTTAGTGAGTTATGTGAGCATGTTCTGGATACCATTGTGATCTACTGCGACAACCAAATTGGTATTCTCCTTTCGCAGAATCTTATTTTCCACAACCTCTCTAAGCATATTGATATTATGTACCACTTTATCTGGAATATGGTACAATGGGGAGAAAGAAGAAGGCTCCATCAATTCGGACTAATGAGCAGGTTGCAGACATTCTCATGAAACCCTTGGGGAAGGTAAAATTCTTAACCTTTTGTGAGAGACTTGGAGTCATGGAAAGACCCTCCTATGAGGGTCCCACATGAATTGGACACTAAGCTCTGGGATCTCCTAGGGGATTGGGGTACTTCTTGGAGCTATGTGCGACCATAGGGTGAGTGGTTCACCTTCCCCTAGTGGTGAGATGTGTACAAGGTGAGTGGTTCACCTTCCCTTGTGGTACCCGATGATGGTTGACATGTGTGTAGGGTGAGTGGTTCACCTTCCCCTATGATTGTGGACACATGTATGTAGGGTGAGGGGTTCACCTTCTCCTATGTCATATGAGAAGGATGAGTGGTTCACCTTCTCCTGTTGATTCCCCAACATACATCCTACCCATGTAGTCTTCAACACATGGGAAGTACCTCTCATCTGTCCAATGAGTTGGGAAACAAGGATAGGGACCATAACACTACTAATGGATGCATTATGTACTATCGTACTCCCTCTTCTAGGATGCATGGTGTTCAACAACTTGATCTGGGATCAATTGAGGTTCTACATCTAGACTAAATTGTGTTAGTGGAGAGTGGCAAGGTCTTGTGACTCACTCTCAATAAATTATTCTTCATTATTAATTCATGGTTAAACATAGCAAAGCAGAGTAGAGATGACATAGATGGTACATGATGACAGGATGACATGATGATCAATGAGAGCAGCTGGATTGGCAAGTGGACTTCTCCCTAGTTGAGAGGTAGTGTTAAATTTGGAAACTAGAGCCAAATTCCACCTTGGGAAAACTCATTTGATGGATATGATGATTGCATTGGATTCCTCATTTCAAGAGGTCCAAGATTGATCTAAATATCATCTCACTCAGACAAGCAGAAGTAATATTTTGAATTTGTTAGGTCCCCATAATTTGTTAGATTGGTGAGAACAAATGAACAGGGGTAACATCATACCATTCTTTGGAGTCTTAGGGCCTAGCCTTCCTGGACTCAGAGAGGAATCTCTCTATTTTGTGCAAAGGATGTGAACTTGTTTGCTTTTAGGGTTTTATTTTAGGCTAGTTGTTGAGTTTAGGGTTTGTTTGTTTGTTTTGGTTGGGTAGATGATCAAGTAGAATTGATGGAGTGAGGAAATCTTCAAGTCATTGGGCTATGGAGTCTATAAAAATTCTTGGAAAGTTCAACAATGAATCAGAGTGCATAACAGGGAAAATATAACATGGTCAAATGGATTTTCAAGGTTTGTGTGAGCTGAAATGAACATTATGTTTGTGAACAAATTAGGGAAAAGTGAAGTCAAGAATCCGTTGTCAACTATTTTAACAAGAAGGGCCTTAAACACTATTTAGCATAAAGAAGTAATTATAAGACAGGGCAAACCAATAACTCTTTGATTAAACTCAAGAAAATAAGCATTTAAGAAAAACAATCCAATGAAATATAGAAGGCAAGAAACTTATTTAACTTCTAGTGATTTCACCTTCAAGGTTATAAAACATTTTAAATAGACATATAACATAGATCAAAGAAGAGGGAACTCCCAAACATCATTGATCATAGCCATAAAGACCTCCAAAGCAACCTTTCAATAATGGACAAAGGGTATGATCGAAACATAGCCTCTTTGGCAAAACCTAATTAGTGATACTTCAAAGAAAGATCTCAAGAACAATGTTTTAGTGACATCAAACAAGCAAGGCTAACCATAAAACATCTTTGATATCTACTGTATTGAATCATTCATAAGATAAACAAGCTTGAGTGGGTCTAGAGAGAAACTAAGAATTCTCTAAACTAACCTAGCAGAGGAAAACATACAGGCAGTGAAGAACAAACAAAGCTAAGGTGCCTTTGAAAAAAATTTCTTAGTCTAAAACATTTTTTCTACTGCAATATAGAAGGATGTAACAACATGATACATAAGAAAACAAGAACTGAATAGAAGCACATCACCATTAACCATGCTCAGGGTTCCTGCAAGCAAGCCTTCTCCATCATCAATCAAAACAAGCCATCCACAATACCAATTTCTCTTCAATCTCCAAAAAACTATGTATTGCTCCCAAGAGTCATCAAATTCCAACCTTTTACAATAAGGCCCTCATGCTCCAATTATCTAGAGAAGGAGGGAAAAAACCCTAACTAGGGTTTGAAAATGTCAAAAACACCCATAAATGTCATTTATGTCTAAGAGACCATGCAAGGCCCAAGACATAAAATATCTCATGAAATAAATGCAAAAATAACTCTTAGCACCTAAAATTGGAGTGATTTGCCCCAAAAAACACTAAAATATCATTTTTCCATAAATGAGTGTATTTTGTTGATTTTTTCACATTAAAGGTGCAGCAGTGAGGTCTGAAGGCGTAGCACATGCACACGAAAACTAGGTCCACTTGCAGCCAAGTTTTGATGACCTTCCCGATGTCAGAATTTGCTCCGTGATGGCTCATTGGAAAGCCTGTCGAGTCTAATTTCCAAAAAAGCCTTGGTTTTCTGATTGGGCTCCATTTACCTGTCCAAAAAGTGAATTTCCCAAGGCCTCTCTAGGTGCAGCGCCAGTCCTGAAAATGAGGCAAAAAGGTGAAAAATGAGGTGTTTTTTAGCCTTTTGAGGGACCAAAAATGCTCCAAATGCTCTGAAATTTGGTGAGCATGTTGTACTTGAGCTAAGGATTCCAAAAATGTAAATTTTTCCTCCTGAGAATACCTGATATGAAAGCGTAGCGCCAAGGGTGTTGCGCCTTCAGGCCTTAAAATTAGCAGAAAACCAAAAATTCTCAAAATGTTCCCAAAATTGGTAGATATATTCCTTATGGGGTTTGGGAGGCCTGTAGAGAAGCTTCAGCCAAGACTCCAAGTTTTGCTTGGTCTTTTACCTCCTTGAGCGATTTTATTTTGGCAAGGGCTCCTTTGAGTTTAGCCTTTGCAATTTGGTTTTTCAATGCATAACGTTTTGGCCATCTTCCTTTGGAGGTCAAGATCTATATTTTCCTTTTCCAATTTGGCCTCCAAGTGTGTGTTTTCTCTTTCTAGCCAAGTCTTCCAATCATATTCTATCTCCATGGCAAGTAGTTCACTTAGAGGGAGCTACTCTGCCAAGGCAGACTCTTGCTCTCTTTGTCTTGCCAAGGCCTTCTGTAAACCCATGGTTCTTGGTCTTATTCTGGACTGTCCTTCTTCATCTTCACTTTCCTCATAGGTAACCATGAATTCCTCTAGCTTTACCTATGCCCTTTGAGCTTCTTTTTGGGCTCTAATTGCTCTAGCCTCATAAATGGCATTTTGTGCCCCTGGTTGTCTGTTCTCCATCTCAAGAACATTATTCACACTCTTGGCCCTATCTAGATTTGCTTGGAGGTCTTAAATATGGGAATTTTTGTTCTAGAGGAGAAATTTTTAGATCCTGGCTTCATTTTCCTCGTCACTGTCAATATGAATGATTTCAAACTCTTTCTCAACCTCATGTTGATCTTCTTCTTCTTCTTCTTTGATCTTTTGTTTTTCTTTATCAAGATTCTTAGCTGAGGTGGATGGCATGGTCTCTTGCATTTTAGAGGAAAAAAACACATGCCTTTTTCCTCTTTGATATGTCAATGGAAGAGGTTTGATTGTGTGTAATATCCCAAAATAGGGAAAATATACAACAATCAGAACACCTTAAGATGTTCCAAAGTTGGAGATCCAGCGATACTTGAACACAATAATGTAAGATGTGTCAATTTACTTATTAAATGTGTATTAAACACATTAGGAGCATATCAGCAAAACTATATCTCCATATGCTATCTCCAAGTGGGGAAAAGCAATGATCTGGACCATAAAAACTCTATTTTCAAGAAGTAACGTTATAACTATGAGAAATGGGACTTGGACCCCTTAGTTCATGCAATATACATCTCACATATAGAATGGGAGTAGAAACAAATCATTCTAGCCAAGTTAAAGAAATCTCTTGGTTCTTATATGGCTTAAAAACACTGAAAACCCATGACTTAACCCATACAGAAAACTCTGAAGCAAGCACAGCATGATTATAAGAGGGTTTCTATATAAATATTTTATAGACAACAGATCTGGAGTTTATTTATCCAAATAACATAGAAAAACAGAGATATAACCTCTTTTATACAATGTAAAGATAACTCGGCAAGGGTTTCTTGGAAGCTTAAGCACAAAAAGAGTAGATCTAAATATTCAGCTGAAAAATAACATAGTCTCCTGCAGCGTTACATGAATTTAGCTTAATAAATTACAATAGGGATGAGAATCCCTTTTCGTAGCTTTCCGGGAGAAGGGTTGGCCCTTTCCCTAGGAAACTAGCCCAAAATCAAGGTATTAAACCTTGTTGTAGCAGCTCTCTGAAAAATGACATAGTTCCTGCAAGGAAATGCACTGTAAAAGTGCAGATATGCTTTGGCCAAGTGCCAAGATGTGAAAATATTCCTGGGATTCCTTCTTGTTGATCCTCCAATGGATAGACAAGCTCTCCACTTAAAAAAAGCCCAAAAATGACTCAAAGAGATCCTCCTTTGCTGCACCCTGCAACACAACCCAGCTCTAAACAGAAACTGCAATGTAGCTGAAGAAGGTAGCTTGTCCAAAATGACTGAATGAGGAAATTTAGCCTAAATAACCTCTCCTTCCCTGAGGATGAGGTAGGGATTCCCAACCAGGAACACCCTTGTGCTAAACAGCACTGCAACCCTGCTAAACAGCAAGAGGAAGAAAAGTCTCAATAGACCAAAGAAAATAATAATCCAAACATGAATAAAAATGGCTGCCCTCCTCTCCATATATAGAAATTGCACCTCTCCACAATGGGTCCCATCCATATGTGCCACCAAGCTCATGCAAGTTGTCCTCCATTAAAATTGTGCAGTCCATCAAGGAGATACAATGTATCTAGATAGTGCATGTGGACTTGGTAAAATATGACTAAATCAATATGATCCAATCATGTTCACACCTATAGGTGCTTAATCCAGCTGCTTATTCTTCCTCTTTTCACATGAGGAATTTTATTCTTCCTTCTAAAGAGGTTAATGGGCCTCCTTACCCATTTTATTCATGTACCTAGAGATAATGCTAACTATAATGTTCCTTTTAGCTTGAGGTTAAAATTTGGGAACATTACAGTCCTCCCCTTTAAAATGTTTCTTGTCCTCAGTGGCCTCCTCATCAATATTCCCCACCACTTCTTAAGATAATCTGCAACAAATCTACCCTCCAATGTCTCCTCCCAAAGATGCATAACCAAATGGCTTTCATCATGAAAAGGTGGAAGGTGTAAGTGGAAACCTTCTTGTTGTCCCATGGCCTCCTCAAGGTAGGAGTGATGATACACATGGGAAATCTCATTCCCAATGAGTGACCCTCTCACCCATGCTATCATCCAAATGAAATGATCCATTCTAGGTAGCTCATCAAAGAAATCTGCAACCCCGGGTTTATGCAATGTGTTGGGGCTGAATGGAGAGTTTATATTTTCCCATCCAAGTAGTTTCTCTCTCCATTGATGGTAAGTATGGGGGGGTTGCCGATATTGGGCTTATTTTTCATGGTATTCAAAAATGGCCCAAGCTACCCCACAAGATAAGTCAACCATGAAGTGCCTCCTCCAAGAATGCAAGTTCTCCCAATGGCTCCTCCTATATGAAGGAAAGAGGTGTGATGTGGCAATCATGGTGTGCCCATTGTTTCCCCTGAAACATACAACATGTAAAATAGGGAGAATCATACTCCCAATGGACATCTCCAACTCATATCCCACTCTCCAAACAAATCTTCCCATGAATATAAAATTATTAGCAATACATGGAAGCAAAAACCAATAAAAACAAGTTGCCATGTGACAGTCGGAAAGTGGATCATATTTCCTCACATGGAACCAGTGCAGTGCATCCCATGCCTACCTCAAAAAAAAGTACAACGAGTGCTTTCCCAACCACTTGTTTGCTGCCATAGTCATCTCATAAGATGGAATCACGAATATACAATTTGGTGCCAATGGTGCACACCAAGAATCATGTGGCTTCCCCCACAAACCACCAAATAAATATCCAATCTCAATGCCACAAGTGGCTCTAAAATACAAGAAAAAAGGACATTGGTGAGGATCATGCTTGTGATGGACCTTTAAGGTCCGTCACCAATGTCACATATGGTGACGGTCCTTAAAAAATCATCACTGTAAGTCTATATAGTGATGGTCCTTTAAGGTTCATCACCAAGGCCATTTTCAATGACACTTTTGGTGAGGGTCGTTAAAGGCCCATCACTAATTCTCTCTTTGGTGACACTTCTAGTGACGCACTTTTAATGACCCTCACCAATGCTCTTTTTGTTACTTTTGGTGACGGTCAAAAAATGTTCGTCACTATTGATCATTCCAATGAGTTTTTGATGACCCTATATGCCTATTAATATTTTTTTTCCAAAAGATAACGATTTAAGGCCATTATTGTGGAGTATTTTTTATGATATTTCCAAGGCCACAATGGTTATAATTAGTCATTTTTTTAAGAATTAATTAGTGTGTATCATTTCCCTCAATTAATCAGTAGTCGAATAGAGTTTCCTATGAGTCAACACATGATTCATATCTATTAAGTTTATTATATTTCAAATTCCCTTTAGATAAATTTCGACTAGTGTGTATTGGAAATATATTATTTAATACATAATCAAGCTCTGGAAATTCTATTAATGAGAAAGACCTAACACTCCTCAACAATTTGGGCACACCTTAAATTAATGTTTTTTCACACACTAACATTTCTTAGCACCTCGCATGTCTTGGAACATATTTGTACCTAGAACATCGTGTCATGACACTAACGCCCAAGCACATGGTGGCATGCGCTAACACAACATGGAACTCTCCTAGCATGTGTTAGCATGCATGTAGTCCCTAGCATGCCCTAGAACACCTTGGTTGAATGCATTGACCTACATTAGCACTTGGCACACAATTCTAGTTGGCATGTATTCGTACCTATTATTAGTGTGACTAGCATGCCCCTTTTGAAAAATATAAAGTCCTGACTTATTAACCCTCTTATGTGTTCATTTCCTTACATTTTAGCTTGGTTCCTCCTTTTGTTGCCTTGACACTTCTTGACACATATTTACATACCCTGGCACCCTGCAAATCCTTAGCACCTGGAATGTATTGGAATATCTTGGCACTATTTGGAACATATAATTAGTACACCCTGGAACTCCCTAGCACACTTTGGCACTTCTTTACGTGCCTTTATATTCCCTAGCATGCCTTGCCAATGCTTAGCATACCTTGTGACTCCCTCCTTGGAATGATAGCTAGCACTCATTAACATTAGTCCTTGGGCGCACATCTTCCTCATATTCATTAACTTCCATGAATTTTTACCTAGTGCTCCCTTAATGTTTTGTCCTATTAATCATTAACACTCCTAAGCATGCATAACATTCCCTGACACATATTGGCGCTTGGCACATGTTGGTGCTTGGAAATTCTTAGCATGTATGGAACACGTTGAGATGCCTTGGTATGATTTTGCATGGTTTAATATTAAATTTATTTTAGATCAATTTTTGGAAAGTAGATGGGAAGCAACAAAGGAAGACTTGGCACATAGAATGCACTAAGACTTTGTACTTGGCACCTATTGGTGCCTAGTGTTGGTGTGCCTAGCATGCCCTTCTTAGAAAAGGTAAATTGATGATTAATTAACCCTCTTATGTGTTCATTTCCTTCTAGTTTAGCTTGTTTCTCCCTTTTTTTGCCTTGACAGTCCTTGGCACGCATATTTGACACACCCTTGCACATCTTGGCATGCCTTATCACTTGGCACATATTATCATGTTTGACATGCCTTCGCACTATCTGGCACATCTTAGCATTCCCTAGCACGCCTTGGCACTCATGTCCTCACAACTAGACTTTACAATTTTTCTCGACTTGGGAACCCAATCAAGTCCTTGGCTACTGTAGTTCATGTGAAAACATTGGCCTGCTTCAACTCCAACAACTTGACCAATTGCACCTACTACAAGTAGATTGTGCCTTGTTCACCTAAGAGCTGCCTATAACTCATCTTATGCCACTCATGTCCAATCTCAACTTGTCCCACTTAACTATTTACCAAGACAAGGATCACGTGATCTAGCCATGGCCATAAAACAAATAAGCAACATAGCTTACACAAGAAATATTTCACATGTATGTTCAGTTCATATAAACAATAGAACATTAACTGATAGTTTGCAAGAGCCACAAGATTCACAAGGCACACAAGATATAAGCTAACAAAATTTGTGTGCCCCAAAACTTATACACAACAATGTACAATATGAAATTATCTAGAATAGTTTAAAACATGAGCATGTAGCCAAAGTGTGCCACATCTCATATAAAAAAAATAACTAAAGGAAAAACAATGTTGTGCCTAGCACAAAGTGATCTCCCTTTGTCTAAAACTACTATGTCGAGCCCCTTATAACAACTGTAGGCTAGCCTCCTGTAAATCCTATTCTAAACTTCTCCTAACACACTTCGTCCTTAGCACATTTGAATTCGCTAACACTCCCTTACACACAGTCTTATTAGTTCCTTTCCATCCATTTTTACCTAGTTATCCCTTGATATGCCCTAACACTCCCTAACACTCTAGTTCAGCATGCATTGACATTTTCTGACACGTGTTAGTATGCCTTTTCATTCCTTTGCATGCCCTGACCCTCCCTAGCTATCATGCCCTCACAACTACCCTTACTTAATTTTCGACTTGGGAACCCAACTAAGCCCTCGCTTGACTACAAGAGCTTGAACAAGTTATAGTTACTACAACCAGACTATATTATTGAATTGTGTAGCTTGGGAGGTACTCCATAAGCCTAGTGAGATGGATTTGTGTTAGTTTCGTCACAATAGGATTTGTGGGAATAGAAGCAAAGCAAGGGGATTTTGGACCCAATACGGGGTTTAAAATATAAAAGAAAATTAAAAAGGAAAATTAATATTTCCTAAGGTCTAAGTGGATAAAACCCATAAGTTCTAGAGGGTTCCTAAGAGGTCTAGGAAAAACTATTTAAGGAGTCCTTAGGATGAACGAAATAACATCAAGTGAGAAGGAGCTCATTTGATAAGGGGGCAAAGAGACATGTAGTCCTAAAGAGGCCATGATCATTATCATGTATAGCATTCATTATTATGCCTCAATATGCTTTATCATGGTTTAATATTAAAGTTATTTGAGATCAGTTATTGGAAAGTAGAAGAGAAGTAACAGAGGACAATTTGGCACTTAGAATGCACTAACACTTGGCACTTGACATTCATTTCCACTTATTGTTGGTGTGCATAGCATGCCCCTCTTGGAAAATGTAAATTGATGACTTATTAGCCCTATGATGTGTTCATTTCTTTGTATATTAATTTGTTTCTCCTTTTTGTTTCCTTGATAGTCCCTTACATGTATTTTCACACCATTGCAGATATTGGCATGCCTTAGCACCTCACACATATTAACATATTTTACATGCCTTCGAACTATCTAGCACATGTTAGCATTCCCTATCATGCCTTGGCACTCATGCCCTCACAAATATCCTTACATTTTTTCATGAATTGGGAACACAATTAAGTCCTTAGCTACTCCAATTCACGTGACATTGATCTGCTTCAACCGTAACAACTTGATCAATTGCACCTACTACAAGTAGATTGTGCCTTGTTCACCTATAACTTCCTATACCTCATCTTAGGCTAGTCATGTCCAAGCTGAAATTTTCCCACTTAAGAACTTACCAAGACAAGGATCACATCTAGCCATGGCCATAAAACAACTAAGAAACATAGCTTACATAGGAAATATTTCACATGTATGTCTAGTTCATATAAACAGTAGAGAATTAACTGAGAGTTTGCAAGAACCACAGGATACACAAGACACACAAGATATAGTTTGGCACAAGTCGAGTTCCCCAAAACTTATACATAACAATGTACAATATTGAATTGTCTAAAATAGTTTAAAACATGAGCATTCGGCAAAAGTGTGGCACATGCCATATAAAAATAATAGATAAAGGAAAAATAGTGTTGTGACCAACACAAAGTCTCCCTTTGTTTAAAATGTCTTTGTCGAGCCTATTTGCACTCTATAATTTAGAAGATTGGAAAAACTAAACTATAAAGCACAACATTAAACCGCTTTGGAGTCCAGGACCTAGCCTTCCTAGACTCAGAGAGGGCTCTCTCTGTTTTATGATTTAAATCTATTTAACTTGTTGGTTATACATACTGATATTAGGCTAGTTACAGTGATGGGGTTGTTTCACTAGTAAAAAATGATGAAATTAATGACTAGGTGACTAAAAATGTTAGTCACTACAATTATTTCAAGTGAATTACTACTAAATTTGAGCAATTTTATGTGACCAAACTAAAATTGACTAACATAAATGACTAATTTAGTCTTTGAATAAAATATATGACAAGATAATAAGTGACTAAAATAAAAACAACTAACTTAAACGACTAATTTATTCTTGGAATAAAATATACGACTAGATAATAAGTGACTAAACTAAAAGAGACTAACTTAAACGACTAATTTAGTCTAGGGATAAAATATATGACTAGATAATAAGTGACTAAAGTAAAAGCGACTAACTAAAATGACTAATTTAGTCTAGGATTAAAATATATGACTAGATAATAAGTGATAAAATTAATAATGATTATAGTAAATGAATATTAAAGTCCAAGAATAAAAATATGGCCAAATAACAAGTACAACAAGTATATGATTAGTCATTTACATTACATTTCACTATAGGTGTCTCTGAATCCATTTGCAGTGTTAAAATTTAGAGACAAAGGGGTCTCTATATTTACACTGTTAAAATTATGAATACCCTCTTTTCTCTAAAGTTTAATAGTGCATATAGATTCATCTACAATTAACACAATTGTATGTATCATCTATAAAATTTACACTAATGCCTTCATTATAATTTTAGTAAAGGTTATAATTATATTAATTAGATAGCAAAATTAATATTAATACTTATATTTAATATTTGGCCATAAAGTTTAATTTTTAAACTTCATTGATTTATGTTAAAAGTGAGAGTTGTTTTAAATCTAAGGTTAAATATTCATAGTTACATTTAATAAATAGATAAATATAACATTTCTTATGTTAAACATGTGAGTTCATTTAAACCTAGTGTTAAATCATCATATTTACATTTGATAAATACTAAATAGATAAACCTAAAATATATATTTATAGACCTATTTAGTAAATAGGTATGGAAAATTATTAATTTAAGTATGAAACTTAATTAAATTTTTAATGTATGAACCTTTGTTTTTTTTTAAGTCAATGTTATATTCATGTAGGAAAAAAGGAGCACATATAGCAAGTTACAAAACAGGTGGTCTCACCTCGACTCGGTTAGTTGACAAAAATTTGCACCAGATGAAAAAAAATACAAAAGAGGGGCTAGGGACATTGTCCATAAACGGTTGGCCCAGAGGCACCAAAACACATATAAAAAATAATTAAAAAACACAAAATAGCATACTATTCGTCCAACGTGATGGATGCAAGGTTGTCTGGGGTTGTTCCTAGATGCGGTGGAGGATAAAAGTCACACTGACTGTGCCCTTCAAAGTGTGCCAACTAAGTCTCCAACTTTTCTACTTTCTCAGGGAGTTGATTTTGGCCTCGCCAAACCACTACCAGTCTCTCCTGGACTTATAACTATAAATAGTGTATTTGGTCCAATGTTGTCATCTGCTCTACATTCTCCTCATGACATAATCTCTCAGTTGTGTCCACTCTTTCCATTAGGCTATTGATAAGTGCACGACAGTTCTCTAAGTAGCAATGTTGGATAACATGCCCCTCATTTACCTCAAATCAATAAAACCCATGCTTTCCCTTGCCACCATGACCTCCTCCACCCCGAAGACTCTGATTTTGAACCCTCAAACCCCCACCTCTGCTATCCCCCCGCTTACCTCCTCCACAACCCCCATGCGCACCCACACTAGCGAAGCGCACACGCCCCGTAGTCTTTACACCCTATCGTGTAGCCGCCACGATTATTTCTCAGTCTTCCACCCCACAGGGCCATGGACGATAGGGGAGGGAGAACACCCACACCACACCGGGGGCTTCATAATTCACCAAGGTCAAGGAACCCCAGCGTGTGGAGAGTCCAGAGACCAGACCCCCCCACTATATAAAATAAACACCACCAACAAAGGAACCAAATGTCGTATCCCACCACCATAGGGAAGCACAAAGACACCTCCCACTACCAGATAAAGACTTCCACCACCAGCAAAACCAAATACCATCACCCACCAAACAAACACAGGAAATTGAACAAAAAACGATGACAAAGTATCCGACGCCTGAGCGTAACATCCCCCAAGGCAGTGACCAACCTCCAAATTCTCCACATAGAGACCACACATCAATCCACCAAACACCGTCACACCCACGCTGGAGGACATGAAATTTGAAAAAGAAACTAGTTTTCTGCCACCACCCACAAGGTTTCCTAGACTACAAATTCTAGCTTCCTCTCTTATCACAAAAGATAGGCTCACTGAAAGCCAAGAAAAATGGAAACCAGTGATGGAGACGTGATCAAAAACCCTTCAACATCACAATATCGGAGCTCGAAGTCATGACTTGCAATAATGAGAGGCTTTTCAAGCTTAACATCGTGGGATTTGGCCTCAACAGAACAATATTGCCTTTCATTTTCAACTGCACCAGATTAGACTCCCTCGACTTGTTGGAAAACTGTTTGACTGGCGAGATACCAACAAAGCTCCAATATATGGTCAATGCAATTTAATTCGCTTGTCATGAATCCTATGCACTTATCTAAATGTCAAAGATCACCATGATAACAGGATCACGGGAAATGGTGGCAGACTTTGGACATTCAAAGACTCGATCCAAAGGTAGTTTTGGCCCTTGGGTACCTTGATCTTGAATACTTCAGAAGGCAGCAATTGACAGATAAATCTGATGTGTATTCTTTTGGAGTAGTGTTACTGGAGTTCTTGTGTGCAAGGGAAAAACTTAATCTTGTTTTTCCCAGAGAAAAACTCAATATAGAAGAGTGGGAAATGCACTGGAAAAAAAAGGGCAAGCTTGAAAAAAACATTGACCCTCACCTTGTTGGGACCATCAACTCTGGTTCTCTGAAAAATTTTAGGGAGACTACTGAAACGTTATTGGAAGAGATGGGCTATGACAGGCCTTCCATGGGAGATGTTCTATGGAACCTGGAATATGCATTTCAACTACAGGAGATATCCATGAAAAATGATCTAGATGAGAATAGTACAAATCACATTGCAGATGTTCCTTTGTGCCACCCGTATCCTAAGCCTTTTGATCCAAGTTTAGTGTGACTTCAAGTCTTCTACGAAAATTCTCAATTTATAGATTTCATTAATGGGCATGTGGCATTTTTGAGTTCTAAACATCCCACAGAGGGATAGTTGTGAGAATTTACCTATTGTTTGGAACATGTTCTCCTTCAGTGGACATGACACATAGTGGATCCATACTTTGGTGCAAGAGTTCCTTACCTCAGGATGTTTGCACAAGATTCAGGGCAAAGTGAACACACAACACTAGTAGCTTTGGTTTGGGAGGAGAGCTACAAGTATGTAGAAGAGATTTAGGGCACATAAATTATGTTCCTTTTCATTGTCGAGATCCTAATACCTTTTATACTAGTGTTATTGGATGAGGTGTTTGTGGAAGTGATGATGATTTAAAAGATGCAACCACAACCGTTGTGTTCTCAGAATTGGTGAATCCTCATGGGAGGTGATCACAAAACAAGACTCCTTTGCCATGTTCAAAATTTACTAAATTATCACATGCAGAGAGAACATTGGTGAATGTGAAATGGTTAGGTTTGGTACTTATTTTTTTCATATCACATTAAAAATCCAATGCCTCCTCGTAAAATCCTCTCCTAGTATAATCGACCACCATTATAGACGATTACACCACATTTCATTTATACATTTAGTTAGGTAGGGAAGGTGCTCCTATCTCCCATATCCTTATAGAGTAATTTGGTCACATATTCTTTCTTCTATGATACTGGTTCCTCTCTCTTAAGTCCTATCTGTCGTCCTTCTTCTCTCTCCCTTTCTCTCCTACCTCCCTCTCTCTTCCCCAATGTTAGGTGGAGCAAGAGTATAAGAGCCAACATTCTCATGAATGTGGGACACTTGAACTTAAGATTTTTTGTAGCAGTCATGAGGTGCATTGTGGTTATTGAGACTTCATCACATGGCCATTATATGGACTTAAATTGTGTGACAACATTGTGGCTAAGTTTCAAACTGGAGATTGAACATACATTTGGTTTAATTTCAATAGACATTTTCATCAATAAATGTAAAGAAATGCCTAACAAATACTAGAAATTAATAAATAGAGAAGACATGACAACAAGCAACAGTAACTACAAAATTGTTACATTGAGACGCAAAGAATAAGCAACTATTGTGCACAAAGAAAGACCAATGAAACTATCATCTTAACCCCTAACCCATTAAACACTAAATCTCAACCCTAACCCATTTAACCCCTTAAACCTCTAAACCCCTAACCCATTAATCCCCTAAAACCTAAAACTCTAAACTCTTAACCCCTAAACCCCTAAACCACTAACCCATTTAATCCCCTAAACCCCTAAAACCCTAAGCCATTTAACCCCCTGAACCCTAAACCTCTAAACCCTTAACCCCTAACCCCTTAAACCTTAATTCCTGACCCCTAACCCATTTAACCCCCCAAGCCCTTAAAACCTTAACCCATTTACCCCCTAAAGCCTAACCCCATTAATCCCTAACCCCTAACCCCTAAGATCCTTAATTTCTAAATCCCCTAATCCCCTAAACCTATAGATCCCTAACCCATTTAACCCCCTAAACCCTAAACCTCTAACCCTTAAACCCTAACCCCTTAGACCCTAATTCCCAACCACTAACCATTTAACCCCCTAAACCCCTAAAACCCTAACCCATTTAACCCCCTAAACCCTAACCCTGTTAACCCTTAACGACCCTGAACCCCTAAAATCCTTAACTGCTAAATCCCCTAACCCCCTAACCTCTAAACCCCTAACCCATTTAACCCCCTAAACCCTAAATGTCTAACCCCTTAACACCTTAACCCCTAATTCCCAACCCCTAGCCCATTTAACACCCTATACCACTAAACCCCTAACCCATTTAACCCCCTAAACCCCTAAACTTTTAACGCTTAACCCATAACCCATTAACCCCTAAAATCCTTAACTACTAAATCCCCTATCCCCTAAGCCCCTCATCCCTAATCCCTTAACCAATAACTCATTATTCACCTAATCCCTAACTGTGCCTAAATCCCCTAATCCCTAATCCCTTAACCACTAACTCATTATTCCCCTAACCCCTAAATGCGCCTAAATCCCCTAACCCCCCAATCCCTAACCCCTTAACCACAACTCATTATTCCCCTAACCCCAATCCCTAATCCCTTAACCACTAAATCATTATTCCCCTAACCCCTAAATGCGCCTAAATCCCCTAAGCCCCCAATCCCTAACCCCTTAACCACTAACTCATTATTCCCCTAACCCCTAAACCCTAAACCTCTAACCCCTAAGACCTTATTCCCCTAACCCCTAAGCCCCTAATAATTAATCCTTTAACCACTAAATTATTATTCCCCTAACCCTTATAAAAATCCTTAAAACCCGTTGGGATTAGCCATTCCAAACAAGAGCAGGTCTAGTTGGGACCTACAATCGGGTTAATTCCCCCTTGTTGGAAAGGTGGAATACCATGAGAAAAATCGCGGGTTGTAAAAACCTCTCCTAAATTTACTATTTTATCTCAATTTTATTTTAATAATTAATTAGTTAATTTATTTAAAAACTCTTCTCGATAAATCACATAATCATTTTAACATCGAACGCCTTTCAAACCACTCATTGTATGGTTCATCATCAATGTTTTTAAAATAAATTTATTAGAATGAAATTGAATTTATTTCTTAAACTTCTTTTTAAATCAATTGTTGACATTCCAAGGAATCACGAGTGTGCTCAACATCCATCAAACAATAATGGGTATGATATTTGGAAAGCATAATATTAAAAATGATGTTTGGAATGATATTTGGAGGGCATAATATTAAAAATGATATTTGGAAAAATGGAAAGAGGGAGTATTCATTTTTCGTTTAAATTTTAAACATGAGTTAAAATAGCATTTCTCCCGCCCAAAACACATCATCTTGTTTTTGTCATCTCCTGCTGGCTTAGTGATTAGGGCTTTTGTTATGGGTTTTGTTCTTGAAACTACGTTACTGCAATTCTTTCAGGATGCGTTTAAATCTCCTCCTTCACGGCCCTGTGTGTACTTATCGTGGAAGCTCTTGCCACTGGTTACTCTCATTTTATAAATCGAAACAAATTGAGTGATGAGGGTAAAGAGTTGGCAGTGAATGGCAAGGATACGCACGGTCACCCCATAGACGAAGATAGCAGAAGTAGCCATGGCGTCATTTCTCAGGTAAAATCTATGAATTTAATCTATGAATTTTATTATAATACATAGCATTTCCATCCTCACGTATCTCAATATCGCCTTTGAATAAAAACATAAGCCGAAATGTATTTCAATTTTAATCTTGTAACAATATACTCAGAAAATACAAATTGGCATCGTCCATATTCATTTCTACTAAACATAAAGGATATGTCCATTGATGAAGTTGACAAATATATATATATGTTGCCTGAAAAGGTTAGATCACTGGTAAAAGTCAAATTCTGTGTCTCGTTTTTTAACATTGGCTCTGTAACCCTTTTCAAAATCCTTTGGGAGAATAACATAGCAGTTTTTCCGCCCTGCATGAATACCAAATTCTTGACAAATTGCAGTTATCTCTGCAACACTAATTTTATCAGGCCGAGATACAGTCTTCAAGTTCTACCTCGTCACTGAGGTTCATTTTCGTTGTACAAACCTGGAAAACAAGACGTTTCTGCCTCCTATTAGGTAGAGGAAACTCAATTTTCCTATCAATTCTTCCAGGACACAGAAGTGTGGGATCCAGTGTATCTGCTCTATTGGTCAAAATCCTTTAGGAGAATAACATAGCGGTTTTTCTGCATTGCATGCATACCAGCTTCTTCACAAATTGCAATTATCTCTGCAACACTAATTTTAATAGGCCAAGATACATAGTCTTCAAGTTCTACCTTGTCACTGAGGTTCATTTTCGCTATACAAACCTGGAAAACAAGATGTTTTTGCCTCCTATCAAGCAAGGAAACTCAATTTTTCTATCAAGTATTCCAGGATGCAGAAGTGCAGGATCTAGTATATCTGCTCTATTTGTCAAAATCCTTTGGGAGAATAACATAGCGGTTTTTCCGCACTGCATGCATACCATCTTCTTGACAAATTGCAGTTATCTCTGCAGCACTAATTTTATCAGGCCGAGATACATAGTCTTCAAGGTCTACCTCGTCACTGAGGTTCAATTTCGTTGTACAAACCTAGAAAACAAGATGTTTCTACCTCCTATCAAGCAGAGCAAACTCAATTTTCCTATCAAGTCTTCCAGGAGACAGAGGTACGAGATCCAGTGTATCTGCTCTATTAGTTGCCACAATCACCTTCACATTCACATTCTGATCAATACCATCCATCTGATTTAAGAGCTCCATCAAGATCCTCTGAACTTCCTTATTGGCTCCAGTTTGAGCATCAAACCGTGTTGTTGCAATCACACATTAGTGAGTGCAGTAGCTGTCTAAATCTTATGGCTTCTACAACATTAGATGATAGAGAAATAAGCAAAGAATCAAGCAGAATTTCCTGCGAAGAAGCTAGGGAGACGTCATCGCACTCCAAATTGGACGGTGGTTTCAAAAAGCCGGATCCTGTAGAATTAAGTGACAGTTCTTACCCTAAAGACATAACCAAGGGATGTCGTGATGTTGTGAACAAAAATAGCAGTGAAGATACTTACTCCTGTGGCAGCTCGATTTTTTCAGATGTGTTTTTAATCAAATCCGTGGACATCTCTACTAATATTAAGTAGCACAGTGATACGTGTCTAAATGAGAGAATAAAATATGGTGAGATTCTAGAGCGTGGCCCCTCTCCAAGATAATTCTGAACAAACTCAGAGCCAACGACCTGAATGAAAGCTGCCATAGTGTGGTTCGTGACGACCTTGGCAAGCATGGTCTTCCCCATACCTGGAGGGCCATAAAGAAGAACACCCTCGGGAGGGTCTATCTTGATTTTCTTGTAAAGCTCATGGTGTGTGAGTGGAAGCTCCACGGCTTCCCGAATCTCCTGTTTTTGTATGTCACAGCCCCCAATATCATTTTAGGTTACGTACGGTTTCTTAGACTGGGAGAGGAGTGGATAGAAGAGTCTGCCTCAGTTGGGAGGATGTCCACCAGGGTGTTTGAATGTCGATGGAGGACTACTGAGGCGGAGGGCTTCAGGAGCTCCCTATTGATTGTGCTCAAAATCCTCACATAGTAGTTTGATCCCTTCGTTGAACCCACTATTCTGTTTTTTTGGTCAACCATCTCCATCAACTTCCCAATCACCAGAGACACCGACTGGATCCCCTTCACCTCTTTCTGAACTCTCAACAATTCTCTCTTTAGATTTTTTTGCTCGTCCTTCACGTATTCTTCTTGAATGTCGATGAACTCCATCTGTCTCTGTAGCGATTTCAATCTGTTGTACAGATTTTCTTCGTCGATGTCAGAATGGGAATGGGGATGGGGAGGAGGAATACTCATCTCTATATTTCCCGTTGGACCCTCGGCCAAGATTTAGCACCACAGCCGATGCAGCCATTGTCGCCTTACCTTGCCTTTCCCAAGGCTTTCTTCACCGAAAGGAAATTGTGTCAGATAAAATCTAATACATTAAAATATAATACATTAATGTATCATATGCTTGAAAAATAAGTTTTAATTTGTATTTATTGTGATGTAGATCCAAAGCCCGGAAGGGAAGAAGGTGCAGGTCTGAGAAATAGGCTATGGTTTTTCTGTTGCACGAATCTGGTTTTCCCAAATGTAAGTTTACGTATCCCTCTTCTATAATATTGTCTCGTTTTCCTCTTATGTGTGTTGTTATTCATTGTTCTCTGTCCAATCTCTTTATTGTTTCTTTATTTATCATTGTTTGTTGTCTTCTATAATGTTATTTTATTCAAAAAAAAAAAAAAACATAGAACTGATATTTACAAGAAAATTTGATGCTCAGCATTTAGGTTTCCATTGAACATAGGTATTTAGAATATTATGAAGAAATATTATGCCAAAACAGCAATGGTCTAGCAACAATCTTCATCCAAAAGAGAAAATGTTTCTTTCCCAAGAGTTATGTGATAAGTCATATAAAAATCACAAAATTTTGAAACAATAAATTAATAAGGACAATGGTGGAATTAAACTTTGTTTGGCCTTATTGTTGAGATGATTTAACTAATTCATGAGTCCAACTCTCTTCCAGCATGCCATACTTGTTGGCAGCAAGTGAGTTCTGCAAGTACTTGTAGGTCAAACCCTGACCCTTGAATAACTTGTGGGCAATTTACGTGCCTGAGAATCCAACTCACAGGTGGATGGAGAAATTTTAGGTGTCAAATATATTATATAAATGCCAAAATTTTACCTCCCTAAGAGTCCAACTGACAGGTGGATGGAGAAATATTAGGTGTCAAATATATTATATAAATGCCAAAATTTCACCTGCTTGAGAGTCCAACTCACAGGTGGATGGAGAAATCTTAGGTGTCAAATATAAATGCCAAAATGGGAAAAAAAAATCCTCATTTTGGACAATATATGCTTCCAATTTATTGGCAAGTCTGTGGAACTCTTAAACTTTGGATTTGTAGAGTTTCTGTTGAAAGATTTTTTTTTAATGCTGGAAATAGCACCACTAGAGGAGGGAGATGTGCAAGGAAATGTTTGCAACAAATCAGTTAGTGGGGGCATACTCTCTTCAAAATACCTTTTGGCTCAAAGATAGGAACAAATGTAAGATAATTCCCAAGTGTGCCTACAAATTCATATAGTTTATATGGTATTGAAGCTCCAAAAGAAAAGAAAAAAAAGGAAGAAAATCAAAAGCTGCAAAGGGATGAAATTGGTGGTGCTTGTGTGTTTTTATATGGATCTATTTCTGAAATCAAAAAGTGAAAATGCCATTTATGATTCTCTTGAGATCCTTTATGTTCCCTACTAGAAGACTCTCTCATTCTAACTCCTAATCCTAGTGGTGGTTGGTATTTTTAGATGTTTTATTCACTAACTCATGGGTTTATAACAAAAATTGCATTGTACAAGCAACACCCCTTTTTCTAATCATTTTGACAAAAAATTTAGGGTTTTTGAGATTTTTTCTCACTAATGACCTCCTTTTTTTGTAAAAATCATAAATAAAGAAAGTGATGAGATCCTAGGAGTTTAAAATTTAGTGTTTTCACACCTTGGGATCATATGAAATGTTTATTTCCATCAAGCATGAAGGTAGAATTATTAACTTAAATGGTCTTTAACACAATCCCTCTAGATTTGTCTCTTCAAATATGAGGGCACCCACTCTCATAAAGGACATGTTCGGAGTTTAAACTTTAGTGTTTTCAAACCTTGGGCACATATGACATGAATCATATGAAATGTTTGTTTCCATTAAGCATGAGGGTAGAATGATTAACTTAAATGGTCTTTAACACGATCCCTCTAGATTTGTCTCTTCAAATGTGAGGGCACCCACTCTCATGTTCGCATTTACTGATATTAGCCTTGAGGAAAAGATAAGAAAATATAAATTGGACTAAGGTATCAATCCATGTGAACATGATACCCATTCATCCTCTCACACACTCAATGTGCAAACTTTGTCTCCTAAAATACATGATTTGAGAAGTATATCAATTGCCTCAAAAACTTAGGTTTGAGTCAATTCTTCATGTAACATGATACTAAGAAGTTGCTAATTTGTCTCCTACTATTATGCTAAATTGGTTAGCATCAGTTCAAAAATTCTAGATGACTCTCATGGTGTTTCAATGTTATTTAGTCTTACAAGTTGGCATACCTTCTTAGTCCCACAGTGCTGAAAAACTTTCCTCAATTATTAATCCTAAAGAAGCCCAATAATGGGTGAACATGGATAGGCCAGCTTGAATTTTCTCACATGTCTTCCATCTCACTTAGACACTTATTTTGGGAACTCTTATACATTTACTATGTCATTTTGCTAAGGCCTAAGATGGGCAAAATAAATAACAAGTGTGTGCAAGCAGCAACACACTTGACTAGATTGAACTCGGCCTAGTCTTATGATGGATGTACATTTTAAGGGCTTCTCTCCTAATTCAAAATCGTTGAAGATATATAAACTAACTATTTCACTTGTATTACAATTCCAATAGTGCACATGGCAAGCTTCTCTGCAAATCTCTTTTGTTTCATATGGTAGGCCTCTGAATAGACTAAGCTTGTACTAGCATAATGCAAACATGACCTGCAATTCACCACTATGTTTTGGTTTCTAAAGGATGTTGCATTATTGACTGACTAGTGAAGTATCAACCATTGAATAAGCTTCAATCTTTGGAGAAGTCATAATATATATTATAATTTTGTCTTGCAGAATGGCCTCTTGACAATTTTTTTCTAGGAATGCCTCTTATGAAAAAATAAGTTCTTTCCTAACAGGTTATGACCCTCTTGAAAATAACAGGTTCACTAGAACATTGGAAACAAATATCTAATGCACGCATCATGCTACCACTACAAGCCATTGCAGAAAATAGAAACCAAGGTGAAAAAGGATCTACAACAACATTGTAGACGTGTTACAATGACATTACTTTCTTGAATGTATATTCTCCAACATCCATAGCATTACTACAAATAATCATAGTTTGTATCTAAATCCAAATTATATACATTCCAATAAGAAGTTGTCAATCATATTTTTACCTTGTGGCAATGATTTTCCTTATGCCCTGCTCTCATTTTCAGTCAAAAACTAGATTTCCTATATTGATGACGTTCCTACTGTAATATGACCAACTATCAGACAACTATCTCACTGTAATTCTAGACAAAATGAGCAGTGTACCAAAATAATAAAGAAACTGAAAATGATAGTAGATATTGTAGGGTAAGCAACTAAATAGGTAGTACACATGATATGCTATTCCATAATTCACTACCTTTCCCATTTATAAAATAGTTTCTACAACAATTCCGCTGCATATTAGTTCTTTATGTTGCTATTTATTGAGATTTTGGCTCACACGGGGATTTCAATCAGCCTTTCCACAAAATATACATATGTCTTATGCAATTGGCATACAATTGCTTTACTGTAACTAACATTTCATGATAAGAAGTTACGGTTGAAACATTTACTTTACTTTTTTTGGCTTCCTAATAGTTATGTATGACATATATAATACCAACTGTCCATTGGGATTCATACGTGACCAAATGAAAAAGGATTTAACTGTTTCTAAATGCAAAAATGTGACAGGCTAGAATTGGAGGGATTTTGTGCAAATTATAATGAAAAATAAAAAAGTGAAGGCCTGCACCTCCAGTGCAGTGATAGTAGGGTTTCCTATTTATAACCTTCTAGAGTTATTATTATTATTATTTGTTCGTTTCTTTCTGGCTTTTTTTCCTTGGTCAAGGTGTTTCTCAAGTTTGTCAGCTCTGAATGCTAAACACGCTGCTTGATGTCTTGCAGTGGAAACACCTCACATCTTAGCATAGGTCCAAGATCTAGTTCTGGTACAATAGGGAAAATTGTGGAAGATTTGGTTAGTGCCTGCTACTAAAAGCCATACCACTGTGACCCAAGTGCTATTTGGCCATAACTAGAAGGTTAGTGCATTGGGAAAAAGAGAATGTTGTGTGCATTGATGCTGCAAACAGGGCATTTTTTTGCAAGCCCTTTTTCCCATCATGTGCAAGAGCAGTTTGAATCTGCAAGATGCACATATAATTCTCTTTGCCCAATAAAATAACCTTCTAGTGTTGCATGAAATTCTAGCCTCTTTAGACTAAGGAACTGTCCAGAATTTTGTCACTCTTGGTTCATAGTTATCCTGTGAGTTTAGTCTGATTCAAGACTTTTGCCTTAACATTCCTACCCAATGTTTCTGCCATAACCTCAGAGCTACTTGGGTTTGGGGTTTTTCCCTAGATATCTC
Organism: Pinus albicaulis; assembly: GCA_034641835.2. NCBI lineage: Eukaryota > Viridiplantae > Streptophyta > Pinopsida > Pinales > Pinaceae > Pinus > Pinus albicaulis. The sequence continues at coordinate 1,252,665,055 of CM076583.1, forward strand.
TTGGGGTCTGGACCAACCTCCTGATCTGCTGGCAGCATTTCTATACCTCCAGCTGGTATATCACTTATCATAGGCATTTTTTTCTCTAAAATGCCATTACTCTCGCAAAAGGGTGCATTCTAATTTAAGATTCTTTCTCCCACAACTCAACATGTTGTGTGCAATGTGGTGCCTATTGGGTGATTTTGATGGCTTCTACAAACTATTTATTAGACAATGTTTCTAACCTCTTAGGAAGAAGCTACTTAGTGGTGGCTGCCTCTCTGAAAATTGATGGTATTGATTGTTCATTAGTATATTGAAAAAATCATCATCAGGGATTAATGTTTCAATTTTATCAAGTGTCTCTTGTTTCATATTCAACACAATATGGGCTTTGCATGCACTTAGTTCATTGGAGCAAGGCTTTATGGCTTGCCTTGAATATTGAAAGCAAGTTACAGAAGCGATCCCTAAATATGGAGCATCATTGACAATAATTCAAGCTCCTCTCAGTGGATGTTTTCTAATCCCTCTTATTCTGCTCCTTCCCCTTGTCATCTTCATTTGTTTACAAGGCATGAAAAAGATACCCATAAGTCTAAATTTTAGCCCAAAAGCAATTGTAATGATAGTGGAAATGTTATGAGAATATTTTTATTATCACTAATGGTCTGCCCATACTAATGAGGGATGTCTTAAGCAAAGAGATCTCAAAACATATTTCAGTGGCTGAGTAAAAGGAAGGAGAAGGAAAAAATTATTATAGTCAACAATCCCACTTACATAAGTGGTTGTTGTGGACTTCCCAATCCATGGTGGAAATGCCTCTACTACTAAGTACAGTAATTCTAACAATTCAAAAAAAAATGGAAAAACAATTCTAGGCCCACAATTAGACTTAATCATCACTGACTACTTCACTTTACACAAGGATGCTTTGTTTGTGCAAAATTGTTTCATTATAGTTAATGGTAGTGATAAAAATCTTATTTCAAAAGATCATGTGACTTTTCTTAATTTCCCTTCAAAATGTTAACCTTGGTCTAAAATTTTAGGGTTGGATGAAGGATAAGGAACCAATGCAAGTTATGAAGGCTCGTCAATTTGAATTCACTTTTGCTATTGACCACACTTTGATAGTATTAAGTATGATGGCACTCTTGTTGACTACTGTGGTCTTATTCCTTGGAAGGTTTTATCAACACGATTTTTTTTTTCTAAATTAGACTATTATATTAATTATGAACATAGTTTACAGGCTGAAGCTTGCTTCCGGAATTTCTATGCTAGACAATTCCGGAGGGAGCATAGTTCAAACAGACAAAAATGACAAAAATGAGACCACCCCATATGGGGAAGCCAGTCCAAAAATTGCTGCCCTTAGTAGGGAAACCAACTTTAAGTAGAAAATACCAAATGTTTTCCAAATTTTTTAGGAAATACATGCTAACAGAGAAATTGATCAGAACAGAAAGAGGAAACCTCTCATTGCAATGGATGCTTGTCATGTTAAGTGTCATGAGGCTATGGTGGTAATCATAAGACAATAAGACACCTGTAATCATCAAAGAAATGGTAATATTTCTTCGAGTGTTGAGCTATGGGTTCCGACATGGTGGCAGTGCACACAAGGCTAGCGCTACCTTTCCTCTTCTCACCCATCGAGCGTTTTGGACTTCCGCTTCCACTACCTTCACTACTGGAGGAGTGCCCTTTTGGTTTGACCATCAGAACTTCAGATTTCCATGAGTACTGAGGAGACGCTAGAGAGATTATATATTTCCTGGGATGTTTTCTGGAGCCTGACCCAGCTGAGCTCGAAGGCACCTCCTGGAAGCTGACAGTAATGGTGGCTGTAACTTATGGTCTGTCCAGGGAGTATTCATGGTGGAAATGAGCCATATTGTCTTCAGGAGGTGGGGAGCGACTGTCAGAGTGAATGGATATTGGCGGACGTAAGGACTGGCCCCTTCCTTTTCCATGGAAGCACCTCATTTTATGCCTCCTCGGCATCCTACAACAAGATTGAGCATGAGGGAAGCTAGTTAGCAGAGGCTTAGAGGTCGAGTGAGTGTTGGCGTGCAGAGTCTGTGAGACTGAATGGCAGTCGGTGCAATGAGGCGATGAGGCTAAGAGGAGACGAATGCTACAATGCATCTCTGAGAGCGAGGGGGAGCTCGAAGTAGAGACTACGAAAAAACGAAGACGACATGACGAGAATGGTATCAATGGAGGGCGCAGCACCATGAAGAGGAGCTCAGGGCTGTGGACTGGATAGGCATAAATCCGGAGGGCAGAGGCAGTTAAGGCACCTTAAGGCGAGCAGCTGGAGCAGTTTGTTGAACTCTTAGTTAAACTAAGAGGGGGGGGTGAATCAGTTTAACACATTCATGGACTTTTAAAACTTTTCCTTTAAAACTTATTTTACTTTATTAACACCTTCATTTCATGATCAACATAATGTGTGAGCAATCTTTATTTATGAGCAGCAATTAATAAGCAGATTAGATAATGTAACAGCAGTCTTAATATGTTAGCAGCAAGTATTAGCAGAATATATGTATCATATCAACACATAGACATCATGCACATAGACACCAGATATACATGGAAACCCATAAAGGGAGAAAACCACATCTTATCATTGTTGTGATGCAAAGGCAAGCTCCAACTCCCTCTCACCACTGATTTTCTGCAGGCACCAATCTACAGGAGGCTCCAACCTCAATTCTGCAAGCTACAACTTGCAAGGAAGCTCCAACTCCCATCTATTTTCTGCAGGCACCAACCTACAGGAGGCTCCTACATCAGTCAGCTACAACTGACATTTTATCAAGCTACAACTTGATGTGGAAGCACGAACTCCCATCTATTTTCTGCAGACACCAACCTACAGGAGGCTCCTACCTCAGTCAGCTACAACTTGATAGGGAAGCTCCAACTTCCTTACTCTTTCAAAAGAAAACAAAAACACTTGCTGATTTACCTTGGATATCAGCTCTGTTCTGTACCTTCTTCTCTGTTGTTCATCAACTCTTATATCAGACCTGAATCATCTCTGCTCAGCCCCTTCTTCTTATTTGCTCAGCTCCTCCTTATTCACATTCTTCTTGCAGCTTGCTTATTCTCTTCAACTCTCTTTAATTCTGCTGCATACTCTCTTCTTCTCTCACTCATTTTTCGTCAACTCTCTCCCCTTGGATATTACCCTGTTTTATACAAAAATAGCTTCATGGTTGTTTGTATTCCACTGGGAATTCGAAATGGACAGCCATGTCTCTTTGCCTTCTGCCTTCTCATCTCTTTTCAGCTTACTCAAAAAAATGTAACTGTAGGTGCTTATTTTAATATTACAGTGGGATATTTGTTCTTTCTCGGAGACTTGCCAATGCATCACAAACAATAAAAACAATTAAAATATTTACATTCCAATTACAAGGTGAATTCCAGCTCACTCATTCACCCTCTTGGCTAGCTGTGCAGTTGTCTTTTCTTTGACTGTATTTTGTCTTTTTCTGTGATTATGTTTTAACTCTTTTCTACTATGTATTCTATTTTGTCCTCTACTGTGGTGTAATTGCTGTATATATGTAACAGTGCTTTTATATCAGTGTCTTTTAGAAAAATACGTGACTGCTGACTCGTAGTAAGTGTCTTGTTGATGTGGAACATTCCGCAGGCCGGAACATACATATATCACAATTGTATTACATAAATAATCGCCCTCCCCTTAAGCTGAGGCCCGTGGGTCTACAGACCATACAGCTTATCGCAAAAGCGTTATATATATATAATATATATGTATATGACTGCGCCTTTTAATATATATATATAACCCAACTTTGTCTCTTGGCTTCATTATAAGATGTTTTAATCATATAATCTGCCCTTTTAATACACCTTAACATACTCTCGGCGCATACACTAAAGCCTGCTTTAAAACATGTAGAACACCTTTCGGGCCCACCTGACACGTTTTCAAATGTAATTTATCGCAATCGCAAATTTCTAATTTGCGATAGTTGCTATGCAGTTTCAACCAACTGCGATATTGCGATGGTGCGATGGCGCAATGTTGTCAAGTTGTGATATTGCGATTGTGCGATGGCACAAAGTTGCGAAGTTGCGATATTGTGATGGTGCGATGGCGCAATGTTGTGAAGTTGCGATATTGCGATTGTGCGATGGCGCAAAGTTGTGAAGTTGCGATATTGCGATGGTGCGATGGCGCAATGTTGTGAAGTTGCGATATTGCGATTCCCGCCTTATAAAACTTTGTATTATGCGCTCCGTATAACTTCATAAATATGCTTTGGACCTTTGAATATAAAGCGCAATACTTGCCGCTGGAGTATACGATTCCCGGAATAAGGTTTGTCTATATATATATATATGTTTGCCGCTTGGGTTAAGCGATTCCCGGAATTTTCTGCTCTTCCTTTGCTTGTAATAACGGCTCTGCCGCTCGACCGCTTCACTGCCTCTGTCTCCACTGCTCTGTCTTTGATATAACGGCTCTGCTTTTATATGCACTGCCTCTGCCTCTGCCTTAGCTGTGCATCTATCTCTGTCTCTGCCGTTGCTTCCACTCTGCTGTTTGACTGTTACATTTTGACAATCTTCTTCCTCCTGTCTCCTTTGCGCTTCTTGTTGCCTCTGCTACTCTGTTGTCTCTCTGATTCTTTCTCTTCTTCTTGTCTAACGCTGCTCCTTGCTTCCTTCATTCTCCTTTCGCTGCCTCTTCTTTAAATGACCCTGTCTCTGCTGCTCGACCCTCTCTACATCTTGCTGCTATGCTGTTCTCTTTGCCTGTCTCTGTCTTTGCTGCCTCCTTTGCCATCAATGACAATATTTCCAACAGTCTCCCCCTTTGGCATTGATGGCAATCCACTTTTCTCTGTTTTCCTTCTCTTGCTTTTCTTGTTTGTTCTTCCTCCCCCTTTGAAATCAATGGCAAAGGGTTGATTTTTGCATTTCCTTTCTCTGAGTTACGTTTAGGTCCTCTTCTGCTGAATTTGTACCATGCTGCTCCAGAGTGATGTATAAAACTTGTTGAGAGAACACTTTGAGGAATATGTTTTATAGTTGTGTTTCATTTGTAGTGCCTGTAATCTGTGTTAGATTGCAGACAGAGATGATGCATTTTTCAATTGAAGGGTCCTTGTTGCTTTTCCATGCTGAATGCTGATAATACTGAGATTATGCTGATAATATTGATAATTATGGTACTACTGATAATACTGATCCTGTAGACCTGTTTTATGCTTTCCTTGCTGGTTGTTCTCCCCCTGGAATGATATTTTCGTTTTTGTTCTCCCCCTGAAATTGTGCTTTCTCTTTATATCAGAGAGTAGCATCTGCAGATACTACCCCTAGTCTATCTCTCAAATATTGAAATGGTTCTCTAGCAAGAGGTTTAGTAAATATATCAGATGTTTGTTCTTTTGTTGGTACATATTCCAGTTTTACTATTTTCTGAGCCACTTGTTCTCGGAGGAAATGATACTTGATTGGAATATGTTTGGTTTTTGAATGAAGCACAGGATTTTTAGATATACTTATAGCACTTATATTATCACATTTGATTGAAATAGGTTCATCAATGCCTACCCTCATGTCTTGAAGAGTTTGCTTCATCCACATGACTTGTGTACAACATGCTGCTGCTGCTATATATTCTGCTTCAGCTGTAGACAGAGAGATGGATGTTTGTTTCTTGCTTAACCATGCCACCAGACTTTCTCCTAGATAGAAAGCACCTCCACTTGTACTTTTCCTGTCATCAACACAACTGGCCTAATTTGCATTTGTGTAAGCTGTTAACGTGAAGCTCTTGCTTTTAGGATACCAAAGTCCATACTGTACTGTTCCTTGTAGATATCTGAGTATTCGTTTTACTGCCAGAAGATGGTTTTGTTTAGGTGCTGCTTGATATCTTGCCACTAGTCCTATTGCTAGCATGATGTCTGGTCTAGATGCTGTCAAATACAGTAGGCTTCCTATCATGGATCTATAGAGTTTTTGGTCTACATCTGCCGACCCATCATCAACACACAGCTTGCATCCCGTGATCATGGGGGTAGTCACAGGTTTGCAGTCCTCCATTTTGAATCTTTTCAGTATTTCTTTTAAGTACTTTTCTTGAGAGATGAATGTCCCTGTGTTCTTTTGCTGAATTTGCAGTCCCAAGTAGAAACTGAGCTCTCCAATCATGGACATTTCAAACTCTGATTTCATCTCTTCTGCAAATCCTTTTGCTAGATCTTCTCTGTTGCTTCCAAACATAATGTCATCAACATATACAACAACAATTAGGAGTTCATTTTCATGCGCTTTTATGTATAGATTGTTGTCTACTCCACCTCTTTTAAAACCCTGTTTTTGCAAATATTTATCCAGTCTTGAGTACCAACGACGAGGAGCTTGTTTCAGTCCATATAGGGCCTTTTTCAGTTTGCATACATAGTCTTCTTTATCTGTCAATGAGAAACCTTCTGGTTGTTCCATTTACACTTCTTCTTCTAGATCGCCATTAAGAAAAGCAGATTTTACATCCATTTGATATACCTTGAAATCTTGGTAGCATGCAAATGCTAGGAACATTATGATAGCTTCCATTCTGGCTACAGGGGAAAATGTTTCATCAAAATCAAGTCCTTCTATTTGTGAGTATCCTTTGCAGACCAGCCTAGCTTTATTCCTGATTACTTGTCCTTGCTCATTCATTTTGTTTTTGAATACCCATTTTGAACCAATGATATTTTTCTCAATAGGTCTAGGAACTAGTTCCCAGGTATTGTTCTTCTCAATTTAGTCCAATTCTTCATTCATTGCTTTTATCCAATACTTTTCCTTGCTGGCTTCTTCAAATTTCTTTGGCTCTATTTGTGATAACATGGCTATGTATACTTCTTCTGTTTGTTCTGTTAGCTGCCTTCTTGTCTGGACTCCTACTTTCTTGTCTCCTATGATCTGATCTTCAGGATGATTCTTTTGAGTGTATCTTGAGGAGGTTTTTGAGCTCAGCTCTGCATCTTCTGTTGTCTTGCTGGTTTCATCATCATTATGGTCTTCTTCTTCATGATTAACTGATGGACTGCAGCAGTCTGTATTTCTTGTATTGTTTGGAAATTCTTCGTCAAATCTCACATCAATACTTTCAATTATTTTCCGAAGAGTCTTGTTGTAGCACCTGTACCCTTTACTTTTGGAAGCATATCCTAGAAAAATCCCTTCATCTGCTCTTGCATCAAATTTCCCAAGGTTTTCATCATTATTCTTTATGTAACACTTGCTACCAAAGACTCTGAAATGTTTTATTGAAGCTGGCTTTCCATGCCATAGTTCATATGGAGTCTTGTCACTGCTTGGCCTTAAGTGAGCTTTATTAAGGATATGTACTGCTGTGTGTACTGCTTCTACCCAGAAGGTTTGAGCAATATTATTCTCTTGCATCATAGCTCTGGCTATTTGTTGTACAGACCTGTTTTGTCTCTCTGCTACTCCATTCTGCTGAGGTGTCCCTGCAATAGTAAATTGTTGCTTTATTCCATGTTCATTACATAGGTCTGCAAAGTCATAATCAGTGAATTCACTTCCTCTGTCTGATCTGATGTATTTCAGCTTGCATCCTATCTGATTTTCTGCTAATGCTTTAAATGTTTTGAATTTGTCCAGAGCTTCCGATTTATTCTTGAGAAAAGCAACCCATTTCATTCTGGAGAAATCATCTATTATCAGCATAAAGTAGGACTCTCCACTTGGTGTTTTAGTTCTTGCAGGTCCACACAGATCCATGTGCACAAGTTGCAGTGGTCTTCTTGTTGATAGCTCTTCTTTCGATTTAAAGGATGTGCGAGTTTGTTTTCCCAACTGACAGGATTTGCATATTGTGTTTGAGGGCCTTTTTAATTTTGGCATATCTCTGACAGCTTTCTTCTTGCTCAGTCTAATGATATGGTCAAAGCTGAGATGTCCCAATCTCCTATGCCATAACCATGACTCCTCGAGTTTTCTAAGATGGCAGGCTTCATCCTCCTCTTTCACTATGTACACATTAATCTCTGTTCGAACACCTTTGAGTAGATTTTTTCCTGTTGTGCTTGATCTGACTACACAATCTTGTGCTCTAAAGAGAACTTCACAGCCTTTATCACACATCTGACTGACACTCAGTAAATTTTCTTTCAGCCCATCTACATATAATACATCTTGGGCCTTTCCTCTACCATTGTCTATGCTGACTGATCCTTTTCCCTTGATCTTTCCTGATTTGTCATTTCCAAAAGTGACATTGCCCGATTTCTTTTCGTCAAGAGTTAAAAACTTGTTTTTATCTCCTGTCATGTGTTTAGAGCAGCCACTGTCCAAATACCATTGACTCTTCAAATCTTGAGAAGTTAAAGCCAAGTCACATTTATTCACCTTCTTTATCCACCGGAGGCCCCCTTTTGTTTGGTATCTTTTGTGAGGTGATGAATTATATCCCTTTAGAGAACACTTGGAAGATATATGCCCAATTTGATTGCATATACAACATTTGATTATAGTTTTTGCGTAATTGTGAGCATGAACAAAATTGCTTTGACTCATAAACCTCCTTGAGGTATTGAACATCAGTCTTTGTCCATACTTTCTACATTCAATAATTCTATGGCCAAAATCCTTACAATAAAAACAATAACCATAGAAATTACTTGCATACCTGATGTAAGGTTGTCTCTTCCATGCTTGCATCTTTTGTTGGTTTGAATCATTCCTCCTTGCATGACAATATGCAGCAATGTGTCCTGGCTTGTGGCAGACATAACAGGTGGCATTCTTCATAGGAGGCAAGAATCTCCTCTGATGACTTCCAAATTTGATATACTCAGGGGCAGATGATTCTTTTTATGCCATCTTAGTATTCATTATATTCCTTGTTACTAGAGATTTCTTCTGATCTCTGTCATCCTTATTACATGTTTCTTCTTTTGTAGGAATTTTCTGGGCTTCTTCATCAGTCTTCTTTGCTTTTACAAAAATTATATTTTTGTTTTCCTTTTCTTTGCCTTTACTCGATTCTCCTTCATAGCCTATTCCTGTTTTTATCATTGGGGATCTTTGAGCCACCAGGATATCATTCAACTTGCTAGAGCTTGTTGTTTGAGAAGATTTTATAACCACTGTCCTTTGAGCATTTTCTAGTTTCTTCCTAAGACATACCACTTCTTCCTCCAACTTCTCTTGTTCTTGGGTTTTACCCTTGATTTGTTGAAGTAATATATCTTCTATCTTCTTGGCTCCTTCAAGCTTTACCTACAGCTGCATGAGGACTTCTGAATTTTGTTCTTCTTTCACACATTTGAGGAGAATCTCTTTTTGTTTTCTGCATTTTAGTTTGAGTCTGTCAACCTCCTCCAGAGCACTTCTTAGCTCCCCCTCAAGATCGACTTCCCCTTCTTCTTCTTCTTCTAGCAAGAGTCCTTCAAGATCTTCTATGGCCATTAGTAAAAATTCAGAGGTTCCCTCTTCTCCTGAGGGTTCATCTGAGTCTTCAGATGCACTGCTGTCTTGCTGTGCATAGAAAGATTTTCTGCTAAATTTCTTTCCTTTCTGCCAATTCTTTGATGTGTCTTTCTCTGATTCTTGAGCTTGATTTCTTACTTTCTTGTGAGGACATATAGCAGCATAATGTCCAACTCTTCCATAGTTAAAGCATTTAAAAGGAATTTTACCTTTGTATCTACCTGATCCTCTATCCAATTTCTTGACAAATTTAGCCTCTTCTTCATCAGAGCAGGAGCATATGTCTTCCTTTTCTTCTTTCTTCTTTTCTGTTTTGAATGCTGCCTCCCTTGTACTTGGCTTCTTCTGTGGGAGAGTCATCTCATATGCTCAAAGATTTTCTAGTAGTTGGTTCATGGTCAAGGTCTCCCAATCAGTTGTTTCTTCTATTGCAGACACCTTGGGATTGAATCTGGATGGAAGAGATCTTAGAATATTTTGTACAATTATACCTTCTGGTATTGTTTCTCCAAGAGCTTTCATACTTTTAACAATTTCTGCAACTTTTAAGAAGAAGCTCCCAACATCTTCATCATCATTCATTTTTAAATTTTCAAACTGGGCTCTATATACTTGAAGTTTGGCAGTCTTAAATTTTTTATTTCCCTCATGGATATTCTCTAGAGTGTCCCACATATCTTTGGCAGTCTTACTGTGCATTATTTTGATAAACTCAGCTTCACATAGTCCATTTAAGATTGCATTCATTTCTTTTTCATTAGCTACAAAGCTTTCTTTATCTTCTTTCTTTGTATCAGTTGACTTTGTGACATATCCAATTTCCACAGCATCCCAAGCTTCTAATCCTAAAGACATTATATAAGCTTTCATTCTTATTTTCCAAAAGGCATAATTTTCACCTGTAAAGAAAGGGGCTTTATTGGTTGAGCTTCCTTCTTGACTTGCCATCTTGAGAGCCTAGGATCTCCTTTCAGTTGTTAGACTGATATACAAGGAACTGACTCTGATACCAATTGTTGAACTCTTAGTTAAACTGAGAGGGGGGGGTGAATCAGTTTAACACATTCATGGACTTTTGAAACTTTTCCTTTAAAAACTTATTTTACTTTATTAACACCTTCATTTCATGATCAACATAATGTGTGAGCAATCTTTATTTATGAGCAGCAATTAATAAGCAGATTAGATAATGTAACAGCAGTCTTAATATGTTAGCAGCAAGTATTAGCAGAATAGATGTATCATATCAACACATAGACATCATGCACATAGACACTAGATATACGTGGAAACCCATAAAGGGAGAAAACCACATCTTATTATTGTTGTGATGAAAAGGCAAGCTCCAACTCCCTCTCACCACTGATTTTCTGCAGGCACCAATCTACAGGAGGCTCCAACCTCAATTCTGCAAGCTACAACTTGCAAGGAAGCTCCAACTCCCATCTATTTTCTGCAAGCACCAACCTACAGGAGGCTCCTACCTCAGTCAGCTACAACTGACATTTTATCAAGCTACAACTTGATGTGGAAGCACCAACTCCCATCTATTTTCTGCAGGCACCAACCTACAGGAGGCTCCTACCTCAGTCAGCTACAACTTGATAGGGAAGCTCCAACTTCCTTACTCTTTCAAAAGAAAAGAAAAACACTTGCTGATTTACCTTGGATATCCTTATTCTCTGTTGTTCATCAACTCTTATATCAGACCTACATCATCTCTGCTCAGCCCCTTCTTCTTCTTTGCTTAGCTCCTCCTTATTCACATTCTTCTTTCAGCTTGCTTATTCTCTTCAACTCTCTTTAATTCTGCTGCATACTCTCTTCTTCTCTCACTCATTTTTTGTCAACTCTCTCCCCTTGGATATTACCCTGTTTTATACAAAAATAGCTTCATGGCTGTTTGTATTCCACTGGGAATTCGAAATGGACAGCCATGTCTCTTTGCCTTCTGCCTTCTCATCTCTTTTCAGCTTACTCAGAAAAATGTAACTGTAGGTGCTTATTTTAATATTACAGTGGGATATTTGTTCTTTCTCGGAGACTTTCCAATGCATCACAAACAATAAAAATAATTAAAATATTTACATTCGAATTACAAGGTGAATTCCAGCTCACTCATTCACCCTCTTGGCTAGCTGCGCATTTGTATTTTCTTTGACTGTCTTTTGTCTTTTTATGTGATTATGTTTTAACTCTTTTCTGCTCTGTATTCTATTTTGTCCTCTACTGTGGTGTAATTGTTGTATATATGTAACAGTGCTTTTATATCAGTGTCTTTTAGAAAAATACATGACTGCTGACTCGTAGCAAGTGTCTTGTTGATGTGGAACATTCCACAGGCCGGAACATACATATATCACAATTGTATTACATAAATAATCGCCCTCCCCTTAAGCTGAGACCTGTGGGTCTACAGACCATACGGCCTATCGCAACAGCGTTATATATATATAATATATATGTATATGACAGCGCCTTTTAATATATATATATAACCCAAATTTGTCTCTTGGCTTAATTATAAGATGTTTTAATCATATAATCTTCCCTTTTAATATGCCTTAACATACTCTCGGCGCATACACTAAAGCCTGTTTTAAAACATATAGAACACCTTTCGGGCCCACCTGACACGTTTTCAAATGTAATTGATCGCAATCGCAAATTTCTAATTTGCGATAGTTGTTGTGCAGTTTCAACCAACTGCGATATTGCGATGGTGCGATGGCGCAATGTTGTGAAGTTGCGATATTGCAATTGTGCGATGGCGCAATGTTGTGAAGTTGCGATATTGCGATTGTGCGATGGCGCAAAGTTGCGAAGTTGTGATATTGCGATGGTGTGATGGCGCAATGTTGTGAAGTTGTGATATTGCGATTCCCGCCTTATAAAACTTTGTATTATGCGCTCCATATAACTTCATAAATATGCTTTGGACCTTTGAATATAAAGCGCAATACTTGCCGCTGGAGTATACGATTCCCGGAATAAGGTTTGTCTATATATATATATGTTTGCCGCTTGGGTTAAGCGATTCCCGGAATTTTCTGCTCTTCCTCTGCTTGTAATAACGGCTCTGCCGCTCGATCGCTTCACTGCCTCTGTATTCGCTGCCTCTGTCTCCACTGCTCTGTCTTTGATATAACGGCTCTGCTTTTATATGCACTGCCTCTGCCTCTGCCTTAGCTGTGCATCTATCTCTGTCTCTGCCGTTGCTTCCGCTCTGCTGTTTGACTGTTACATTTTGACATTCTTCTTCCTCCTGTCTCCTTTGCGCTTCTTGTTGCCTCTGCTACTCTATTATCTCTCCACTTCTTTCTCTTCTTCTTGTCTAATGCTGCTCCTTGCTTCCTTCATTCTCCTTTTGCTGCCTCTTCTTTAAATGACCCTGTCTCTGCTGCTCGACCCTCTCTACATCTTGCTGCTATGCTGTTCTCTTTGCCTATCTCTGTCTTTGCTGCCTCCTTTTCCATCAATGACAATATTTCCAACACAATTATGGGCAGTAGGACAGGCCCCATGCATGGCCATGTGGCTAGGCCATGTATCACGCAATGGGGCTGCCACCTCCCATCCTGGATCATACACCCACATCCAGGGGGTTTTATCAACATGATTGCCATGCAAGCTATTATACATTGTCTTGAAACTTCCCTATTTTTGCAGAGAAGTTAGCGTCATGCTAGTGATTAATTTGAAACTGTATTTTAGTGTAAAAATTCACTGTTTTTTGGTGGAATAGTTCATAATTTATTCTGATTTTTTTTTGCAAGTGTACTAGTCACAATGATAAATGTGTGGTTTACTTCAGAGGTTTCTCAGTTCTTTCTAGATACGCTTTTCATCATTTTATTTGAATACTTCTCTAGTCCTTTACCTTCATATTTTATCCCCTGCACAATTTCTTCTGAGGTCCATGTTGTTATGTTTATTGGTTGTTTCTGTGGAAACTTTTTCCTGAGGTTCTGCAATGTAAATCCAAATGCAAAAAATACTATTTTACACATTGATATTTGTTCAAGACACTCTTGTGTGATACTTGAATTTCATAAATCTAGATTTCTATTTCGTTATCTATATCAATATATAAGAACAGGCCCATGGATTGTTCATATTTCTCAAACTGTGGAGTTGTTCCTTTCATGTTGTATGTTCTTTTATATTTTTATGTTGTGATTCAAACTTCTAGTTGTGCTTTCCAGTTATTCTCCTACGTAGTACATGCTTTGTTAGATTATATCAAAAGTTATTCTTATTTTCTTTTTATTATGTATATTGAACGTACTATTTCTAGAAACTTTTGATTTTCCTAGATTTTCTATTCCTTTGGTGTATCTTTGCACCTTTAGGGGAAATTTCTAGTTTAAATGATAATTTTTTAAAGGGTGCTAGCTCAATTGAAGAGCACCTGCTTTACAAGCAAGAGGTTGGTGGTTCAATTCCATCGTGCTCTGATATTCATAGGGAATGATGACGATTAGTTTTTGGTGATGGATGCTCTTTTGACCACCACCAATGAGCTTATGGTGACATTTTTTGACCCTTACCAAAATATGAAATGGTGACGGTCAACAATGCCACGATATATATGCATCAATAGTGACGACCATTAAAGGTCCATCACCGTAAATCTTTGTTGTTGATATGGAATGGTGAGGGTCATTGTTTGTCATTATAGTCATTATTCGTGACGGACCTTGATGTCACCAATGAGTTTATGGTGACGGTCAATGAACCTCACCATATATATGCACTAGTAGTGACAGCCATGAAAGGTCCATCACAAAAAATCGTTTTTGTTCATATGAAATGGTGACGGTCACTATCTGTCATTATAATCAATATTCGTGACGGACCTTGAATTTCAACACAACACATACTTTCGGCGACGCCACCTTTGGTGACGTTCAGATTTTTGGTGATAGAGGCTATTTTCCATCACCATTGCTCATATGAAATGGTGACAGTCACTATCCGTCACTATAAATCATTATTGGTGACGGACCTTGAATGTCACCACAACACCTATACTTTTGGCGATGCCACCTTGTTGAACTCTTAGTTAAACTGAGAGGGGGGGGTGAATCAGTTTAACACATTCATGGACTTTTAAAACTTTTTCCTTTTACAACTTATTTTACTTTATTAACACCTTCATTTCATGATCAACATAATGTGTGAGCAATCTTTATTTATGAGCATCAATTAATAAGAAGATTAGATAATGCACCAGCAGTCTTAATATGTTAGCAGCAAGTATTAGCAGAATAGATATATCATATCAACACATAGACATCATGTACATAGACACCAGATATACGTGGAAACCCATAAAGGGAGAAAACCACATCTTATTATTGTTGTGATGCAAAGGCAAGCTCCAACTCCCTCTCACCACTGATTTTCTGCAGGCACCAACCTACAGGAGGCTCCAACCTCAATTCTGCAAGCTACAACTTGCAAGGAAGCTCCAACTCCCATCTATTTTTTGCAGGCACCAACCTACAGGAGGCTCCTACCTCAGTCAGCTACAACTGACATTTTATCAAGCTACAACTTGATGTGGAAGCACCAACTCCCATCTATTTTCTGCAGGCACCAACCTACAGGAGGCTCCTACCTCAGTCAGCTACAACTGACATCTATCAAGCTACAACTTGATAAGGAAGCTCCAACTTCCTTACTCTTTCAAAAGAAAAACACTTGCTGATTTACCTTGGATATCAGCTCTATTCTGTACCTTCTTCTCTGCTGTTCATCAACTCTTATATCAGACCTGCATCATCTCTGCTCAGCCCCTTCTTCTTCTTTGCTCAGCTCCTCCTTATTCATATTCTTCTTGCAGCTTGCTTATTCTCTTCAACTCTCTTAATTCTGCTGCATACTCTCTTCTTCTCTCACTCCTTTTTCGTCAACACTCTCCCCTTGGATATTACCCTGTTTTATACAGAAATAGCTTCATGGCTGTTTGTATTCCACTAGGAATTCGAAATGGACAACCATGTCTCTTTGCCTTCTGCCTTCTCGTCTCTTTTCAGCTCACTCAGAAAAATGTAACTGTAGGTGTTTTTTTTTTTTTTTTAAATATTATAGTGGGATATTCGCTCTCTACCGGAGACTTGCCAATGCATCACAACAATATAAATTTAAATAAAACATTTACATTCAAATTTAAATGAGAACACCAGCTCACTCATTTTGTCTCTTGGCTTGCTGCGCATTTGTCTTTTCTCTGACTGTGTCTTTGTCTTTTCTGTTCTCTGTATGCCTTTCTGTTTATGGCTGCTGCATAAATTCTGTATTTGTGTAACTGCATTTTTCATTTTTATATCAGCACTTTATATATAAATGAATATGCTGACTGTAATTCTGGGCCATATTCCAACGCTTTTCATGCCACGAGTGTCTTGTTGATGTGGAACATTCCGCAAGCGGAACGGACATATATCACAGTCATTGTATATTGATAATCGCCCTCCCATTAAGCCGAGGCCCGTGGGTTCACAGCCCATGTGGCATATTTTAATACAACTGCAACCGTGTTTTATATATCTAACAACAATCCTTTTTATATATAAACAATCACCCTCTACCTTAAGCCTTTGGTCTTATATTACAATCCAATAAGTCGAATCACAACCACTAATACATGAAAGGGTCGGGCCCCACATCTCCGTCGGCGGATCGGTGGTGTCAAACGAAAACTTGCGATTGCGATTGATCAAACGGACGCGATGACCACATAAAACATGGCTCATAGTGCAATCGGGTCCAAACTTTGAACAAGTGCAATCGGGGCGCATAATAGAAAAGTTCCGATTGCGATCAGAACACGGATGAGATTTGCACATATTAACTCCCGCATATAACAGGATCGGGTCCGCCACTTCAATCGCAACATATTACAAAAGTCGTGTGATCAATCGGAGAGTTCCAATTGCGATTAATATTTCGGATGCGATTGAACCAATTAATTCCATCGTATAATCACCATCGGGTCCGCCACTTCAATTGGAGCATTTTACAAAAGACTTGCGATCAATCGGAAAGTTCCGATTGAGATTAAGATCCCGGACGCGATTGAACCGATTAACTCCATTGTATAACTCCATCAGGTCCGCCACTTGATCGGAGCATATTACAAAGGACTTGCGATCAATCAGAAAGTTCCGATTGCGATTGAGATCCCAGACGCGATTGAACCGATTAACTCCATCGTATAATCGCCATCGGGTCCGCCACTTGATCGGAGCATATTACAAAGGACTTTCTATTGAACCTTTTCTCCGATTGCGATTGGGTGAGAGGTCCCACCTTATAAGCCATTTCGTTTTGATAGAACCTTTGGTTATATAGATATAAAGTGCTCCGCTTGTATATAACTGATATATATGTTTATACATATACTTTGCCGCTGGAGTGAAGCGATTCCCGGAATAATGTTTGTATATGTTATATGTGCTCCGCCGGTTGGAGAGTGCGATTCCCGGAATTTTATAACTGCTCTCTGCCTCTGTCTCTGCCTCTATCTCTGCTTCTGTCGCTCTGCCTCTGTCTCTATCTTCCGATAATGGTTCTTCACTGTGCTTCTATGACTGTTACATTTTGACATTCTTCTTGCTGCCTCTATTTCTTTCACTGTTCTTCTTTTGCCTTCCTCTGCTTCAGCGCTGCCTTCTTTTGCCTGAGTGCTACCTCCTTTTCCATCAATGACAATATTTCCAACAGTCTCCCCCTTTGGCATTGATGGCAATCCACTTTCTCTGTTTGCTTTCTCTTTCTCTTGTTGCTTGCTCTTCCTGTTTTCCTGCTCTTCCTCTTGTTGTTTGTTCTTCCTCCCCCTTTGACATCAATGGCAAAGAACGACGCCTCATCTCTCTGTATGGGTTCTGTCATTGCATTTCCTTTCTCTGAGTTACGTTTAGGTCCTCTTCTGCTGAAATTGGACTATGCTGCTCCAGAGTGATGTATGAAACTTGTTGAGAGAACACTTTGGTATAGTGAGCCGATATATGTTTTATAGTTGTGTTTCATTTGTAGTGCCTGTAATATGCATTTTACGATTGAAAGGTTCTTGTTGCTTCTGAATGCTGATACTATTGATAATGCTGATAATACTGATAATGCTGATCCTGTGGACTTGGTTTATGCTTATCTTGCTGGCTGTTCTCCCCCTGGAATGATATCTTCGTTTTGTTCTCCCCCTGAGACTGTACTTTCTCTTCATATTAGAGAATAGTATCTAAAGATACTACCCCGAGTCTGTCTCTCAAATATTCAAATGGTTCTCTGGCAAGTGGTTTAGTAAATATATCTGATGTTTGCTCTTTTGTTGGTACATACTCCAGTTTTACTATCTTCTGAGCCACTTGTTCCCATAGAAAATGATACTTGATTGGAATGTGTTTAGTTTTTGAGTGAAGTACAGGATTTTTAGATATACTTATAGCACTTGTATTATCACATTTTATTGAAATAGGTTCATCAATGCTTACCTTCATGTCTTGAAGAGTTTGCTTCATCCACATGACTTGTGTACAACATGCTGTTGCTGCTATATATTCTGCTTCAGCTGTAGACAGAGAGATGGATGTTTGTTTCTTGCTTAACCATGCAACTAGGCTTTCTCCTAGATAGAAAGCACGTCCACTTGTACTCTTCCTGTCATCAACACAACTGGCCCAATCTGCATCTGTGTATGCTGATAAAGTGAGGTTTTTGCTTTTAGGATACCAAAGTCCATACTGTATTGTTCCTTATAGATATCTGAATATTCTTTTGACTGCCAGAAGATGGTTTTGTTTAGGTGTTGCTTGATATATAGCCACTAATCCTACTGCTAGCATGATGTCTGGTCTTGATGCAGTCAGATACAATAGACTTCCAATCATGGATCTGTAAAGTCTTTGATCTATGTCAGTAGACCCATCATTAGCACACAACTTGCAACCTGTGGTCATGGGAGTTGACACAGGTTTGCAGTCCTCCATTTTGAACTTTTTCAACATTTCTTTTATGTATTTTTCTTGTGAAATAAATGTACCTGTGTTCTTTTGCTGAATTTGTAGTCCCAAGTAGAAACTAAGCTCTCAGATCATAGATATTTCAAACTTTGTTTTCATTTCATCAGCAAACCCTTTTGCTAGATCATCTTTGTTGCTTCCAAACATAATGTCATCAACATACACTACAACAATCAAAAGTTCATTTTCATGGGCTTTTATGTATAGGTTTTTGTCTACTCCACCTCTCTTAAAACCCTGTTTTTGCAAATATTTATCCAGTCTTGAGTACCAAGCACGAGGAGCCTGTTTCAGTCCATATAGGGCCTTTTTCAGTTTACATACATAGTCTTCTTTATCTGTCAATGAGAAACCTTCTGGTTATTCCATGTACACTTCTTCTTCTAGATCACCATTAAGAAAAGCAGATTTTACATCCATTTGATATACCTTGAAATCTTGATAGCATGCAAATGCCAGGAACATTCTGATAGCTTCCATTCTAGCTACAGGGGCAAATGTTTCATCATAATCAAGTCCTTCTATTTGTGAGTATCCTTTGCAGACCAGCCTAGCTTTATTCATGATTACTTGTCCTTTCTCATTCATTTTGTTTTTGAATACCCATTTTGAACCAATGATATTTTTCTCAATAGGTCTAGGAACTAGTTCCCAGGTATTGTTCTTCTCAATTTGGTCCAATTCTTCATTCATTGCTTTTATCCAATACTTGTCCTTGTTGGCTTCTTCAAATTTCTTTGGCTCTATTTGTGATAACATGGCTATGTATGCTTCTTCTGTTTGTTCTGTTAGCTGCCTTCTTGTCTGGACTCCTGCTTTCTTGTCTCCTATGATCTAATCTTCAGGATGATTCTTCTGAGTGTATCTTGAGGGGGTTTTTGAGCTCAGCTCTGCATCTTCTGTTGTCTTGCTGGTTTCATCATCATTCTCGTCTTCTTCTTCATTGTTGTCTGATGTACTGCAGCAGTCTGTATTTCTAGTATTGTTTGGAAGTTCTTCATCAAATCTCACATCAATACTTTCAACTATCTTCTGAAGGGTCTTGTTGTAGCACCTGTACCCTTTGCTTTTGGAGGCATATCCTAGAAATATCCCTTCATCTGCTCTTGCATCAAATTTGCCAAGATTTTCATCATTATTCTTTATGTAACACTTACTTCCAAAGATTCTGAAATGTTTGATTGAGGCTAGCTTTCCATGCCATAGTTCATAGGGAGTCTTGTCACTGCTTGGCCTTAAGTGAGCTTTATTAAGGATATGTACTGTTGTGTGCACTGCTTCTACCCAGAAGGTTTGAGCAATATTATTCTCTTGCATCATGGCTCTAGCAATTTGTTGAACAGATCTATTTTGTCTCTCTGCTACTCCATTCTGCTGAGGTGTCCCTGCAATAGTAAATTGTTGTTTTATGCCATGTTCATTGCATAGGTCTGCAAAGTCATAATCAGTGAATTCACCTCCTCTGTATGATCTGATGCATTTCAGCTTGCATCCTGTCTGATTTTCTGCTAATGCTTTAAATGTTTTGAATTTGTCCAGAGCTTCCGATTTATTCTTGAGAAAAGCAACCCATGTCATTATGGAGAAATCATCTATTATCAGCATAAAGTAGGACTCTCCACTTGGTGTTTTAGTTCTTGCAGGTCCACACAGATCCATGTGCACAAGTTGCAATGGTCTTCTTGTTGATAACTCTTCTTTAGATTTAAAGGATGTGCGAGTTTGTTTCCCCAACTGACAAGATTTGCATATTGTGTTTGAGGGCCTTTTTATTTCTGGCATATCTCTGACAGCTTTCTTCTTGCTCAGTCTAATGATATGGTCAAAGTTGAGATGTCCCAATCTCCTATGCCATAACCATGACTCCTCGAGTTTGCTAAGATGGCAGGCTTCATCCTCCTCTTTCACTATGTACACATTACTCTCTGTTCGAACACCTTTGAGTAGAGTTTTTCCTGTTGTGCTTGATCTCACTACACAATCTTGTGCTCTAAAGAGAACTTCACAGCCTTTATCACACATCTGACTGACACTCGGTAAATTTGCTTTCAGCCCATCTACATATAATACATCTTGGGCCTTTCCTCTGCCATTGTCTATGCTGACTGATCCTTTTCCCTTGATCTTTCCTGATTTGTCATTTCAAAAAGTGACATTGCCCGATTTCTTTTCGTCAAGAGTTAAAAACTTGTTTCTATCTCCTGTCATGTGTTTAGAGCAGCCACTGTCCAAATACCATTGACTCTTCAAATATTGAGCAGTTAAAGCCAAGTCACATTTATTCACCTTCTTTATCCACTGGAGGCCCCCTTTTGTTTGGTATCTTTTGTGAGGTGATGAATTATATCCCTTTAGAGAACACTTGGAAGATATATGCCCAATTTGATTGCATCTACAACATTTGATTATAGTTTTTGCAGAATTGTGAGCATGAACAAAATTGCTTTGACTCATAAACCTCCTTGAGGTATTGAACATCAGTCTTTTTCCATACTTTCTACATTCAATAATTCTATGGCCAAAATCTTTACAATAAAAACAATAACCATAGAAATTACTTACATACCTGATGTAAGGTTGTCTCTTCCATGCTTGCCTCTTTTGCTGGTTTGAATCATTCCTCCTTGCATGACAATATGCAGCAATGTGTCCCTGCTTGTGGTAGACATAACAGGTAGCATTCTTCATAGGAGCCAAGAATCTCCTTTGATGGCTTCCAAATTTGATATAATCAGGAATATATGATCTTTTCTCTGTTGTCTTAGTATTTGTTACAATCTTTGTTATTAGAGGTTTCTTCTGGTATCTGTCTTTCTCATTACATGTTTCTTCCTTTGTAGGAATTATTTGGGCTGCTTCATCAACCTTCTTTGCTTTCACAAAAATTATATTTTTGTTTTCCTTTTCTTTGCCTTTACTTGATTCTCCTTCATAGCCTATCCCAGTTTTTATTAGAGGAGATCTTTGAGCATCCAAGATTTCATTCAACCTACTAGAACTTGTCATTTTAGAAGGGTATATAGAAACTTTCTGTTGAGCACTTTCTAATTTTCTTCTCAGACACAGAATTTCTTCTTCCAGCTTCTCTTGTTCTCAAGTTTTATCTTTGATTTGCTGAAGTAATATATCTTCTATCTTTTTGGCTTCTTCAAGCTGTACCTTCAGCTGCATGAGGACTTCTAAATTTTGTTCTTATTTCACACATTTGAGGAGAATATCTTTTTGTTTTATGCATTTTAGTTTGAGTCTGTCAATCTCCTCCAGAGCACTTCTTAGCTCCCCCTCAAGATCGACTTCCCCTTCTTCTTCTTCTTCTAGCAAGAGTCCTTCAAGATATTCTATGGCCATTAATAAAAATTCATAGGTTCCCTCTTCTCCTGAGAGTTCATCTGAGTCTTCAGATGCACTGCTGTCTTGCTGAGCATAGAAGGGTTTTCTGCTGAATTTCTTTCCTTTCTGCCAATTCTTTGAAGTGTCTTTCTCTGATTCTTGAGCTTGATTTTTTACTTTCTTGTGAGGACATCTAGCAACATAATGTCCAACTCTTCCACAGTTAAAGCATTTAAAAGGAAGTTTACCTTTGTATCTACCTGATCCTCTATCCAATTTCTTGACAAATTTAGCCTCTTCTTCATCAGAGCAGGAGCATATGTGTTCCTTTTCTTCTTTCTTCTTTCTTCTTTTCTGTTTTGAATGTTGCTTCCCTTGTACTTGGCTTCTTCTGTGGGAGCCTCATCTCATATGCTGTAAGATTTCCTAGTAGTTGGTTCATGGTCAAGGTCTCCCAATCAGTTGTTTCTTCTATTGCAGACACCTTGGGATTGAATCTGGATGGAAGAGATCTTAGAATATTTTGTACAATTATACCTTCTGGTATTGTTTCTCAGAAGCTTTCATCATTAACAATTTCTGCCGCAACTTTTAAGACAAAGCTCCCAACATTTCATCAACATTCATTTTAAATTTTCAAGCTTGAGCTACATATACTTGAAGTTTGGCGATTACCTTTCTTTTATTTCCTTCATGGATATTCTCTAGAGTGTCCCACATATCTTTGGCAGTCTTACTGTGCATTATTTTGATAAACTCAGCTTCACATAGTCCATTTAAGATTGCATTCATTGCTTTTGCATTAGCTACAAAGCTTTGTTTAACTTCTTTCTCTATATCAGTTGACTTTGTGACATATCCAATTTCCACAGCATCCCAAACTTCTAATCCTAAAGACATTATATAAACTTTCATTCTTATTTTCTAAAAGGCATAATTTGCACCTATAAAGAAAGGGGCTTTATTGGTTGAGCTTCCTTCTTTACTAGCCATATTTAGAGCCTAGGATCTCCTTTCAGTTGTTAGACTGATATAAGGAACCCGCTCTGATACCAATTGTTGAACTCTTAGTTAAACTGCGAGGGGGGGGGGGTGAATCAATTTAACACATTCATGGACTTTTAAAATTTTTTCCTTTTACAACTTATTTTACTTTATTAACACCTTCATTTCATGATCAACATAATGTGTGAGCAATCTTTATTTATGAGCAGCAATTAATAAGAAGATTAGATAATGCACCAACAGTCTTAATATGTTAGCAACAAGTATTAGCAGAATAGATATATCATATCAACACATAGACATCATGCACATAGACACCAGATATACGTGGAAACCCATAAAGGGAGAAAACCACATCTTATTATTGTTGTGATGCAAAGGCAAGCTCCAACTCCCTCTCACCACCGATTTTCTGCAGGCACCAACCTACAGGAGGCTCCAACCTCAATTCTGCAAGCTACAACTTGCAAGGAAGCTCCAACTCCCATCTATTTTCTGCAGGCACCAACCTACAGGAGGCTCCTACCTCAGTCAGCTACAACTGAAATTTTATCAAGCTACAACTTGATGTGGAAGCACCAACTCCCATCTATTTTCTGCAGGCACCAACCTACAGGAGGCTCCTACCTCAGTCAGCTACAACTGACATCTATCAAGCTACAACCTGATAGGGAAGCTCCAACTTCCTTACTCTTTCAAAAGAAAAACACTTGCTGATTTACCTTGGATATCAGCTCTGTTCTGTACCTTCTTCTCTGTTGTTCATCAACTCTTATATCAGACCTGCATCATCTCTGCTCAGCCCCTTCTTCTTCTTTTCTCAGCTCCTCCTTATTCACATTCTTCTTGCAGCTTGCTTATTCTCTTCAACTCTCTTTAATTCTGCTGCACACTCTCTTCTTCTCTCACTCCTTTTCGTCAACCCTATCCCCTTGGATATTACCCTGTTTTATACAAAAACAGCTTCATGGCTATTTGTATTCCACTGGGAATTAAAAATGGATGGCCATGTCTCTTTTCCTTCTGCCTTCTCATCTCTTTTCAGCTCACTCAGAAAAATGTAACTGTAGGTGCTTATTTTAATATGACAGTGGGATATTTGCTCTCTTATGGAGACTTGCCAATGCATCACAAAAATATAAATTTAAATAAAACATTTACATTCAAATTTAAATGAGAGCTCCAGCTCATTCATTTTGTCTCTTGGCTTGCTGCGCATTTGTCTTTTCTCTGACTGTGTCTTTGTCCCTTTCTCTTCTCTGTATGCCTTTCTGTTTATGGCTGTTGCGTAACTTCTGTATTTGTGTAACTGCATTTTTCATTTTTATATCAGCGCTTTATATATATAAATGAATATGCTGACTGTAATTCTGGGCCATATTCCAACGCTTTTCATGCCACGAGTGTCTTGTTGATGTGGAACATTCCGCAAGCAGAACGGACATATATCACAGTCATTGTATATTGATAATCACCCTCCCATTAAGCCGAGGCCCGTGGGTTCACAGCCCATGTGGCATATTTTAATACAACTGCAACCGTGTTTTATATATCTAACAATAATCCTTTTATATATAAACAATCACCCTCCACCTTAAGCCTTTGGTCTTATATTACAATCCAATAAGTCGAATCACAACCACTAATACATGAAAGGGTCGGGCCCCACATCTCCGTCGGCGGATCGGTGGTGTCAAACGAAAACTTGCGATTGCGATTGATCAAACGGACGCAATGACCACATAAAACATGTCTCATAGCGCAATCGGGTCCGAACTTTGAACAAATGCAATCGGGGCGCATAATAGAAAATTTCCGATTGCGATCAGAACACGGATGCGATTTGCACATATTAACTCCCGCATATAACAGGATCGGGTCTGCCACTTCAATCGCAGCATTTTACAAAAGACTTGCGATCAATCGGAAAGTTCCGATTGCAATTAAGATCCCGGACGCGATTGAACTGATTAACTCCATCGTATAATGCCATCGGGTCCGCCACTTGATCGGAGCATATTACAAAATACTTGTGATCAATCGGAAAGTTCCGATTGCGATTAAGATCCCGGACGCGATTGAACCGATTAACTCCATCGTATAACGCCATCGGGTCCGCCACTTGATCGGAGCATATTACAAAAGACTTGCGATCAATCGGAAAGTTCCGATTGCGATTAAGATCTCGGACGCGATTGAACCGATTAACTCCATCGTATAACGCCATCGGGTCTGCCACTTGATCGGAGCATATTACAAAAGACTTGCGATTGAACCTTTTCTCCGATTGCGATTGGGTGAGGGGTCCCACCTTATAAGCCATTTCGTTTTGATAGAACCTTTGGTTATATAGATATAAAGTGCTCTGCTTGTATATAACTGATATATATGTTTATATATATATATTTTGCCGTTGGAGTGAAGCGATTCCCGGAATAATGTTTGTATATGTTATATGTGCTCCGCCGGTTGGAGAGTGCGATTCCTAGAATTTTATAACTGCTCTCTGCCTCTGTCTCTGCCTCTACTGCACCGGTTGGAGAGTGCGATTCCTGGAATTTTATAACTGCTCTCTACCTCTGTCTCTATCTTCCGATAACAGTTCTTCACTGTGCTTCTATGACTGTTACATTTTGACATTCTTCTTGCTGCCTCTATTGCTTTCACTGTGCTTCTTTTGCCTTCCTCTGCTTCAGCGCTGCCTTCTTTTGCCTGAGTGCTGCCTCCTTTGCCATCAATGACAATATTTCCAACACACCTTTGGTGACGTTCACTTTTTGGTGACAAAAGCTCTTTTTGACCCTCACCAATGAGCTTATGGTCACCATTTTCGCCCCTCACCAATGTCATTTTTTCTTGTAGTGCTAAGTACATCATCATATAATATGTAAGAAGGGACAATCCTTCTTGGTACAACATGCTGCTCATATAAAGAAAATAAGTACAAAACATAAAGTGAAATTGTACATCCTTCATCATGTACTTGAGACCTTGACCTGAAATGGCTTGACCGGAAATTTTCCCTCACCTCCAAAGAGTACGGAAGTGGCGTGACCTCCTCTCTATCACCATCCGGGCTATGCATCTCTCCATATGCTGAAATGTGTCATGCTGGATGCCCTCCCAAGTGAACTCCTCTACCAAAGAAAGATATGCATCATAATGCATGGAAAGGAAGTCCTCATGTGTTGCATGAAGCAGCTTCTCCTTGAGATTAGAAGCTCTAGTCAAGAAGACTCTGCCATAAGAATAGACGACCACATCATCCACCATATTCTCATCATCTCTATCTGGGTCATCAAGAATCATACATGTAACTAGATCCTTGGAGTACTCTACCAAGAGTTGAGATCTCCAATATGGATCAATCCTCCCAAGAGACGGCACTGGTGATTTGGCATGTGAAGCTCTCCTCATGCTGCTGCCTGCTACTTTCACATCCCCCATGCCAAAGTCTCCCTCCAAACTCTTCACCTCTCCAAAATACAAGAGTGGTGAACCCAAAGACAAGATGTCTCTCATCAACTCTAGATCTGGTGGCCTCCCAAGTGGAATGCCTCCATGTAGTGAGACATCAAAATCTGAAGTGGATTGTATATATGAGTGAACTGAGTTGTCCCTCTCTTCACTGTGCAGTGCAGTCCACTCCTTATGTGCAGAAACCTCCCAAAATAGATAAGGGTGAATGCTCATCATCCATTGATGCTGATCCTTCTCCTCTTCTTCCATTTATGAGAATACCTCATCCTCAATGATAGACCCTTGATCTTGGTCATCTCTTGAAGGAGGAGACTCCATGTCTTCACAAATAGAAGAGGGCTCTTCAAGAAGTGGGGATCTTTCCCTTGGAAAAATATCATGCATGTTTTTATCCCCTTTAAAAATATGGAGTGGAGTTGGTTTAATAGGTCTCTCCAACTCATGCAAAGTGTTTGAGTTTTTGTTTTTAACAAATGATGGTTCACAATTCTTTCTATCAAATCTTCTCACCAATTTCATAGTGAACCTAACATAAGTTTTTACATTTTCATGAAAAAATGAAGTAGAATCATTAAACCACAAATCATGGGACATATCTTTGAGGTGCAGTGCTGCTACTCTGATGGCCTCCTTCTCTGAAACTTGGTGTAGATGGAAATAGGAATCTAGCTCTTCTACCCAAGCTTTGGTTGTGCACTCTGCTGATCCATCAAAGTGAGATAGGAAGATTCTACCTTTCTTGCTTCTGGATCTTGCCTCCTGGAGTTTTCAAAACCCTTGGAAGTCCAAGTGCTCCTTGAATCTCCATGATTGAGATTCATACTCATGAAGATAGTCACTCAAGGTCTCCTCCCTTGGTGCATCTTCTTCCTCCATCCTTCTTGCAGTAAATGTGGGCAATAGACTACGCTGTGGATCTGCATGTGTGGCTGAATTCTCACACCCATCATGTGAATAGCTAGGGCTTGCTTCAAACCCTCTCAGAAATATTCTACACTCCTCCCCTTTCATCTCCTTGAGATCTTCTTTGATATACTTAATAGCTTGGAAAAGAAGCAGGGAGATCCTCTCTTCCTTCATTCCTCCAAATAATAGAGACATGCTTTTGTTTCTTCTGCACAACTTCTCTTTTCTATGATAAGCTTCTCCTCCTAATGACATAATGTCTTGGATGCATAGGCTAAGACAAGATTATGCTCTGTTGAGATTGCAACAAGATGATGAGCTTAGTGGAAAGAAGTCGCCTTCACTAAGTGGGCCCGCAGGCTATTTTTGGCGCAAAATCTATTTTTAGACTATGTCTATTTTTAGACATATGGATCATGTTCTATGAGTTTCAGGATGCTATTTATGGATGATTGGTCGAGTTGGTAAAAATAGATGGACCTCTATTTTTAGACATTGGGCGGTTTCTATTTTTAGACTGTCGAGCTAAAAATAGAACAGTCAAATATTATTAGCTCTTAATAATATTTGGACTATAAACATTATCTTATTCTTTTGGAGCACTTCAGTTAAGTACACAGATGTGGCACAGGAGCTGACAGAAGGAATTACACTATTCCTGAGGGTTAAGTGGAGCTATTTCATGGATACTTCAATTAGAACTCATGTGACAGATTTCGGTGGAGTTGATCGAGGAGTTAATGGAGTTGTGTTCAGTTTAACTAATCTAAACATAGTTGAACTAGTTGTATTTATTCTAATTGATTAATAAAGATCTAACCGATTAATACAATTAGTAATTGCTCATACAATTAGTAAGATAGGTGAATTAGTTATTAATTAATTCAATAATTATAAACTCATTAATCAACTAAAGAACACATCAGTTAACTTCAGTGCATGGACATGTTCAGTGGAGACCAATGCAGAGATAGGTGAAAGAGCAGGTTAACTATCAGTTGTGACTACACTGTTGCATATTTGCATCAACCAGTGATTGGAGAAGCCCATGAGGATTGCGCAGTACAAGCCAGGTGGTTCAAGTTATTTAATGAGCCATCCTATAACATGGATTACACAATTGAGGCAGGCTATCAGGTGGCAGAGATTGGAGCATGTGTTTTGCTAGATCTAGCTTGATTAGTGTGTAGCAATTGGAGATTGTACTAAGAGCTTGTGAGGAGCTTTGTATGATGATTGTTACATGATCTATATGAAATATAATATACGTATAGTTGGGGTTTTCAGCTTTAATATTTCCCATGAAATATTGTGTTCATATGTGTGATTGTTTATGGTTTTAATGTGCACATGCAATTGATTTTATTTCCGCATGTAATGATCAATGGTAGAAGAGATTCTGTATTGTGCATGAAGCTAAAATAGTGTGTGATCAGGAGAATCTTGGTGGAATAATATATCGCTATTAAATTTTCTACATGGTATCAGAGGGATATTGATCATTGGAGAAATTGCAAAACATTGAAGCGGTTGAGTTTTGAGCTGGTGGAATTCGAATTTGCAGCAGTATTTTCTTGGTGTCGAAGTTGAGATGTCTTTCAATGGATTGCGATTGGAGTATGCTCTTGAGGGCACCTCGAATTATATTTCATGGAAGGACAGGATGGAGGCGGTGTTAAATGACAATGGGTTGAAGGAGTTCATAGATGCTGAAGTCCCAAAGCCTACTTCTACTGACGCTGCCGTACTTGACGCATGGCAAAAGAAGACAGTAAAGTGTTGAAGGATTCTGTTGGAGGGCGTGATGGATCACATAGTATCCAGCCTTCATGGTAAGGCTTCTCCATTCTTGATGTGGAAAGCCTTGATAGATTTATTCCAAAGCAAGAGCGACCAGAGGAAGTTGGCGCTCAAGGATAAACTCAGAAACATAAAGATGGAGAAAGGCGTGCGTATGCCCAAGTGACATCTAAGTTCATCCAATGCAGTGATGAGCTGGGAAGTGTGGGGGTTACTGTTGATGACGAGGACTTGGTGAGCTTGGCTCTCCTTGGGCTTCCGAAGAGTTGGCATTCCTATCAGGACTCTATCAATGGTTGGGAGAAATTTCCAGGATGGGAGCGACTTTGGTCAGATCTTGTGCAAGAGGAGATAAGGAAAAGTACCAGGAACGGATCTTCATCAAAGAACTCTGATGAAGAGAATTGTGCTTTGGCTACCAAAGCAAGGAAGGGGAAGAGCAAGAAATCTTCTCAATCTGGTGCGAAAGACAAGAAGCAAGACATGTCCAAGGTGAAGTGCTTTCACTGTCACCAGCACGGACATTACGCCACTAATTGTCCACAGAAGAATAAAAATAAGCAGGCTGCTAGATCTGCAGCAGGAGAGGCCTTAGCCTCACAGTTTGAGCTGGATTTTTCGCTAATCGCATGCTTGGTCTCAAGTTTGATGGGTTCAGTGTGGTTTCTTGACAGTGGTGCGTCTTTTCACATGACAGGAGATCGAGATTTTTTAACTGATCTGGATGAGAAAGATCTTGGAGTGCACATCGAGATGGGCGATGATGGTAGATACAGTGCGACCGCTATCGGTACCATTTCCTTTAAGAGGGAGTCTGGTAAACCCTTCATATTGAAGGAAGTGATGCATGTTCCAGGATTGAAGAAGAATCTTATCTCTGTGGCGATGTTAGAAGACAAGGGATATGATGTTGTCTTTAGCAAGGGAAAGGCTTTCTTGCGCAGTAAGGCAACTGGTGAGACCCGGAGGATAGGGGTTCGAGTTAAGAACCTTTATCAATTGTAGGTAGATGGTTGCGCAGCAATGGCAGGCAAGGAAAAAGGAGTGGTGAGCCGGGATGATGGCGAGTTGTGGCACCGGAGATTGGGCCACCTTCACCATGGAGCTTTGAAGATACTGCAGCAGATTTATACTGGGCTTCCTAAGGGTACTCTTGTGCAGTCAGATTAGTGCAAGGGATGTACCTTGGGAAAATTTGTGAAAGCCACATTTCACGAGAAGGATAGTCGTGCCACGATGATCCTTGATAGAATTCACACATACGTGTGTGGACCTTTCTCAGTAGCTTCGACAGCAAAGCACAGGTATTATGTGATATTTGTTGATGATTTTTCTCGTAAGTGTTGGATCTTCTTCATGCAGAAGAAGATCAAGACATACTCAAAGTTCTGTGAGTTCAAGGCACTGGATGAGAAAGAATTGGGGAAGCAGGTGAACGCTCTTAGGAGCGACAATGGTGGTGAATTCATCTCTGGCGAATTCAAGGACTCTTGCAACGCAAAAGGAATTCGAAGAGAGCTCATATCACCTCATAACCCATAGCAGAATGGGGTTGTTGAGTGGAAGAACAGAACGATCGTGGGTGTTGCATGGGCGATGTTGCATGATCAGCTTATGTCCAACTTTTCTCTTTTGAACCACTTTTCACCAGCATTGGGTATGCCTGTAGCATGGGAAATGGCATTCGATGATAGCTCAAAGTATAACCCTGCAAGATTCACTTGTTTATCGTGTAAGTTGAGGATAAAAAACCTAGTGAGCTTAGGGCGACTCTGCACTTGTTGGACCTTTTCAGAAAACCAGAAACACCCTACATTTTGAAAGCATGTGATAATCATAGGAGAGGCATTCAGCTCCACAGTGTCTTGGGGTTCAAACCTATTAACCTTCCCACCTTTGTGCTTATGCCTCATAGGCACTTGGCCTCCTTCACTGCTAACACTCCCTCCTTCTCCTAACATTTTGATTTATGCTGCCTTTAAACAAATCCTAGCTTTGTTTGTGAAATTTGATATGAGGACTGATTTTGAATGATGGTGAAAGGCAGTTTTTGCAAGTGAGTGATAGGAAGGCGTAAGTGTATGACTGAGCCCTTTAAGCCTTGATGAATGGTTAACTTGAACTCACTGCAATTACCCTACTTCACACCCTTCTTGACTGATAAATTCTTGCTTGGAGGTTAAAATAGGGTTTTTGTCATGAAGACTTAGGGTTTCTAGTCCTTAGGGTTTTGCCAATTTTCCTTTAACATTGAATCATAAAAATTTCATTGGAGAACGCTAGACATCCACCTACCAACTTTCAATGTCTTTGAAGGTCCTTGGATGCATCTTGGAGGAGTCCTTTTTTCGTTTTTTGGCAATTTGCAGGTGGAGGAAGGGTTTCTAGTGAAGGTGCAGCGCCTGCACGCACAGTCGAGTCCCTTCTGTCCAACATGTAGTGCATGCACGCTTTCCTGGGTGTTAAGCCTCCTGAGCATAGCACCTGAACACGTTTAAGCCTGCCGGGCTTCCCCAACGTGCAGCGCTGAACGCTTTCATGTGTCTGCTAGGTAGTTCTGGGCGAACAGGTAGCGCCCGTCTGAACGCACAGCATATTCCCCTGAAAACGTAGCGCAGTGTAAATTTACACTGTGAAATCTCTCGAATGTGTAGCACCGAGCACTGAACGCGTAGTGCCTGCACGAATGCGTAGTGCCGAGAAAACTCACTCAATTTTGACTAAAAATGCCCAAATTTCCCTCTTGGATGCTCTGGCTGTCTTTGTATGTGCACAATCAGTTGATTGAAGGGTAAAAAAGGCCCTTTATAGCCTAGGAAGATAAATTGAATTTAGAAAAACCCACTTTTCTAATGTGTTTTGAGCCTTTTTTTCTTTCACTAACTTTTTGACATTTGTTGTGCAGGAGACTTGAAAACTTTTAAGTGGCTCTTTTTCTCTTGGTGGCAGCTTGCTGGAGAAATGAAATGGTCTTTCTTTAGCCTGAGGGTCTGTTTAACTCATTTTGACATAGCAAAAAACCAAAAATTGCCTTATCTTCTCTTTTGAAATCCAACACATCTTTTTAGCTCATTCAGTAATGGTAAGATTTTTAAAACATTTTTTAGGGACCTTTCCTTACCTTAGCACTATCAAAACCACTTTTTGCTTGCATTGGTGAGGTTGTAATCATGTTTTTACTCCTTTTGACATTTCTGAGTGTGGGTGACTTAAAAACATGGTTTTTTTCCTTCTTCATTAATCCTTGGGCAAGATAAACTTACCTTTTACAATCACTATAGATTTCACAATCATGTTTGCTACCTCCTCTTTGGCCACTTCTGATTTGCAGGTGCCATGACATACTGATTTATCCCTTTCTGATGTTCTTGGTTTTTGACATATTTATTTACATAGTAGCAACCTTATAATCAATTTTCTCTTCCATCTTGGAGCTTAACCCTATGTTTTTATTCCTTTGATCATTAACTGTAAATCACTGAAAAATGGGAGCTTGACCTTTCTTTCACTGATACTCTTTGCATTCTCTTCCTTTTGAGGCAGTGAGACACTTTACCTTGGAAAACTCTATAAGTCACCTACAACAGTCTCTTCCAACCTTTCTTCTGTTGTCATCATGGAGGCCTAACAGCTTCACTTTACCTCCCTTGCCTATCATTCCAAAACCTTAGGTTTCTGGGTAGTTTGAGAAGAATTATTAGTGTTGTATTCTAAGTTCTCTATTACCCTTTCAAGTTCATTCATTCATGTCCATTTCACCTCACCTTTTTCCCTTTTTCATTTATAATTTCTAAGAAACATATTCCATATTTGGTTCATTTGTTGTGCCTCCTCCATGTGTTCTGTTGCATTAGATCCTTGGTTGGCACACTACTGGCCCAATTAGGCTTAGAAACCCTGATTTCTCCTTAGACATAAACTGCTCCATGTCCTTTTGCTGTAAATGTATTTAAATAGGAGCAGACCTCTTAACTTACCAATTTTCTACTGATAGTCACCTTGACACTCCTACAGAAATGTCAAATTGAACAGCTTCCCTTTGCAGAACTTGAACTTGATAAAGTGGTCTTCCTTGAAGATTTTTCTGATCTATCTTGGACAAACAGGTGCTTACCTTCCTTCACATTTGATTCAGCTTCTAGCACATGAATAATAGTGATTCAAAACACCAAGGATAACCCTACAACCTATGAAACTCTAAATACCTAGTTGGAGGCTCCTTTGACTTGGTCTTTGACTGAAAGCTTGGCTTGGGGTCTTCAAGTGTAGAAAATAAAGTGTTTGAAAAATTGATGTATTGAAGATCCAAAATCTAATGTACTTGATTTATTTAAATATCCTACAGAGATAGTCTTGAGACCATCAATGCTTGAGGCATCTGGTGCACATGAGTAGGAGCAGGCTGTTTGGAAATCATAGGTGGAAAGTGGAGGGGTGAGGTAAAGGCAAAATAGAGTATTGATGTTATGGGTGGGAAAATAGGATAAAGATGATTAGCATGAGCCCATGAGGGGTCATTTAGGAGTGGTAGTCTAACCAGGGAATGATAGAGTAGTAAAATAGTGAAAATTTTGTTTTAAGGATAATGAAGGCAGTGAGATTTCTAAAACTCACAATATTCATGAATCTTGTTTTTAGAAATCTAGGACAAGTATTTAGTCATCTACAAATAGCAAAAATCACTGATGACTAACAAAATTTATTCTTTCACATGTGTAAATTTTTAGGTCGGACTCAACTTAATGTAGGTTCAAGGATCCCAATGGACATGTCTCTTCACCCTCAAAGAATTTTATAAATAGGAGTGACCTCTCACCTCATTTGGTACATCACAACATCAAGCATATTATTCTCTTGTACCTGATTTAGTTCGGCATATTGGTGAAGGAAAAGGTCGTACGAAGGTCTGAATGTAATATTCCAAATTTTCCATTAGTTAACTGGAATATTAGAGTTCTTACTTTTCTTATTTAAAGTAAATAAAAGGGTGGAGGGACCCATAAACCCAGTAGATGAATAAAATCCTCTTCTATAGTGTGAATGTGGGTTAATTGAGTAGTGTAGCAGCATAATAATGAAGAAAGAGTGGAGGTCATAGAGCATTAATGAGGAATATGATGGAGATAGTGGAGGAATAAATGCAAGATGATGGAGATAGTGGAGAAGCAATTGCATAGACAATGGAAGAATTGGTGCATTAAATGCACACATGATGGAGGAAGTGGAGAGTAATTGTAGCAGTGATGAAGATCATGGAGGAAAGAGCAGTCTTTATGGAGGCTAGTGGCTGCATGTGTAGCGCAGTTATGAGGTGGGCCAAGGCTAGGGAAGGCTCACAACCATAAAAGGAAGATGAGGGCAGCAAAGGAAAGGGAGTCTGGATTTTTATTGTTGAGTGTCGTAATACATTTCTTTGCATGCTTCAGTTGTTTAGCTAAGTCTATTGTGTTGTATAGCACCGGGTGTTCCTGAGTGGCAATCCCACCCTTACCCATGGGGGACTTCGAGTTCCTACTCTGGGAAGGTTTTCTTGGGTAGCATTCATCATCTAGAAATCAGTTCCACTTTTAGCCACTCTCATCTGCACTTCCAGCTACAGGAATTATGCATTCCTGAATTTGGGTTTGAGAGTTGGAAGGTTGTTCTCAATACTTCAGCTAAGAAACCTATGGAGGGATCAGCCCTTCACACTGTGGATCCATTGCAGTCTTTTGGGAGTTTCATTGTCATATCCGGCATTAGGCCATACATATATTCTACTATGAAACAACATTTTCTATAGGAATTGCGTAATTTTGTAGTGAGGGTTTGAGGAGAAGAGGAAGTTCCAAGAAACTCAGCTTGGAATCCTATGAGGGATTAATCCTTCACTCTAGAGATCACTTCAGCAGCCTGGGATCAACATTGTATTATCTATCAACAGGCTACATCATCAGCCCTCCTAGGCAGCACAGTATTTCCCAGTAGTTGTGCATGCAGCGGCTGCATATTCAGTGGAGGAGCTAAATCTCAAGTTTTGAGCTTGGGAGTCGGGAGAAGGGACCAGCCCTTCAGTTATTGAGATGAGTGGGTGCTATTGTAGCTGATAGATCATTCTTTCGGCCCCAAATCAGCAGTTATCTCCAGGGAGTGCGTAACTCAACCAGCTGGGGTGCAATGTGCAACCCAAAAAGGGCTAAAATTCCAAACTCAAAATCTGGCCAAACCTTTTCTAGGTTTTTCGAGTGGAATCCATGGTAAAAATCCTAGATCTTTCTGAGCACTCCAACAGCCTCTCACACATAGATCTTCTTCCCAATGGCAACAGTTTCTAGCAACAATAGTTTATACTTTCCAGTGCTAAGTTTTATTAGTGTATTTCAGCCCTTTTATGGCTTGAGTGCATTCCTTTTGGAGCATTTTGTACTTACATTGATGTTGATACATAATGATATGGCACAACTGTTTATGCTCATATGTATTATGTTCTAATATATTCCGTCATTTTTCTAGTTTTATATGTTTTATTCTTATTTGGAATTGTGCATATGTTCTATATTCATGTCTTTCCCATTTTTGGATATTACAGTGGTATCATAGCATGATCTTTGGCTCATCTTGTGGGCATTTCATGACATCAGAGAAATCAGAAGAATAAGTAGAAAAACAAGAAGTCTTCCATGGCGGAAGGATTGAGTTTTGCCACATTTCTCTTCAAATCTATGCAGGATCTCACCATGGAGATAAAATAAATGATAAGGGAAATGAAAAAAGGAAATCTCAAGAGGGTTCAAAATGGAGAAGGTCTGAGCACTTCCTATCAGCAGTATAAGCAATCGGCAGTGCATAAAGTTCCACAACGCCCTACTATGCCCACTTTCCTTGCAGAAGGAAATGAATAGCATGGAGATGGAGGATATTTGGAGCATGGGACTCTGAGTGATTATCTTGTAGAGTACAAATCTCAATCTAGAGTATTCAAAGAGAATCTGACTTTCTAGCAGTTTTACGAGATTAAAGAGAACCAGAGACCCCGCAGCAATAATAGAAGAAGAGGACATATGCAAAATAGATTATTTCTGCCTACATTCGATAGGTCATCCAAAAGCACAGCAAAGGCTTGGATGGATAATTTAGATGATTTCTTCTAGCTACATCCAGTAGAGGAAAAGGAAGCCATTGAGATTGTAGTGTTGTACCTTGAGGGTGAAGAAAATGATTGGTGGTTCAGTAGATTGAAACATGCAAGAGTGACTGTGTATGCAGAGTTCACTCAAAGGTTGGTAAAGAGGTTTTACAAAAGAAAACCGGAGGCACTTCCCATTGAGACATTTTCTGACATTGTTGAGGAAGTATATGAGGAGAAAAAGGAATATGTCAACGATGATGCTCCGGGAGAAGAGCAACTACCACCACCACTAGCTGCAATAGTGTTAATTGCATCAGTGGGAGGAGCATTTTCATTTTGGAAAGATGTTCCCAATACTTGAACATTGAGAGTCCAAGGTATGATTCAGGAGGTGCATGAGGAAGAGGAAGTAGATACCAATGTTGGTGTAGAAGTAGAGGAGCAGCCATCACCATCACCAACAGTTGGAGAAGAAATTGCACTGGTTGGTGGGACTCTTGTAGCTTTGCAAGATGTTTCCAAGCATCATCCGATCCAAGGTATGCAAACATGTCCACCCCATATTATTTCAGCACATCAGATTGAGATTGGTGGGGTCATGCCATCAGGGTAATTGCATGACCAAGGGTTAGAGGACATTGCTGATTTGGAGAAGAATATTATCACTGCACAAAGGACCCTTGACTGGTTCAAGGAGAATATGTATATATATCCCAGTTTGACATTGTTGAGTTGCACACAACACTTTGTGTTGGAGTGTGGATTTTCTGAGGATGGGATTAGCATAGTCCTAATGCAGAGGTAGTTATACAATAGCTTTCGAGAACCAAAATTTACTATCACATGAGTTGTCGTATTCTATTTACGACAAAGAGATATTGGCCATTATGCATACATTGGTCAAATTCCGGAAGTTTTTTATTGGCAATATATTTTGGGTGGAGACCAACCACCATAGTATCCGACATCCTTTTGAGGAGGAGGAGCAGCTGCAGAAGAGGCAACAACGATGGATCAGTACAACGTAGGACTATGAGCTCAGCATTGTGTATGGAGAGGGACATGTGACAGCAGATGCAATATCATGGAGATCAGAAACTTTGTCACTAAGGAGCAGTGATGATTTGAGGGCCCGGTTATTATTTGAGCATTCTGATGATCGCTTCACTTATGAACCATTAGATGGGCATATGGTAGATGGTAGACATCATGCAATGGATAACATATTCCATTATCAGGACAGATCCTTCTTGATGAGCACCTTAGAGCTCAAATAGAAGTTTTTTCATGCAGCATATTCAGAACCTCATAGGTTCTATTGGGACATCGGTGAGAGGTTCTCATGGAGATACCTCAAGGAGGGTGCACTTCGACATATCATGGAGTGCAAATATTGTCATCAGATTGTGTAGTATGGTATTATCGACATTGATTTGTTGTCAAGGTATGCACATTGCTTCGAAATTTTCACACAGTACCTCTCTTCACCTGTGACCAGATTATCTTTCTAGGGTGTCTTCATGCTTCATGGTCTTCCCAAGGCCATAGATAATGATGGGGATAGTTATTGTATGAGAAGTTTTTGGAGGGAGCTTCTCCATTGGGTGGATACTGAGCTGGTGCATGATATGAGTCATCACCCACAGTTGGATGGATGGATGGAGATGATGAGAAAGTGGTTGGAAAGCTACTTGTGAATCTATGACACAGGGCATCAAGAAGCATGGTTGCGCTGGCTGCTCTTGGGTGAGTATGGTTACCACCCGAAATTTCACGTTTGTATGTTCCATGCCTTGCATAGTACTAGTGTGATGCAGCAGTAGGAGGCATGGTTACGCTAGTTACTTTTGAGAGATTTTGGCCATCACATGACATATCACATGTCAATGGGTATGTTATTGTTTGGTACTTTTCATGATACTCATATGATGTGCTAGCTGGAATCCTAGCTATGTTGGTCTGGTGTGACATTCTACATGTCAATCAGTATATCATTGCTTCATGCTTAACATTATGATGATGTGGGGTGGCAGAAAGAGTCATTGTTGTGCTGGTTACTCTTGGGAGAATATGGATTGACATTATCCCATACCTTGCATAATGATGATGTGGGATGGCAACAGGAAGCCTTGTTGTGTTGGGTTTTTTTAGGAGAGTATGACCACCATACCTGGTATGATGATGAGGTGGTGTGGTAGCAAGAGGTATTGTTGTGGTGGTTGTTATTGGGAGAGTATGGTTCAAAATTTCACATGTCAATACATATGTCTCTATTTCCTACTTTGCATAGTGTTGAGATGATGCTTAGAGAAAGAAAGGCCACCAGGGCCAAGGATTGGAGCATGGAGAGACACAAACTATTCCATGTAGCATGGGTTGGAGAGATAGTTTATGAGTTGGGACTTTCCACTTGGGGAAGGAACCACTACACTTCACATATCTCATGTAGAGAATAGGCTCTTGAACAGCAGATTGTTGCCACTTGGGGACTCATTGATGAGGAGAGGCCATTCTAGACATTCTAGACATTCTAAAGAGGTAGCTATGGATTTGGGCATTCATAACACATTGGAGCATATGGGGAAACCTTCAATATGAGGATGCCACTTGGGAGGGAGATGGATTTTTGCAGCATCCACTTTTGTAGTTACTTGAGGACAAGCAACATTTTGGTTGGGAGGACTGTAATATTCCAAATTTTTCATCGGCTAATTGGAATATTATAGTTCTTACTTTTCTTATCTAGTTAAGTAAATAAAAGGGTGGAGGGACCCATAAACCCAATAGATGAATAAAATCCACTGTGAATGTGCGTTAATTGAGTAGTGGAGTAGCATTATGGAGTAGTGGAGTAGCATAATAATGAAGAAATATTGGATGTCATAGAGAATTAATGAGGAAGATGATGGAGATAGTGGATGAATAAATGCAAGATGATGGAGATAGTGGATAAGCAATTTCATAGATGATGGAGGAAGTGGTTCATTAAATTCACACATGATGGAGGAAGTGGACCGTAATTTCAATAGTGATGGAGATCATGGAGGACAACACAGTCTTTATGGAGGCTAGTGGCCACATGTGCATTGCAGTTATGAGGTGAGCCAATACTAGGGAAGGATCACAACCATAAAAGGAAGATGATGGCATCAAAGGAATTTGAGTCTGGATTTTTATTGTTGAGTGTCGTAAGACATTTCTTTGCACGCTTCAAGTGTTTAGCCAAGTTTTTTTTGTTGTTTAACATCAGGTGTTCCAAAGCGGGAATCCCGCCCTTACCCAAGGGGCACTTCGAGTTCCTAAGGCTGGGAAGGTTTTCTTGGGAAGCATTCATCATCTAGAAATCAGTGCCACTTTCAGCCACTCTCATCTGCACTTCCAGCTACAGGAATTATGCATTCCTAAACTTGGGTTTGAGAGTTGGAAGGTTGTTCTGAGTACTTCAGTTGAGAAACCTATGAAAGGATCAGCCCTTCAAATTGTGGATCCATTTCAGTCTTATAGGAGTTCCATTTTAATATCTGGCATCAGGCCATCCATTTATTCTCCTATGCAGTAAAATTTCCTGTAGGAATTGCGTAATTCTGGAGTGAGGGTTTGAGGAGAACAGGATGTTTCAAACAACTCAGCTTGGAATCCTATAAGGGATTAATCCTTCACTCCGAGGATCACTTCAGCAGCCTGGGATCAAAATTTTATTATCTATTAGCAGGATACATCATCATCCCTCCTAGACAGTGTAGTATTTCCCAGCAGTTGTGCATGCAGTAGCTGCATATTTAATGGAAGAGCTAAATCTCAAGTTTTGAGCTTGGGAATCGGGAGAAAGGACCAGCCCTTCAGTTAGTGAGTTGAGTGGGTGATATTTCAGCTGATAGATTATTATTTCAGCCCCAGATTAGTATTTTTCTCCAGGGAGGGCATAACTCAGCCAGCAAGGATGTAGTGTGCAACCCAAAAAGGGCCAAAATTCCAAACTCAAAATCTTGCCAAACCTTTTCTGGGTTTTTCTGGGTTTTTCAATTAAAATTGGTGCTTAAAATATCGGATCTTTTTGAGCACTCCATCATCCTCTCTCACATATATCTTCTTCCCATCAGCAATAGTTTATACTTTCCAGTGCTAAGTTTTATTAGTGTATTTCAGCCATCTTGTGGCTTGAGTGCATTCCTTTTGGAGCACTATGTACTTACATTGTTGTTGATACATAATGATATGGATCAGTTGTTTTTGCTCATATGTATGATTTTCTGATGTATTCTGGAATTTTTCCAGTTTTATATGTTTTATTCTTATTTGGAATTATGCATATGTTTTATATTCCTATCTTTCCCATTTTTTGATATTACACTGAAGTCTCAAATCTGAAGCTCGCACAAATTTAGGGTTTTTTTTTTGTATGCTGGCACGGAATTGGCAAATTTCATCCCTAGACGCACGCATGCTATGTCCAAGGTAGCGTTTAGGAACTAAAGACGCTCCCATGCTAACCTGAAGGGAGCGTCTAGTGGTTTGACCACAGTTGACCATCATCTGAAGTTTTTTGAAGCTGTCTAAAGCGTGAATCAAGTTGTCTCTGATATATTATGCCACTATAAATTGGTTACTGAAATTGTTGGGTTATATTTCTGATCATATTGTATTGGTCTCATTGTAATCTCTACTGAACATTTTATGTACTCTCTATCTCTGTTGATCTATTGAATAATAATAATAAGAATTTATCAAAGGGTTTTCCCCACATTGGGGTTTTTCCTTGGCATCTGCTAATCCTGGTGTTCTCTTGTCTTCTAAATTTTGTATTATGTTCTATCTGCATTTTGCATTATGTTCTATCTGCATTTTGTATTATGTTCTATCTACATTTACAATGTGATTAATGGTTAATGTGATTTCGACTAGAAATAGATGTAAATTGTAATTGGGCTGCTAAAGGAACATTTAATTAAATTGTTTAAGTATAGTACATACCATTGTTAACTAAAATTAACATATCATCAATTCAAGGATTTTTTATCTATGATAGTGGAAGAAGAAAGAAAAGTGAATAATCTTAAAGGGAGCCGTTATCTATAGCGAATAAAGAATAAATATCAATCTATTAAAAGAAGATGAAATGTTTATGTCATTCTATCACGTATGTGAGGAAGTATAAGGAATTACAGATCTAAAGTGTTGTAGAACAAATTTCAAAGGAATAAGTGAAAACAAAAACATTTGTAGATGTGTCTTTGAAGAATTGATAATTCAACTTGGAGGTAGCCTCACTATTGAAAGTTGAATTTTTGGAGTAGAGGAATTCCCTCTCTTGGTCTAAAGGTCCTAGCTATCTCAATCTAATTTGAATCTA
The DNA here is from genome assembly GCA_034641835.2 of Pinus albicaulis. Taxonomy (NCBI): domain Eukaryota; kingdom Viridiplantae; phylum Streptophyta; class Pinopsida; order Pinales; family Pinaceae; genus Pinus; species Pinus albicaulis. The sequence continues at coordinate 1,252,706,549 of CM076583.1, forward strand.
ATAGTGGAAGAGTTTGAATAGGTTTTCCCCTTCAAAGGGGTTTTTCCCTAGTTGAGTGCGTACATATTGTGTTATTTTCTTATGTTTGTGATCTTAATTTGTTTGGAATTTATCTTGATGATTAAGGAACATAATAATAATAAAAAGGAAGTAATATAACATCACAAGAACTTGTCAAAGTAAGAGAAAACAATCTAAACTAAGACCTAATCATGTTACCCTGGATTTCTCAACATGGTATCAGAGCTAAGGTCAATGGATCAAGGAAACTAGAAGATCGATTATGTGCTAATAATAAAAGGACTTTCAAATCAACCTTTTGAAGATAAAAACATCTAGAAGATAAATATCATAATTATGGGCATGGTTATAAAGTTTTACCTCTACAAGTAAGGGCGCAATCCAGAATTTGGAAATTTCAACACTAAAAGGAAGTCATAAAAAAATTATTAGGATCCAAGAAGGCTAATCCATAAGCCTCAATCTAGCAAAAGTATCTGAAGAATATAATGAAGGTTTGTACATGAAAACGAGGTCTAAATTTACCTCTCAAATTTGAATTGCAAAGTTGTAAGATCAATCGAATTCTAAATTAAAGAGGACTAATGATCATCCTTAAAATCTGAAAATAATCTACTTAGAAGAAGAACCAATATCGAATCTCATAAGCACATATTCAAGACTTGCTTACTAGATGTGAAATTCATCTCTTTTTCTCAGTTCTTATTTTGAAGTAAGACATAATATCGGTCTATGAAATGTTGAATGGAATCAAGGTGGGAAGTGACGTCTATCAAAGCAAAAGAAGACCTTTTGTAAAAGCAATCATTCTATAGCGATGTGAAGAAGAACATATTTGACGACCTGTAGAAGCTCTTGCAAGTATCTACTACAGTCAAAAGAGAAGCATCTAATATTGATACCAACTTGAAGTACTCATCTCATTCAAGTAAATATTAATAGTTCTCTCTTTTTTTTGTTTCTTTATCATCTAACAATATGTCTTCAGATTGCAAGAAAAGACCACGAACTTGGGTGAATTATCAATATTTACCTTGTGAAAGACAAGGTATGAAAACTAAAGGTCTGTATAATTCTCATTTGTTTCTTGTACTATTCACCTTTTTCCTCTCAATAATCCTAATAATTGGGGCTTATTATTAGGATATATATATATATATATATATATATATATATATATATATATATATATATATATATATATATATATATATATATATATATAATTCCTTGGAAAGAATGAGATTGAATAATGTTTTTAGAACTAGCTAGGATCTGTACTCTAAATCCCTAGGAATTCATTCTCTAAGTAGTAATGAAAAAACTAGATAAATATTATGTTATTGTATTTGTATATTTTGGTTGTGCTTGTCAAAAAATATTACAGGTATGATGACTTGGTAAATCAAATTGGATCCTTGAACAAAATATGACTCTTATGAAAATGAACCATGAAAAAAGTTGTCATAATTCAGAGGGAGCTTGCAACAAGGATTATGGAAAAAATGAGAAAGAATATTTGTTGCATAAAGAACTCTTCAATAAAGAAACCATATAACAATTGTAAAAATATAAAATCAAGGTATGTCTAAAATCACTTGATTTGTAGCTAATCCTCTTTACATTAAAAAGGAATGATCATTTTGACAATTTTCTTGGTATTACTAACTCTCTCAAGTATAGGTCTTTGAATCATCAAGATTATTGTTTAGGGTGATTAATATTTAGAAAAAATCAACTCTTTCCATACCCTCATTTTTTTACTTTGGTAAAACCCTAACCTTTAGGATTCACTACGAAAAACCTACCCTTTTTATATTTTAGGTTTGGTAATGCTTTGATGAAACCGTAGCCTTAGGGCTTGTTGATAAAGTTTATAATATGTAATGAAATCAAAATTTCTTGATGTTTGAGGTTGTTGATATAAAACCCTAGCCTTTTATAGTTTGATGATGAATCTCTAGTATTTGATGAATTAGGTTTTATGACAAAATCCTTGATGAAAGATCCTAGGAATGAAACCTTAGGTGTATGAGCTTCCACATAATTGAAACACTGGTTTGGTCAAAGTATTGGAATTTGATGTGTATCTACGGTTTACAATAAAAACCCTAGTAAGATATTTATATAAATAAATAATAATGAAACCCTATATATGAAATTATATTATTGTTGGTCAATAATTTTCATTGATTGAATACACTTGATTATCTCTCCTAATGAATACCACGCTATCACCACACTAGATGATCCCCATACTGCCCAAATCATCTTCTTCATTAAAAATTTTAAGGTCAGTCACAATAATAATAAAAAATTGACCATCTTGGATTTATTCTTTCACAATGAGCCTAATACCATCTGAAAGAGGATTTTTTCCCGTTTCAAACGATCCCGCGTGTGCCTCCAAATTCCCAGTGATTAGGGAGAAATTGAATTTTTAATTCAAGAGGTATATATTCATTTATTGATCCAACCTCACTTTTCCTACTCATGTCAGCTCATGGCTCTTCACTTTAGTGTTGAAAATCTCTATATATTAGAGCACATTTCATATTTTTTTATCAATATTTCGGACAATACTTGAAGCAGAATAGTCACAAGTTCACAACTCGTAAAATTTCAAGAAGAATACAAGAAATACGAACAAAGAAGTAGCTTGGTCTATGTATTTCAGACCAAGGACTGTGTATTTCAGAGTGTGGAAAATAGTAATACCTTCAGCACTGCAGTCACTGTGTATTTCGGACTGTAGAGAATAGTGACATCTTCAGGACTACAATCACTGTGTGTTTCGGACTATGGAGAACAATGACATGTTCAAGATTGTGGTCATTTTATATTTCGAATTGTGGAAGAACAGTGACACCTTCATACTATGGTGTTTTTGTGGCCATTGGATTTTGGATTTGTGACATTTCAGACTGTGGTGACATTTTTCCATTAGACCCTTGTTGCATCATTTAAATAGTAGTAGCTCACCTTGTTTTGGATAGTGAAGTAATCTCTTGGATAGTGGAAAGCAAGGTAATTGATAAGTGGATTCAACATAAGCATCCTTGGGGATGATTTTACTGGTAAATAGCATTCAAGTAAGTATAATTCTCATTTTATATCAAAAGAAGATAAAAGTGATTGGTGTCCTTGGGGTAGGTTCCCCTAAACGCAAGGTTGGTGCCTTGGAGAGGAAACGATTGAATCCCTAGAGGTCATAGCCTCATCAAAGTCCAAGTTGGTGCTTGGAAATAGGTTGGTACCTGAAGCATTGAAGGGTTGGTTCCCTCATATTTTTATTGTACTCAAGTATTTGTAAAAGGACTGAAGTTCCTCTTGATTCTAATAAAATTATTTTATACATTTCTCTGATCTTAATTTTGAAGATTCTAACTGGTAAAAATAACAATTGAAAATATATATATATATATTCGCCCCCCTCACATTATTTCCAAAAATTGGTATCAGATCTAGCTTCTTTATAATCATCCTGACAGGTGGAATAAGGATTCTTAAGTCACAATGAAGAATCAAGAAGTGACAGGGAAGCTTCCCTTGTTTGATGGTATAAAATTTGGCTTTTGGAAGAAGAGGATGTCCTACTATTTAACGTCCCTTTGACCCAAAGTTTGGAAATCTGTTTTGGACGGATACAAAGCTTCTCCCACTCCTCCAAATGATCAAGATGGAAGGAAATCTTACATTGCAAATTCCAGAGAACTAAATTCCATAACTAGTGGAATCATTGATTCTGAATTCACAAAAGTCATGTAGTGTGACTCTGCCAAAGATGTGTGTGATAAGTTGATTTCTTTATATGATGAGGATTCCAAAGTTAAAAAGGTGAAACTTAAAACTCAAAGAAGGAAATTCAAAATTCTTGACGAAGAAGACGAAGAAGATATTGCATCATACTTTCTCTGAGTAGTTGAATTTTTCAGAATGTTGAAGAAAACACAATTGTTTAAAAAGTCTTGAGATCTCCTCAAGACATATTTGACACCAAAGTGCGTGCCATAGAAGAAATGAAGGACATGGATACCCTAAAAATGGATGAACTTCATGGAATTCTCATTGCTTATGAAATAAGAAAGGGAATCCCAAATTCCAAGGAAGAATCATTCAAATCTTCAAAAGTGACATAAAATGGGAAAGGTTGGAATACCAACAGTGATGACTTTGATACTGAAACCGAATTAGCACAATTTATATGAAAACTAAGAAAAGGATCCAAGCTAAAAGGTAAATATCCTCTTATTTGTTTAAAATGTGGAATAATAGGTCATTATGTTGTGAAATGTCCTCATAAGCACGATAATGATGATGAGGAGGATTTTATGAAGGTGGTGTCCAAAAAGAAAGGGCCTAATAAGAAGAACTTCTTCTCCAAACAAGATGATTCCGATGAAGATTAATTTGTGATCACCAAGAATAAATCAACTAAAAATATCCCTTTTCACAAAATCTATGATGATGAATCACATGAAGAAAATGACTATGATGGAAGCAAAGAAGTATTATTCATGGCATCTACAAATGATGATGACTCAGAACAAGAAGGTGAAGGAAATATGGATTATTTAATAATAAGTTTCATTGAATAAAATTAAAAATTACGAAAGAAAATAATTTATCTCAAAGTAGCAAAGGAGGAAGAAAAAAGAAGGGAAGACTTCTTGAACAATAAGCTAAAATAGAAAGAAGAAATTTGTGAAAAACATGAAGCTGAAATATTATATTTAAGGAAAGAGATGGATCAAGTCAAAAAGGGTTGGAAAAGTTCTCAAACACTTGATAACATCCTTAATACTCAAAGACCTCAATAGGAAAAATCTGGGATCGGGTTCAAAGGAGAATCATCGAGTATTAAGGAAAATGCAAATGAGAAACCTCAAAGAAGTTATGTTGACATCCTTTCTAGCCATCCAAAAGAGAAGAATTCATTCCACCAAAAACAATGGTCCACCTCTAGCAATCCAAGGAATGAAGGAAGGACAAATCCAAGGAAGAATACTACTTCAATTCAAGATTGTTCTAATAGGTACCAAACAATATTTCTAGGTTATTGTTACTATTGTAAAAACTTTGTTCGTCAAGTTAAGCATTGCAAGGAACATAAGGACAATGCATCAAGATTTAAGAATCAATCAAGCAAGCCACTTAGTATCAAAGAACAAGGAAAAATCAATACTTACAATTATTTTGGTCCCTTGGCTAAGTTTGATCCAACTTGCTCAATACATAAAGATTATGGACATAATGAACAAAATTGTCCACTCAGAAAACAAGTATTAAAAGTGAAGGAACTCAATACTAATATATGTGGCCTACTTTTATGTGTTTGTAGTGATGAAAATCAATGGTTTGTGGATAGTGGATTCTCAATACACATGACAGGTGATCAAAAGAAGTTTACCTCATTAAACAAGAAGGATGGAAATGTGTATTTTGGAAGAGGATCATCCAAGATTGTTGGAAAAGGAACTGATGCTCTAGATAATGGGAAAGGAAAAGATCAAAATGCACTGTTGGCGGAAGGGCTCAAACACAATCTCTTGAGTGTAACAAAAATTTGTGACCAAGGACACAACGTTTTCTTTAGTACAAAAAATTGTGAGATAAGAAATTCTTCCTCTGGTGAACTTGTAGTAAAAGGAGTAAGAACTCCTGAAAATTCATACATTTTGAACAAAATTCAAGAAGATAAATGCTACATGAGTTGAATAGATTAAAGTTGGTTATGGCACAAGCGATTGGGGCATAAAATTTTTGATAACTTGATTAATATTAGTAAAATTAATGCAGTAAGGGACATTCCAAAAATGATGAAGCCAGATCAAGTTGTATGTGGCCCATGTCAACATGGAAAGCAAACTAGAACCAACTTCAAGACTAAGGAGTTCTCAACATCAAAACCTTTGGAGATAATACATGCAGATTTATGTGGACCAACTAGAAGTCCAACTCTATAAGGTGAAAGGTATTTTTCTTTATTTATTGATGACTATACTAGAATGATGTGGGTATACTTTATAAATTTCAAATCCAAAGCATTCAAATGTTCCAAGAATTTTAAATCTCTTGTAGAAAATGAGAAATATTCGAATATTAAATGTATTAGAACAGATAGAGGAGGAGAATTTACTTCAGCATAATTTTATGATATCTATAAAGTGTAGAGAATCAAGAGAGACCTCTCTGTTGCTAGAAATCCCAAACAAAATGGAGTAGTTGAAAGAAGAAACTGAATTGTTCAAGAAATGGCAGGGACAATGCTACTAGTAGCTAACTTGCAACCCACATTTTGGAAAGAAGCAGCCGGGACAATAGTTTATACCTTCAATCAAACACAACTAAGACCAAATAATGATTAAATTCCATACAAATTATTGTTGGCTTGAGGGGTCCTGACCCAGGTTCGAATTTATTATGCAACCAACAAACCCTCCAACTACTATCCCTTTCGGCAATGACCTACTTGCGCAGATCAAAGTCTCACCCGAAGCAGTATGGGGAGGTGTTGGAACTAGGTTTCCACACACTGAGGAAGAATTTGATGTGGTGGCCTTAAACAGACTTATAATAGAACTTATCACAGATAATAGGTAAGTGTGCGCAGATTAGCATCGTCGTAGTATATATATAACTGTGCATATTAAAATATACAGTTAAGCAGCTCTATTCATCAATAATATACTTTATTCATAATACACTTCATTCAAAAGCGCAGTCACAGAACCAATCCTAATCTCAAAGCAATAAATATAGAGATTCACAGTAATCAGATAAATAACATATCAAGCGCATAACACATTGGAATTCGCCAAAATAGTCTATATATTAATAGATCCAATAGTTCCAGTACATTCAGACTTCCCTTAAAAATTACCCTTCCGCACACACAGGCAACAGGAGCCTTTCTACTGAAAAACCCAGACTTAGACTAAAATCCTTACAAAATGTTCATCAACATAAGCATGAGATTACTACTTCTACTTGAATCGATCTATATATATTTATACCAATCTTAGCGCACAGATATTATGGTCTCAAACCGTGGTTTGAGGGTCGTAGTTTCCTCTTAAAACCCATTTACATAAAATAGGTACTTTCACCCACCCCAAAGCCCCTTTGAATTTTCCGTGCAACACGCATAAGAAAAATATATACAAAAATATAACCAAAATTAACCCCAACGGACCTCGCTCCAACAGCCCCCCAACACAAACTCATCACTCGTCCCGAATCACTATGGCGTGGGTTCCTTCATCTTTGCCTTGAGTGTGGCAATAGAGGTATTCAGTGGTAATACCACCTCAACACTCTGTGCAGCAGCTCCCTATGATTCGTTCACCAGCTTCTTAGTTGTTGGCCCTTCAACTTCTAGATCGATGTTGCGTTGGGTCTACTAAAGGCTCTTCAGGGTGCCATCCAATGTCTGAGAGAGCTTCAGGGCTTTCTCAACCCATGACTACATCCTTGCTTCCAGTAAATGTTCTCGAGGACACAGATCCTCGATCTCTGTTTGAATAACCCAGCCCTCCTGAAGGCAGGAAAGGCACTGTGCTATCACCAATGTGGGCGCCACCATTCTTATGTCTACGAATTTCTGCTCCTTGACATGCAACTCGTTGCATAGATGCTACACCATCTATTCATTCTAAACTGAAGTCCAGACACCCATGGCCTCCTGTCCTCCAACATTGTTGAGGATCTCATCAAAAAATGGAGTTGGGAAGGGATCATGAACACAGGTATCATTCAGTTTGTGCAGATCCACACAAATCCTTATTTCTCCTTTAGTCTTCTTATCATGTACCACCATAGGACTCACCCAATCAGACTCTTCCAGTGGCTCTATAATGTCTGCAGCACCCATATAAATTGAATCCCAAGTATAAGTAGAAAGTTAAGGAAGATTGGAACCAGGAAGAGTTGGAACTAAGGAGGTTGCACAGATCAAAGTCCCACTCGAAGTAGTATGGGGGGGGGGGGGGGTGTTGGAATAAGGTTTCTGCAGCCTGGGGAAGAATTTGATGTGGTGGACCTAAACAAACTTATAACAGAACTTATCACAGATAACAGGAATGTGTGCACATAAACAGATTAATAAGCTAATAGATCAGCTTCGTCGCAATATATATATATATATATATAAAATTGTGCGTGGTAATAGATACACTTAAGCAGCTTTATTCATCAACATTATACTTTATTCATAATACACTTCATTCAAAAGTGAATTCATAGAACCAATCCTGATCTCAAATTAATAAACTAAACAGATTCGCAGTAATCATATAAATAACATGTCAAGCACATAACACATTGGAATTCGCCAAAACAGTCTGTATATTAATAGATCCAATAGTTCCAGTACATTCATACTTCCCTTACAAATTTCCCTTCCGCACACACATCCAGTAGAGCTTGCACATAACCAAGACTAAGGTCTCTGCACACACAGCGAGTAAGAGGCCAAATCATCTTCTGCATTAAAAATTTTAAGGTCAATCAAAATAAAAAAAATTTGTCACCATATTAGAGACATTCTTTGGAAATGAGCCTTATACCATTTGAAAGAGGATTGTTTCATATTTTCAATGAGCCCTTACATGCCTCCAAATTCTCGGTGGTTAGGGAGAAATTGAATTTTTAATTCAAGAGGTATATATTCATTTATTAAGTCGACCTTACTTTGCCTACTCATGTTGGCCTACCCACAAGTTTCATTTATCTTCACTTCAGCGTTGAAAATAACTATATATTAAAGCTCGGTTCACATTTTTTTATCAATAGTTCGGACAAGACTTGAAGCAGAAAAGTGACAAGTTCATATCTCGTGAACTTTCAAGAAGAATACAAGAAATACTAACTAAGGAGGAGCTTAGACTGTGTATTTCAGACAAGGGACTGTGTATTTCGAACTGTGGAAAATAGTAATGCCTTTATCACTGCAGTCACTATGTATTATGGACTGTGGATAACAGTGACATCTTCAGGATTGCAGTTACTATGTATTTCAGACTGTGGAGAACAATGACATCTTCAAGACTGTGGTCACTGTGTATTTCGTTCTATGGAAAAATAGTGACACCTTCAGACTGTGGTGTTTTTGTGGCCATTGGACTCTGGATTTGTGACATTTTAGAGTATGGTGACAGTTTTACATTAGACCCTTATTGCATCATTCAAAGAATAGCAAATCACCTTGTTTTGGACAGTGAAGTAATATCTTAGATAGTGGAAAGCAAGGTGATAGAGTAGTGAAGTCAACATAAGTATCCTTTGGGCTGATTTTACTACTCAAGTACATGGAAGTAAGTATCATTCTCATTTCATATTAAAATAAGATAAAAAGGATTGGTGTCCTTGGGGTAGGTTCCCCTAAACGCAAGGTTTATGCCTTGGATAGGATAGGGTCGAATCCCTAGAGTTCATAACCTCATCAAAATCCAAGATGGTGCTTGGAAACAGGGTGGTGCCTAAAGCATTGAAGGGTTGGTTCCCTCAGATTTTTATTGTACTAGATTATTTTTAAAAGGATTGAAGTTCCTCTTGATTCTTAATAAAATTATTATTATACATTTATCTAATCTTAATTGTGAATATTCTAACTGGTAAAAATAACAATTGAAAAGAAATATCGATTGACCCCGCTATCAGTATTTCCAACAAGTATGCTAACTTGATTGTTCATGATTTATTTTATTATGAAATCATGGGTTTGTGACAAAACCCTAGTAGAGTTTGACATGAAATTCTAGGGCATAATATTGTAGCTCCAAATAAAAATACTATGATTAGAATGTTAACTTGATTTAGTTGTTGATATCGAAGGCTTTAAATCTCGATGATGGAATCTAGGGTTTGTGAAAAAAACCATATCAAGTTGTTGAGTCTAGGATATAAAATATGTAACTCTTGTTGATTGTGAACCTAACTAGGTTTAAGTTTTACATGTCCAAAATTTGTTTTCTTGTTCAAAGTATTAAATGCTCCCATTATGATAAACCCTATTTTGATCTAGTTAACTTCATGCTTCTATATATTTTCACTTGGTTGTACTTGATGTTGAATATTTGCAGGTACATAATCTCCAAGATGTTGAAGATGTTCATATTTGAAGATGACTTGAAAATAATGATGATCATGGTAGGAAAAGGATTGTAATAATCATGATAAAAGATGAATAGATGACCTTGTTTCTAGAATAAATAATGATGTTCCTAAAGAGATGAAGCTTTTAAAGGTTGATTTTTTCCAATGATATGACGATGCAAAAAGAAAGAACCTATATAGCTGAAAAAATAAAAATTTTAATCTCCCAAAGATTAAGAGGGAGCTTGGATATCCTCCATAGTTGAGAAAGGAGACTTGATCTTGGTAATATGAAAGGAAAGAATAAGATAAAATAATACCTAAATCACTACAGATAGTTAATCATGAGTTATATTTGTGTAGTTGTAAACGAGAATTGAATGGTTTGAAAGAAAGTGTTGAGCTTGTGTTTGGTGTTGCTAAATTGAGCAAAATAAACTTCCGATAAGATGTATTTGGATAATATGATGATGATCTAAGCAGCATCAGAATACTTGAGGACCCCAAAGGTTTTTTCTATACATATATACATATATATATATATATATATATATATATATATATATATATATATATATATATATATATATATTGAAATTTTATTACTAACTACGGTTGCGATTGTGTAGGATTTCTCCATAAGAAATTTGAACATCTTGGAAGCATGTCTTCACGGGTGGATATATATGATTTAGTTAATAGGGATATATGAAGCTTCTTGGGGTGACAAGATGCTTGGGAGGACATCTGGCCGACATGTGATGACGTCTACATCCTGAAGTATGAAGGGTATCGTTGGTCTTGTTGAGCTTCGACCTTGGATATGATACCTAGATCCTCGGGTTGGTGTTAGAGTTGAAGCGTGATGGTATCTATAGAGGCTAAATATTGGAGCACATATTATTCCCACCCAATTATATACTTTGGTTAAGTGTATAATATCTATCATTGTGTGTGTTGTAACTCTTCGAAGAAACACATCATTTTTAGTTCATCCATGTACCTATGTAACTATGAATACCTCCCAATTTAAGAGGGAGTGTTGAAGAATGTAACTAGTGTTGGTCTTTATAATTGTATTTGATTCATTATGTAATGTCTTTTTCAAAATAAAGAAAATCAAATTTGACATATTAAGGCATGGATTTCATGCTTGGGTCATTGGTCAATAAGTCAAAGCACCCATTATGTGCTCTAGAAATTTTTTTGTTGAGTAAAAATCAAATTCATAATGTAAAAGATCATTCATGGGATCCTTATGTCAGAGAAGAAATTTTATTTTGTGTAAAAATAGTCTCCTCCACCATGTCAGCTCCATCTCCTTCAAGTCAACCATCCCACATTACAAGTTGGCCTCAAGAAATATTCAAGTCGGCATCAAACTACAACTTCAAATCACTATAAATAGTTGGGTTACTCTACCAATTTGATCATCAATCTTCGATCTATGATAGTGGAAGAAGAAAGAAATGAAAAAAAAAAAACCTTAAAAGGAGCCTTTATCTATAGCGAAGAAAGAAGAAATATTAATCTATTAAAAAATATGAAACGTTTATTTCATTATCTCACATATGTGAGGAAGTATAAGTCATTACAGATCTAAAATGTTGCAGGACAAATTTCAAATGAAGCAGTGAAGACCAAAACATTTGTTAATGTGCCTTTAAAGAATTGACTTGGGTTAACATTTGACTTGGAGGTAGTCTCACTATTGAAAGTTGACTTGATGTATTAGAGGAAGTATCTTTGTTGATCTAAAGGTCTTGGTTGTCTCAGTTGTATTTGAATCTAATAGTGGAAAAGTTTGACTGGGTTTCCCCCTTCATAGAGGTTTTTCCCCTAGTTGAGTGCCTATATATTGTGTTATTTTCTTATGTTTGTGATAATAATTTTTTTGGAATTTATCTTGATGATGAAGGAACACGACAATAATAAAAAGGAAGTAATGTAACATCACAAAAAAATTTCAAAGTAAGAGAAATTAAGCTAAAATATGACCTAAACCTGTTTCCCTAGATTTCTCAACAACAAGGAGGTCTACCACTCACAACTATAAAGATGGAAGTGTTGTCACTCGTAGCCTCCCATAAACTACAAGGTTGACACCACAACAACAAAAGGAAAAAAAAATGGATTTGTAACAGTTGTGATAGCAAATACACTAAATGTTGAGAAGAAATTATTTTACATAGATTGTGAAGAGGAGGAAAACATGAACAAGAAACATCAAAAGAAGAATCTATACACTAGGAACCAACCCCAGGGGTTAAAAAACAAGAATAAATATGACCAAATTTTGTAATGCATTGGTGGGAATTACCACTCATTGAACTCTCAAGATATAATGATATATCAAGAAGAAAAAGTTAATAGTGTTGATTGATTCAAGTATTACCCATAATTTTATTCATTGTAAGATAGCTAAGGATTTGAATTACTTTCCGTATCCAACACCAGAGTGTCAAGTCATGGTTGCAGATGGAGGAGCTATAAATTTCTCAGGGGAGTGCCATAATATCAATATAACCATGTGGGGGTATATATTGAATATTCCAATTCTTGTCATTCCAATGGGTGTTGTTGATGGTGTATTAGGAGTCTAATGGTTACAATATTTGGGGACAATAGCTTTTAATTTTCAAGAGATTTTTTTGAATTTTTTTTGGGAAGGAAGGGAAATTAAATTAAGGGGTATCGCGAGGAAACATGGGAATATAATCAGTTGTAATAGAGTGACAAAGATTTGAAAAAGAAACAATGAGGGGTAATTGCACAATTATGCTCAGTATATGTTCAAACATCTAAGTCATTCATTTCTCCATATCTTCAAAGAGTCCTTGACAATAATTCCAAGGTATTTGAGACTCCCAAAGGTCTTCCACCTATTTGTGATTATGATCATAATATTCACATGATTCCAGGAAGTGTTCCTCCAAACACCATACCTTCCAAATATACCTATGCCCATAAGAGTGAAATTGAGTGTATGGTTGCATAAATGCTAGAGGCAGGTATAATTCAACCTAACCAAAGTTATTTCTCTTCTCCTATAGTATTAATGCACAGGAAGGATGGATCACGGCATATGTGTTTGTATTATAAAGAGCCCAACAATCTCACTATTAAATATGAATCTCGCATTCATGTCATTAATGAATTGTTTGATGAATTACATGGACCAAGTTACTTCACAAAGATGGATCTTCATTCAAGATATCATCAAATTCGAATGAAGAAAAAAGACAAGCTGAAAATAGCATTCAAAACTCATGATGGTCATTATAAATTTTTGGACATGCCTTTTGGCCTTACTAATGCATCTTCCACATTTCAAGGTTTGATGAATTCCATTTTCAAACCCATAGAAAATTTGTGTTTTTTGATGATAAACTAATCTATCGTAAGTCTTGGAAAGATCATGTTCAACATGTTGACAAGGTGCTCAAACTATTGGAGGATAAACAATTGTATGAAAAACTCCAAATTTTTCTTTGGGGTATGAGAGGTATACATTTGGTCATATTGTATCTCATGAGGGTGTTAAGGTAGACCCTAACAAAATTAAAACTATCAAGGAATGAAAAATCCCCACAAACTTAAGGAATCTTAGAGGATTTCTCAGGTTGACATGGTATTATCGCAAGTTTTTTAAGAATTGTGGGAAAATAGTAGCACCTATAACAACATTACTAAAGAAATATGTATTTTCTTGGAATCCAAAAGCAACTAAGGCCTTTGAAAATCTTAAAGACGCAATGTGTCGAGCTCGAGTCTTAGCTACACCAGAATTCACAAAAACCTTTTTTGTGGAATGTGATACCTCATGATATGGCATTTGCAATGTTTTAATGCAAGAAGGCCCAAACCATTTCTTTTGAAATTCTTCCAATCAAGGGAAATAATTTACACAAATCTATTTATGAGAAGAAAATGTTGGAAATATTGCATTCCCTGAAGAAATGGTGCCCTTACCTGATGGGAAGACACTTCATGGTAAAAACAGATCATGATAGCTGTAAATACTTTTTGGAAAAAATATTATCTTTAGATGAGCAGAAAAAATGGGTCAAAAAGATGTTGGGTTATGACTTTGAAATCATTTTCAAAAAAGGGAAGAAAAATGTTGTTGCATATGAACTCTAAGGAAGGGATGAGAATGTGGAGGAATCCATCTATGCCATTTTTATTATCCAACCTGATTGGATAAATGAAGCAAGGGATGAATGGAAGCATAACAATGAGGTGTGGACACTCATTCAAAATTTACCACAAGATCCCAGTGCATCTAATACATTTATCTGGAAAAATGATTCACTGTGGTATAAAGATCGTTTATATCTATGTAAGAACTCCCAACTCAAACAAAAGGTTATTTTGGAATATCTCTCTTATAGGATGGCACTCGGGATTATTAAAAACTTACCACAAGGTCAAGAAGGAATTTATTTGGGATGGCCTTAAATATGATATTCATAGGTTTGTGGAAAAATGTTTAGTTTGCCAACAAAATCAAGTCAAGACCATCAGTCATTCCAAGTTAACGTTGGGAGGAGGTCTCAATGGATTTTATCGCATGTCTACCCAACTCCAAAGGACATAATGTCAACACTACAAGGAAAAAGACCCTCTAGCGGAGGTTGTAAAGGAGGTTTTTAGTGTTATAAAATTGGCCAAAATTGTCAAAAAAACATTTGCTACAACATTTTTTTTTCATAACGAAGGTTTTGACGAAGCTTCTAACGGAACTTCAACACAACTAAAAAAAATTGGACAGTTGGAGGTTTTTACGGATGTATTTCTTATCGGTGCGCGCTTCATTTGTGAATGCACCAATGTGTTTTAACCTGTACGCACCGATATTGTAAACATACCAAGCACCGGAATGGAAAACAAATTTTGGAAGCCCTGGGGCATTTAGCAACGTCTCGGTGCGTGTCACCAAAAAATACGTACTGGGTCGATAGAAGGTGCATGCATCGGTGCCTGTTAAGGTGTAAAAATGCACCGGGCCATTAAAGTGTAAAAACGCACTAGACCATTAAGTTGTAAAAACGCACCAGCGCGTTAAAGGTAAACCATACCAGTGAATGCAACGCCTATCCGCCCAGGTTGTAGTCGTTGATAAAGTGCACCAGGTGTTCTAATTGGTATTGGTATTTGGCACGGTGGTCATAGGTCGTAGAAACGCACCGGTGCACAGTATCATACACACGCACTGGTGAGTTGTATCATACACATGCACCGATGCAGTTATCGTGATTTTTTTAAATTCATTATTCATCAAAAGTCGACACATATCTTGTAACAATATTCATATCAATTAAATTTTAATTTTTGCATTTGAATGTGATGTTTGGATGAATTTTTTATATCATATCATCAGATTTCGCATCTCTTCATTATAATATTTAATCATCCGTATATTTAATCAGTGGTGTAACATTTCACAGCGACAATAGAGAATGCAATATAATAAATTAAAACGAATTTTATTATATATATATATACGACACTCTTTTTCATACAAAATGGGACAGTTATTGGTATCCCTTTATCTTTCAATTGGGATACTATGTCCATAACATTAAACGAAATTTCTTATTTAACAGAAAAATATTTCAAAAAATACAATGCCTTGCTTTGATATCCAAACATATTTATCATCATTCTTCATTGGAACTATTGTCACTACTCGAGCTACTTCAATAGCTTGGGTTATTTGGAGGAATATTTTGTTCATTGTGTTGATTATTTTCTTCTTCTTCAAGTTCCTTCTACAAACATAAAAATAAAGTGTAATGAGTGTATCTACATTGGTGAGAATAATGAAAATTTGAATTTTAAATAATATACATCAATGTAAATCGAAAATAAATGTACCATAGCAAGAATTGACTCGTGAACTATATACATTCTTTCAAAACTAAATTTCTTACCTTCTTTCAACAATTCCTTTGTTGGCGTAGTTCCATACTTTGTTTCCTGCAAATTTTATACCCCATAACAAATCATAGAATTAATATAAAATATTTTTTTGTTCTATTAATTATAGATGGAGCTCAATAAAACAAGATAGATACTCACAAATTCCACAATTAATTTATGATATGCCAACATATACTAACAACCCATATTTAACCCAATGTCAATCATTTTTTCTAGTTTTTCTTCTTTGTATGTTAGCACCTATTTGAATACATTCAATGATGATTGTTGTAAAACAACTTAAAATATAAAAAAATGAAATCTAGTTAAGTTTTTATAAGGAAGAAACAATTACTCACAAACTTAGATATCAACTCTTTTCTTCCTTGTCGTCTCGTTTTATGTGCTGAATGGGTTCCATTTTCTTTTATTTTCTGCAAGAAAATACTTGAAAATTAATTTAATGCTAAATTATTTATTTGTTGTACCTAATCAAAAAATTCAATGATTACATATTACATTTGAATCACGTTGTTATTGAGGTGGCTCCTCGTATGATGCAATTATGTCCATTTCTTTGACCATCTACTTGTACACATTTTTGTACATTCCTACTGGCATATTTCTCATATCATCTCGTTCATCCTTTGAGATTTTCATAATCTTCCTGAACATGTAACATGACGATAAATTATTTAATTTTTATGTTG
The DNA here is from genome assembly GCA_034641835.2 of Pinus albicaulis. Classification (NCBI taxonomy): domain Eukaryota; kingdom Viridiplantae; phylum Streptophyta; class Pinopsida; order Pinales; family Pinaceae; genus Pinus; species Pinus albicaulis. Next base: position 1,252,723,300 of record CM076583.1, read on the forward strand.
ATATATGAAAACTAAATATAAAAAAAGTGATATTTATAAATGATTGCTTAGTAATATATACATATAATTCTAGAAAAACATTTAAAGGAATATTACTTTTTCAATCCTTCTTTTTTGTTGTTGTATTTTTTTGCTATTAGAAGTCTCACATGTCTCCTTGACCAATTCTCTGGAAACTCTTCCTGTAGTTTAAATAAAATTTGGATCTTGGAATCATTGGATTTATTTTTGTATTGTAAATGGAAAGAACGTCTATACATTCGTTCCACTAGATCCCTCAAAGTTTTGTAAAAGTTTTTCCCCATTTCGTTAACCTTCCTTGAGATGAGCTAATGAGTAATTAATTTTCATCTGCATGTTCTATTTTTTTTCTTTTCTTAGAACAACATTCATTTTCTTCATTGTTGGTCCCTGTAAAACATTAAACATATCTGAATTAATATATTGTTTGAAACATGTTATCTACTATTTTTAAGTATATTATTAATGAAAATTCCAAAAATAAACACATATTGGATCGATAATATTTTTTTCATTCACCTGATTCATCCTTCTACCATTTTTCCATCAAGCTTTTACGCTCTTCTGCTCTTAGATCAGAAAGAATATTATCGATCTTCGTCATTTTGTGGCTCTACATGATACACACTAAACAATACATATTAGTTAAACTTACATATAATTCAAAAATAATAATGCTTGTAAAGAATTTACAAATAACTTGCCTTTTTTTTCTTTTCTGGATGTGCTATCAGTATTTTTGTTACTTGAACTCTTGTTGGCCATTTCTTTATCAATATAGAACTTGTACCATTCATTAATATATTTAATAAATAAATCACATACTTTTCAAGTAAAAAAAATAAATCAAGAAAATGGTGTGTCTATCTAAATCAAGCGCCCGGTGCGAATTTCGCAACTTAAGCACCGAAAACAGTGCGGTGGGTTCTTATAAATGCACATCCAATATAGTAGAAACATTGTACGGTGAACTTTGTCAATAGGAGACCCAGTATGTTATATTAATACCAAAGCACTGATTAACATAAACATAAATTAATAAAAAATTATTTTTATCAAACAGAGTTTTTTTCAATACGCGCATGTTGCATTATACTAAGATCATGCACTATTGTGTTATTTTAAATTGTGCACACCGATTAACAAAAGTTGTTTTTTTTTAAATCGTGCAAGGGCAGACAGGGATTGGGATCCTACTTTTCAATTGGTCCCATGGGTTAGATGTCATATGCCTATATATATAGTAATATGAACCCTATAAATCTAAAATGACAAGCCCTAATTATGAAGTCACATAAACAAGAAGAAGCAAGGGTTTAACGTGAGAATGGATTTTTTTGTTTTTTTTTCTGAATTCTAATTAAATGTAAATAGGAATAGAGATTTTAAATGATTTTATTAGTAAAATTCACAGTAAAATTTAAAAATGTTACTATGCATGTATTAAATCTAACAGAAACTGTAAAAAAAAAAAAATATTACAGTAAAATTTAACATTTTTACTATACTACAGGGTTTTTGTGTGAATCACCAGATGTTTCAAATTCTCATTCTTTGAATAGTGTTATTGTTCGAAAGTATTTTGTTGCTCCACAGTGCTCTCTTACTCTAGGTATGTCTCTTGTGAAAATCCCTCCCTGAAAAATTTTGCAAAAATAATGATATAATGAATATCTTTTACTATTTAAAGAAATTTTTATGTAATTATATTTCTGAAAATCATTTGCCGCTCATTTTTCAGTTTACCACTTTTTTTCACTTCAAAAAAATAAAGTTGCACTTTTTTTTTCCCCGATATTCGACGTGTTTGTTAACTAATAGCATCGGCGCGTCCGGTAATAAAACTGCACAGGTGCGGTTAATAGTACATTAGCACTGATAAAAATAAATTTATTTTTAAGGCACCGAAATTACTTTTAGGTATGTACACCAAAATTTATTGTTGATTTTTCTCAAATTCTAGGAGAAAATATCATAATTATATCAAATGTACAATTCTTCAAAATCCAAATCGTTCCATAATATTTCTCCAAGTCCATCGTGGAGTTCTCCCTATCCATCTCTACACATAATTACTTCAGGTTTTATTATTATTTTCATTATCTAATTGAATTTTTTTTTTAATCCATGTCAATCAGCTGAATAAAATTAATGTATACAAATTTGTAAGTTCATGTAGATTCAAAATTGAGTTCAAATGAACAAAATATTCAAACAGTTCCAAAATGTTGGAAGCTCTTATCAAGAGCAGCATACTACAAGGCATGGTTGGTAGATGAAAATGGACAATCGCTTCACCCTTCCAATTGTAACATGTCATCTTCTAGCCATAATCCTGGGACAACGATGGTAATAATTGTTTGGTATAATGTAATTATTTCAACGTCAAACCAATTAATCATGAATTGACATGCTTACTAATTGATATCATCAATTTTGTACTAATCATGTTCAAATATATATTTTGAAATTATTAGGATTCTAGTGATGATGATAGACCTACCTACCATCTTCCGTTGCACCCCACAACAATGTCAAAACAAGAGAAGTCTGAATTAAGAGAAAAAATTGGAGAGGAATGATATTAAGAATGGTTGATGATCAAAATCTGGATGAGGGGCAAAAATTAGCTAAAAAATAAACTTTCTTAGAATTGCACCAAACCACATTCAAAACGACTGACCCGTTGCAAGGAATCCAACACAACTTGTTTCGTTGAAAATCGAGTTCGGATGAGGAAGTTATGCTCTGTTTATCGTCGTTTAGAATAGGCAAATTTTTATTAAAAAATTGCAGCACAGGTATAGACTGATGACATGGCAGCCTAGTCAGAATTCATGAATCTTTTTCAGTTTTAGTCCAATGGGACTGTGAAAAGTGTCATCTCTATATTCACCAATGTTGCTTGGGGAAGTTGAATTTTTCTTCTATTTCCTAAGTTTTGAATTATCACTATGGCGCATTATTTTATTGGTGGAATTTATAGGCAAATGGGGAAGAGCACATGGCGCAGCCAAGAGCCAAATAAATATGGAAGATAATCTTAAGTTGGAAGGCACATACATTATTATTCCAAGGTTGAAATCCGGGCGCATATATCTTTTTTCCAAAGGTGGTTGGCGCATATTATTTGCAATGTATTACAAACATATATTATAACCAAAGTCTGTAGACTAAGGTTCATCACATATCGCATTCAAAAAAATGATTTTTGATTTGCGATAAGGTGGGTCCTACCAATCGCATCGGGGGTTTAGGAGCGAACGTGAATGCATTATCGGGTGGTCGATCTGCGATTTCACGATAGCGATAAGTGACGTGGTGGTAAGGTTATTGGATGCAGAGTTGCAATGTGATGCAGAGTTGCAATGCAATATATCGCATCAAGGTATTGTAATCGCAAGATGGAGCATGCAACATAGATTTTTTTATAGCAGGGTTGCGATCTATGATAAATGAAAGCGTTGTGATGTGATCTACGGAGTTTTAAATGCAGTTAAGCCAAGTTTTCATACGATAATACGTGGGTTTTATTACCATAATCCAAAGTTTAACGGATAAGTGTGGGATAGCGCTAAAAGCACTTAACCCCGCTTAAAACACCACTTATCTTAACATTTATCACATACTTATCTTGCCAATGCCTTTGGCGGAATTTCCAAATGCGAAGAAACTCCACTTTTAGTGGAGTTAACTGACAGACTTCCAGATTTAGTGGTAGTTTTCTAGGCCTGGAGTAAATGAGGCTTATCTTTAGAAATACTCAACGAAATTGGGCTCAAGAAAAGTCATTCTTAGAATTTTGGCATGTTGGGAATCCATTGGAGTAGGTTTCAGAGGCAGAGGAGCGCTTCTTAATGGTGTTTTTCCCACTTGAAGATAAAATATGCCCAGGACTACCAAGAGAGGAGGCCATGCCTAGAGGACCTGTAGACCAATTGAAGAACTAGAAGAGGCTACTTAGGCGTTTATGGATGCTTTGAATCCATTGCTAACTTTTGTTTTCTTTTTAGAGCACATATTCAAGTTCAAATTGCGGGTTGAACCAAAGGGTGTATGGATCATTTAGATATTGAGTTAGTTCTTGGAGGATTTTGAGATGAAGATGATATTGCAGGGATTTTCCAGCCTCCATATGTTTGCAGTAGTGTTGTTTAATTTTTCTCATCTTTTCTCTTTACGTGTTTTAGAGAAAAATATTGTTGATGTACTTACAGTTATTGAAGTAAAAATTTGATGCTCTTTCATATTTGAGTAAGGGATCTTGGTAAGATGCCCACGTGTTGTTGACAGTAGGTGTATGGTAAAGGGACTTTGCAGGAGTTTTTTATTTTTAGGAGAAACTTACCATTTCAGATCAACACACTGATGTACTCATAATTTTCAAACTGGAGCATAATAACAATGAATCATGCCTTAGAGTTGATTCAAGGCGATGTAGCCCAGGCGGGGTGAACTCCTTCATCAAATGGCTTGTGTTTTGTTGTATGATGTATTTTCCTTTCATGTGCTTAATCGTTTCATGTCTATAACTTACTCCTGGAATTACATATTGAAAAACACATAAAATAAATCCTTGTGATAATCTGAAATCTCAGTAAAATTCCTATGCACATAATAAACACATTTTTAATACTGATGAGGTAGCTTTCATAGCATTAACAATTTTCCCATATTCAGATCTAGTTGGTATCAAAGCTTCAGGTTCTTTTTTGTATGTTTTTCTTTGTGCAAAGAGGGTTGTCTGTTGTAAGGTGAAAATTCTTACTAGGTTGAAGCTTTGAAGAGGGGAAGGAAAACTTGTCGGTATAGCTTCCCAAATAGGAACAATGTGAAGGAGGCTATGATTGCCACAAGTTCCACCTCATGTTTCACCTTCATAAAGTATTGAGGCTTTGAAGAGCATATCTCAAGGAGAAAATCCTACAAGTCTCATAAGGGAATAAGGTAAAAATAATGGTGTTTTACCACCATTTTCACCACAAATGTCTTTGTTTTCTACAAGTTGACGCAATTTGTTGATGTAGAAATTCCTTCCAAGATGGAAGATGGACATATTTGTGCTTTTTTTCCACATGATGTGGAAGAAGTTCAATCGGAACCTTATGTTGAGGAGCTGAAAGAAGAAGACAAAAGAATCCAAGAGAACACTTTGAGAATCCGGAAGGATAATGAAACCATCTTATGTCTCAATCAAGAGATGAGACAAATGGTGAGCATGCGTATGCTTCTTATTTATATGCACATATTGATGAAAATTATTTTTCGGCCTTTAAAAGACACAACAAAGGTATTGGGTCCAAGATCTTGGAAAAGATGGGATACCAAGAAGGCTTAGGACTTGGTGTAAATCAGCAAGGCATCAAGAACCCAATAGAGGCGAAATAAAAAGCTAAGCATGAAGGCTTGGGGTATGTTGCACAAGAAGAATGGTCTTCTGGTGACATCGATTGGGTATCATGTACCTACTATCACAAAAGAGGACATGAAGAAGAAAGGTGTTGGACTTTGCATGTAGATCTTGTACATGTTTGGTTCTCCGGATAGACACCACTATAATGGTTTGTTCCTTTATATTGTATGTTGCATGTTTTCACCAAGAAGGTGTTTGAAAGAGGAGTATGTTGAGACTCACTTTATTGCAGCAAATTTGCTTATTCAGCTCTAAGAGTACATGTACATGTGAATGTGGAATTCTTGCACTTATTATTGTACCTATGTCAGAGAGTTGAGGAATCATATACCTACATGAGAGATGTGTGTATGAACAATGGAATTTTGATGATTTCATTGTGTTTGAAGAGGCATGTTTTGTCGACTTGTATTTGGTCGATGTTTTTACACCAAGATATGAGAGTACATGGTGATGTTCCCATGATGTGAAATTTGTTGATTTTTGAGGTGCAAGAGGATATGTTGTCGAGTTATGTTTCTTGCATGTGTGTTTGTGACAAGATGTCAAAGAAAGTTTGCAATAATTGTAGACCAATTTATGTGTTGACGCCAAGAAGAGAAGGATATGGCAAATGCATTATTTTTATTTTATTATTTTACTGATGTTTGAATTCACTATTGCAGTTCACTCAGATGGTTTTATTGGAAAATTGGTTTCCAAAAGAGAAGCTTGCATCAAGTGCACGTTTGTGCAAAAAGGAGGAACATGATTCTCAGTGGGAATGCAAGGCAGCTTTCCAAGCACAAAGGGATCGCTTTGTCACAGCAAAGTGTTACATCATCCAGCAAGTGTTGGATATTTGGGTCAGCAGCAAAGGAGAACAATGGTTGAAGAGCCAAGTTATTTGCAAGGCAAGGCAAGGTAATTCAGTCACGAAGTGGTTGTCGTAGTGATTTCTCCAAGTAGAATCAAAATGATAGAACGTAGGAAACAAAAGAGTTTTCATCACTCATGATATAACCAACTTTTGGGGTCCAAAAGCATGTTAGTGGGAAGGAGTCATCAGAATCTGGATCAGGGGAAAAAATTAGCTCAAAAATGAAATTTCTCAGAATTGCACCAAACTAGATTCAAAATGATTGGCCCGTCACAATGAATCCAAAACAACTCGTTTCTTTGGAAACCAAGTTCAGATGAGGAAGTTATGCTCTGCTGATCAACGTTCAGAATAGGAAAAAATTTATTAAAAAATTGCAGAACAGGTACAGGCTAATGACGTGGCAGCCCAGTAAGCATTCAGGAATCTTCTTAAGTTTTAGTCCAATGGGACTATGACAAGTGTCATGTACAAATTTTCCAATGTTTCTTGGGGAAGTTGAGTTTTTATTCTATTTCCTAAGTTTCGAATTATTACTATGGTGGATTATTTTATTGGTGGAATTTATAGGCCAATGGGGAAGGGAACATGGCGCAGCTGAGAGCCAAAGAAATCTGGCATATACTCTTTAGTTGGAAGGCGCATACATTATTATTCCAAGGTCAAAATTTTGGCGCATATAATTTTTATTCCAAAGCTTGAATCAAAGGTGGTTGGCGCATATTATTCGCAATGTATTACAAACATATATTATAACCAAAGTCCGTAGACTAAGGTTCATCACATATCATGTTCAACAAAATGACTTGCGATTTTCGATAAGGTGAGTCCTACCAATCACATCGGATATTTAGGAGAGGACGTGAATGCATTATCAGGTGGTGGATCTGCGATTTCACGATAGCGATAAGTGACGTGGTAGTAAGGTTATCAGATGCGGAGCTACGATGCGATGCAGTGTTGTGATGTTATATATCGCATCGGGGTATTGCAATCGCAAGACGGATAAGGCAACATAGAATGTTTTATAGCGAGGCTATGATCTATGAACTGCGTTGAAATCTGCAATAAGTGAAATCGTTGCGATGCAATCTGCGGAGTTTTAAATGTGGTTAAGCCAAGTTTTAATACGATAATACATGGGTTTTATTACGATAATCCAAAGTTTAACAAATAAGTGTGGGATAGCGCTAAACTTGCATAACCCCACTTAAAACACCACTTATCTTAACATTAATCACATACTTATCTTGGCGACTCCTTTGGCAGACCCGCAAAATGTGGAGAAGCTCCACTTTTAGTGGAGTTAACTGGCGGACTTCCAGATTTAGTGGCAATTTTTTAGGCCCGGAGTAAATGAGGCCTATCTTGAGCAATATCCAACCAAATTGGGTTGAGGAAAATTCATTCTTATCATTTTGGCATGCTGGGAATCCATTGGAGCATGTTTCAAAGCTAGAGGAGCACTTCTTGATTGTGCTTTTCCCACTTTTAAGATAAAATATCTCTAGGGCCACCAGGAGAGGAGACCATGCCTAAAGGACTTGTAGACCAATTGAAGAACCAGAAGAGGCTACTCAAGGGTTTATGGATGCTCTGAATCCATTGGTAACTTATGTTTTCTGTTTAGATTATATCTTCAAGTTCAAATTGCAGGTTGAACCAAGAGGTTGTATGGTCATTTAGATATTGAGCATGTTCTTGGAGGATTTTGAGATGGAGATGATCTTGTAGGGATCTTCTAGCCTCCATATGTTTGCAGCATCAGATTTTGCAACAGTGTTGTAGTATTTTTCTTTTCTTTTCTCTCTATCTATTTTAGAGAAAAATATTGTTGATGTACTTACAGTTATTAAAGTACAAATTTGATGCTCTTTCACATTTGAGTAAGGGATCTTGGTAAGATGCCCATGTGTTGCTGACAGTGGGTGTATAGTAAAGGGACTTTGCAGGAATTGTTTCTTTTTAGGGGAAACTTACCATTTCAGATCATTACATTTATGTACTCATCTTTTTGAAATTGGAGCATAATAACAATGAATCATGCCTTAGAGTTGATTCAAGGAGATGTAGCCCAAGCGGGGTGAACTACTTCATCAAATTCCTTGTGTTTTGGTGTATGATGTATTTTCCTTTCATGTTCTTAATGGTTTCATGTATATAAATTACTCATGGAATTACATATTGAAAGACACATAAAATAAATCCTTTTGATAATCTGAAAGCTCAGTAAAATTCCTATGCACATAAGAAACACATTTTTAATACTGAAGAGGGAGCATGCATAGCATTAACAAGTTTGCCCATATTCAGATCAGTTGAATCAACCACCTATTCAATTCCCACTACGTCCATATTCACCAATTAGAAATTACTACAGAAATAGCATTTCTTCACAAGATGGAAATGGAGGCAATCAAATAGAGGTTGGTATGGATTATTACTTAAAGGATATGACTGCCATGGTTACAATGTTGTTAGATGCATTCCAAAATGATGATCAACTAGGGGATGATGTTCATATCGTTGATACCTTTTTCGAAAGCCTTAAATTTGCTTCCACAATCCCTCTCTTTGGACCTGGCGATCAGTCAAAGTCTACCCAATTAGGGACTACAATGTTATTATACAACTTGAAAACAAAGTTTGGCTTGTTGAATGCATGTTTCTCGAAAATTTTGAGGTAATTAGGAATCAATTCCTCCCTTATATTTTGAGAAATGTAATCACACAATGAACATTACAAATGGTCAATTTTATGAATGTTAATAATTATATCAGCATTAATGTACATGTAATATTGTCCATGACCAACTACAGGTTATTCAAAGATAAGATTCTTCCAAGTGATAATGTATTTCTTGATAGCTGTGAAGAGGCAAAGAAATTATTGAAAATGTTGGGTGTTGAGTACATATCATATCATGCATGTCCAAGTGATTTTATTCTATATATAGGATAATATGCAGACAAAGAGATATGTCTGAAATGTGGGCATGACAGGTATGATAAATCAAAAAAGAAGGGTAAATCACATGGTCATCCTTTTAAGATATTGAGGCACATGCTTATAATCCCAAGGATTTGAAGCCTCTTTCGTTGCAAAGAATTAGCTATGTTGCAAGGATGGCATGTCTCATATAGAAGTGAGTTAGGAGTTATGTGAATCCCAACAGATTTAATAGCCATGAAGCATATAGAGGATACATGGCCCGAAAAATTCAAGGATGAAGTACGAAGTCTACGACTCATAATAGCAATGGATGGCGTCAACCCATATTCCCTCCAGAACACCAAATATTCTATTTGGCATGTAGTAGGGATCAATAAAAATATCCCCCCATGGTTTTTCGTGAAGAATGAACATATTATGTTGGCTCTCATAGTCCCTTGTACAAGACAAGTGAAAAATATGGATGTCTACTTACAACCATTGGTAGATGAATTGAAGGAATTATGGGATGGGACAAATGTATCCGATGTATCAAGACCCATCGCAGCAGAGAGGATTTTTACATTGTATAGCATATGTGCTTACACAACACATGATTATCCAGTTTTAGGAGTTTTATTTGGTAAATTACATGTTTGTTTATTTTTTTATATACGTAACAATATTCTTTCACATATTAATTTAATTCGTTGTGATTGTTCTGATCTTCATGATATTCTTTTGCGTGCCATGCATATTGTATAAAATAATTCCACAGGTATTATAACAAAAGCGTATTATGGATGTAGATGTTGTGGACCTTATCTGAAATCTAGATGGTCCAAGAACCTACGAAAGCCAGTGTATGACTTGTTGGATATGTGTTATATTCTTTCCATGACTAGTCCCACATGCTGTACATTGTTTCGGGCACAGCAGGGGGGTCACAAGGGGGGCAACACATTGCTGAGGTTCCAACTGCAAGAAACAATTTCTTGGTGTGCACTCACCATGTGCACTCACCCATGCATTTTCGTACGATTTTGCACATGGCTTTGGGACGATGGTTTCACTGTATTTTCAGAGAGATCCGATCAAGTGGAACTACTTGCTATGTTCTGTAATCCAAGGTTAATGGATTGGGTTTTGGGTGGGAGCAGCTGTGATGTATATATATATATATATATAGAGAGAGATATATATATATATATATATAGAGGATATATATATATATATATATATATATATATATATATATATATATATATATATGTCGAAAACTAAAAGGAATATAATGAAAAATCAAGTTGGTCATCTCGTTTTGGGATCCAAGGAAAAATCTCTGCGTTTACCTGTTTTATGTTTTATGCTCTCGATATTGTTTATTTTATGTTTTAATATTGGTTTGTAGATAATTTATGTACAGGGTTAAAACCTACATTTGGTATTGGAGCTGTTTCGGCTTCAAGGGGATGCCTTTGTTGCTGAGGTTTTTTTGCTCGGGGCTGTGGTAAACCCTATTCAGTGGGAGATCTGCAGGATCGATTCTTGTGGTGAAAGAAGATGGCGAGCGGCGAAAAAATAGAGATCGAGAAATCTAATGGTCAAATTTTTGAGTTGTGGAAGCTCAAGATGGAGGACCTGTTGGTCGATAAAGATCAACGGATCGCGGTAGATACAGGTACTAAACCAACGGCAATGTCAGATGAAGAATGGAAGAAGTTGGATCGAAAGGCGAAGAGCACAATACGGTTTTCTGTCTCAAATTCGATATTGTTGAATGTATCCAGGGAAGCTATGGTGAAGAATTTGTGGGATAAACTTGGGACTTTGTACCAATATAAGTCTCTGGTGAATAAATTGTTTCTATGGAAAAAATTGTATAACCTGAGGATGAAGGATGGAGACTCAGTGATATAGCATCTAAACGCCTTCAATACTGTGGTAAGTCAACTGTCATATATTGATATTAAAATATCAGATGAAGATAAGTGCATCAGTTTGTTGTGTTCTCTACCAGACTCGTGGGACAGTCTGGTTATTTCAATAGGTAGCAATACAACTACCTTGAATTTTGATGACATTGTCTCAGCCTTGCTGTCAGAGGAAATGAGACGGAGAAATATGAAGGGTCCGAATGGAAATGCCTTATCTATACGAGGAAGGTCCCAAAATATAAACAAGAATAAGATTTCGAGTGGGAGATATAAATCTAGAGGGAGATCTAAATCTCCTGGAAATTTTTTAAAGGTGTGCTGGAAATGTTGAAAGGAAGGGCACTTCAAAAAGGACTGCAAATCTAAAGCTCCTAAGAAAGGAAAATTCTCCTTATTCAGAGGCAAAAACCACCTCGGATGAAGGTGAGGATGTGTATTTGGCTTCTTCTTCAAATACACTTGTAGATCATGAGTCATGGTTGATTGACTCGAGTGCATCCTTTCACTCCATTCCCCATAGGGAGTGGTTCTGTGAGTATGAGAAATATGATGGTGGTGATGTCTTCCTAGGGAATGATAGGAAGGCCAGAATCGTCGGATGTGGAAAATTCAAGCTGAAGCTACAAGGTGGAAGGATTAGAACACTTCCTGGTGTTCTGCAAAATCCTGCATTGGCCAGAAATCTTATTTCTGTAAGCAAGATGGATGATGCAGGTGTAAAAACAGTGTTCGAGAAAGATACCTGTAAGATGGTTCGGGGAGCACTAGTATTAATGCAAAGAGTTCGGATTGGAACTCTGTACAAGCTTCAGGGTAGAACTGTTATTGATGGGTGCAACAGCTCTGTGGTTCCTGAAGGTGGAGCGGAAAGCCTAGTGGTCTCTCGAGAAAAGACCATGCTATGGCATCAAAGGCTTGGACATATTGGAGAGAAGGGCCTTCTGATACTACATGGAAATGGTATGGTAGAAGGTATGTCTAATTTCTCTCTGGATTTTGATTTCTGTGAACATTGTGTATATTGGAAGCAGAATCGGGTGAGTTTTCCTTCTAGGTGTTAATAGGGAAAACAAGATATTAAAGCTTGTGCACAGTGATGTGTTTGGACCTGTGTCGGCTCCATCACTGGGTAAGTCTGTGTAGTATGTTTCATTCATAGATGACTTCTCAAGGAATACATGGTTATATTTCTTGAGGAAGAAATCTGAAGTCTTTGACAAATTTAAATAATTTAAGGCTCTGGTGGAAAACTAGACAGAGAAGAAGATAAAGGTGCTGAGGACAGATAATGGTGGGGAGTTCTGCAAAAAGGAATTTGAAGAGTTCTGTAAGAAGTGTGGTATAGCACGGCAGAAGACTACTCCATACACACCTCAGCAAAACGGAGTTGCAGAAATAATGAACAAAACGCTAATGGAAAAGGCAAGAAGCATGCTCAGCGGTACTAGGTTAGGACAAGAATTCTAGGCAGAGGCAGTTGAGACTGCATGTTACCTGGTTAATAGATCACCTTCATCAGCGTTGAAGGATAAGACTCCACATGAGGTATGGACTGGTAAGAAACCCTCTCTTTCACATCTGAGGGTATTTGGATGTGATGCATATGTACATGTTCCAAAGGAGAAAAGGACCAAGTTGGATAATAAATCTGAAAGGTGCATCTTCATTGGGTATAAGGATGGTTTAAAGGGTTACAAACTTTGGAACCCGGAAACAAGGAAGGTTGTGTACAGCCGAGATGTGGTGTTTATAGAGGTGAAAGATGTTGTTAAACATGAAGTACTACCAAAGGAACCTGAGAAGATAGAGTTTGAGCTAAAGGAGGATGAATCAGACTCTACAACATAAGAAGACTCAGAAGAGGAAGAGCCACAAACTCCAGCTGTGAGAAGATCTGTTTGGGAAAGAAGACAACTAGAAAGATATATTCCATCTGTTTTATGTTCAAGTTTTGCCTTAACTACAACTAATGATGATCTGAGAACTGTCAGGGAGGCATTATATTCAGAGGATGGAAAACTCTGAAAGGAGGCCATGGTTGATGAAATGGCATCCTTGCACAAAAATGAGGCATGGGATCTAGTGGAGTTGCCGGCTGGCAGGAAGCCCATCGGGAGAAAATGGGTGTTTAAGAAGAAGATGAATGTAGAAGGCAAGGTGGAGAAATACAAAGCTCAGTTGGTAGCAAAATTTTATTCCCAGGTGCCGAGAATTTATTTTGGTGATATTTTTTCTCCTGTTGCCAAAGTTACTTCTATTATATTACTTTAATCTGTTGTTGCTACATTTAATTTTGAGATAGAACAGATGGATGTGAAGATAGAATTTCTTCACGGGGATCTAGAAGAGGAGATCTACATGAAACAACCTGAAGGCTTTATGGTGAAGGGGAAGAAAGAACTAGTATACAGGTTAAAGAAGTCTGTATGGGTTAAAATAGTCACTAAGGATGTGGTATCAGAAATTTGATACCTATATACAAGGACTTGGCTTCACCAGAAGCAAGGAGGATAATTGTGTTTATTTTAAATTAATTGGTGATTGTGTTATTTATTTGGTCTTGTATGTGATATGTTGTTGATTGGAAATGACAAAGAAATTATCCAAGATTTGAAGACCCAATTGTTCTCCAAATTCGACATGAAGGATCTTGGTGCTGCAAACTATATTTTGGTCATGGAAATTAAAAGAGATCAAGCAAAGAGGAAGCTCTGGTTAAACCATAGGAAGTATGTCGAGACTATATTACAAAGGTTCAATATGTAGGATAGTAAACCGGTGAATGTTTCTATTCCTGTAGGTGTAAAGTTGTCTGCTAAACAGTGTCCCAAGACACCAGAAGAAGAGGAGGATATGTCCCGTATCCCATATGCAAGTGTAGTGGGTAGCCTGATGTATGCAATGGTCTATACTAGACCAAACAATGCACATATAGTGGGAGTATTGAGCAGGTTTATGTCAAACCCAGGGAAGGAGCATTGGACAGCAGTGAAGCGGATTTTTAGATATATGCATGGCACTAGTGATTATGGCTTGTGCTACCAGGGAAGACCAGGATTGGAAAGAGTTTTTCACATTCATGGTTTTTTTGATGCAAACTGGGCTAGAGATCTGGACCAAAGAAGATCTACAAGTGGGTATGTGTTTAGCCTATTTGGAGGTGCAGTCAGGTGGATGAGTAAAAGACAGTCTATAGTGGCTCTTTCAACTACAGAGGCAGAATACATGGCAGCCACTCATGCAAGCAAGGAAGCAGTTTGGTTGTAGAGATTGTGTTCAAGTATGGGGTTGGTGCAGCGAGCTATAAGGATAGACTATGATAGCCAAAGTGCAATTTTCTTGGCTAAGACCCCTGCATATCATTCAAAGACAAAGCACATTGATGTTCAATATCACTTTGTGAGATATATGGTTTAGGATAAAAGGGTGTTGCTGGTAAAGGTGGACACTTTGAAGAATGTTGCAAATGCATTGACGAAGTCTGTGAGCACTCAGAAGTTCTCTTGGTGTAGAGAAACAATGGGTGTTGCAGAGCTGGGATAATGACTAAGCTCTCTTGTGGCCCCCTTGCGGAAAGAAAACAACAAGTGGGAGAATTTTGGGTATGTGTTATATTATTTTCGTGACTACGTTGCACTAGACGTAGTAGGGGGGCGGGGGGGGAGGGGGCGGGGGGGTTAGCTCCCCGGAAAAAATAAATAAATTAATTAATTAAAATTAAAATTAAAAATAAATTGGTGTGCGAACCCATTCATAGGCAGACCCACCCATGGTTTTGTGCATGATTTTGCACATAGTTTTGGGGGATGATAGTTTTCTGCCCTTGGTATTTTGTAGATCCAGTCAAGGGAACTACGGTTATGTTCTAATCCAGAGTTAATGGATTGGGGTTTATGTATGCTTCGACATGTATATATATGTGTTGTAACACTAAAAGAAATATAATGAAAAATCAAGTTGGTCGTCCCGATTTGGGATCCAGGGGAAAATCTCTGTGTTTACCTATTTTATGTTTTACGCTCTCGCTATTGTTTATTTTCTGTTTTAAGATTCGTTTGTATATAATTTATGTACAGGGTTAAAACCTACATGAATGCTCCAGGGTATTCCTCCTAGAAGAACACCCTTACAGAAGAGAAACATTTGCTTTCACTGGTAAACAAGATAGAACCCAAAGGCCTACAATAATGACACAAGCTGAATGACTTAGAGCATATGAGAGAGAGAAGGAGAAGGAGTTCATATAAATGTTTGATTCAAATGGTGAGCCTATGTTCGATGATCCAGAATTATTCGACACCTATGTTGAGAAATTTCCCATTGGGATGAAAAGGAAATCTATCATTTATAACCTCCCATATTGGGAGCATCTTAAGATTACCCACTTATTAGATCCCATGCATATATTTAAAAATGTTTCATCTTCTTTATGGAGGCACATATTATTGAAACAAAGAGACACCTTGGTTGCTAGGAAAGATTTTATTACTTCAAAAACTAAAAAGAAACATTGGCCAAGACAATTAGAAAGTACAGTATCAAAGGTTGGTCCCTCTAATTGGTATTTCAAAGAAGGTGACATCCCATGGATTTTTTAAAAATATGATCTTTCTTTGGCAAAGGAAGTTATAATGAGTGTGAGGGTGTCATCTAACATATGGGTCTTCACTACGAGGCTTCTTCACTGTGGAAGACCATTTGTCTGGGTTGAAATCACATGACCATTTGAATCTTCTATGAGTACGTATAATGTCAAAAGCATGATTTTATTATTTGTTATATTAATAATTTTTATCCCATGGATCATAAAACATAACTATTTTTTTCTATTATTGCATGTGTTTATAACTTTGCAGTGTCATTATCCTTTGTTCGTGTGTGGTTGTGTAAAACATGACTTCTCCCAAGACCTAGGACGTGCCATATCTAAATTATTTGCATTTTTGCATTGGATCATGTCAAAGGAGATTCATGTGGCTAGCATTCCAAGGTGGCATCAAGAGATAGTTGAGAATGTTTGTATGTTTGAGAAGGAACTGCCGACGAGTTTCATGGACTTGCAAGTTCATCTTGTAATCCACCTAGTAGATGAGGTTGAATTAGTTGGGGTGGTTTCTTGTTATTGAATGTTCTTCTTATATAGGTACATGAAGAAATTGAAAGGTTTTGTTCGACAAAGGGAAAAACCTGAGGGGTCTATGGAAGAGGGGTATATATCGTACTAGTCTTTCTATTATTCTAGTGAGTACATCAAACAGATTAACAACACACCAGGTGCAGTGACTTGGGACAATGAAAGGGATGAAGACAAAAGAGAAGGGGAGCTTCTCCAAATGAATGTAAAAAGACGCTTGATAAAGAGTAAGCAACTTGTAATTTGTCAAATTTACACAAATTAAATATTCACGTTGAACTTAGATATAGTTTATATTTTGATCTCATATATACTATATGTCGGTTTGATTTCATCAGCGAATGCGGAAATTGAATCAAGCAATAAATTTTTTCTTTACAATTCTAAAGTGACACAATCGTGGGTCGCATTATACGAACAAAAGAGGATGAAATGGGATAATGGCAAGAAAGAATTCAGACGGTTGAATGGTAGAAGTGTGCCTTATCCCGATCATTTAAAATAAAATAGGCCAATTATATGCCCCAATAGTTGGGTTGCTAACCAAGTCAGAGAGAAATCATTAGGGGAATTTTGAGGTCTAAAATGGGCCTCCTAAGAAAAATGTAAAACCAAAAATAACTTTATAAGAACCAATAGAATTCAAGATGATGATGTTAACCATGGGGGATGATTCACCATTTTTGGAGTAAAAAAATAAAAAGATTCAAAAATAATAAAATAATAAAACTAATTTTTCAACTCGTATTTTCAACTTATATCCCTAAGGTTTTACTCAAATTTCGAGCGGGAGTACTCGTTATATGAAAAATTTAATTCCTCATCCAAGGAGCACCCATGTTCCATACTTTCGATGGACCCTGCTACACGAAAAAATGAGAAATACATGAAAAAACATGATTGCAATCACATTTTTCATATATTTATAAATTTTCGTGTAGTAGGGTAAATCAAAAGTATGCAACATGGGTAATCCTTGGACGTGGAATCAAATTACGCATCCAACGAGTGTTGCCACTTGAAATTTGAGTAAACCCATAGGGAGATAAGTTGAAAATATGAGTTGCAAAAATAGTTTTTTCTTTTTCCCTCTAAAATTTGATGATGTGATACAATCTTATTTTATTATTTCCACTATTATTTTATAATTTCCTTAGGAGACCCATTTTAGACCTCAAAATGCCCCTAATGACAGTGCAACCGGTCGTTACCCGTGTGCTGAAGAGGATGTGTTAAACATATGGATTGGGTGTAGCAACTCGATAATAATCTATTTATGTACATTTTAAACTTAATAATGCACCTTTGAAATGTAAAATCTATATTTTATATTTTAACAGTTGGGTTATTAGACACGTGACACTATGATTTTTTCAACTTTTTTATAGGTGCATTTGTTCCCATCTATGTGGTCATATCGACACCATTTCACACAAAAAATGCCAATGATGGACACATCACACAAGACTGTGAAGTGAAAGTCGATTTCGATCAATATAGTCGAGCTAGCCACCGTGATCAAAACCTAGTACATGGGACGTTAGGTTACGTCGGAAAGATACAAGAGATCATTTAAATGGACTTCTCGTCTTTCCAATGTGTTATTTTTAGGTGCAAGTGGTGGGACACCTATGATCGGAATAATGTAAAGGAATATCGTGATAGTAGGATGATATGTATCAACTCTAGAAAGATGTGGGATGAAGCCGAGCCTTATGCTTTCCCCAAACACTGCAACTAGGTGTTTTGTTACCTAGATGTGTTGGATAGGGATTGGTGGTTCGTATGGAGACACGACCCTAGATCAAAACATATTTTTGAGAATGATAGTGTTATCAGGTCAAGCAAGCTGGAAGATAATGAGGGTGATCATGAGAATAGAGAGTGATATGGTACATGTGTTATTTCATCATTTATACTATTTAAAATGGGTTTTTATAAAGGAGGTCTTAATTTTATAACTAAGACTCTTTTTTTCCAAACATTATAATATGTATTTTGAATTAATTGGTTCTCATTGTGTTAATGTTAAAATCATTTCACTTGATAATTTGCAATTATGTTGATCTCGAAAGAAATTCATTGTATCAAGATCTTTTTTATATCAATTCTAAAATAATACAACTACTTGATTGCTTTAAATGGTTTTTCACTATATCATTACTTAAATAAAATAAGATCATAATAAAATAATGATAATTCTAAACATGAATTTATTTGCATTATTTTCTAAACTTTATTATGTTACAAAAATTCATATTATTTTAGATTTATTATTTTATAATTATTTATATTCATACAAATTTACAATTTTACAATTATGGTAATTTAACAATATGTACAGTATACATTTTACTTATGGTAGTTATGGTTCAAAATAAACAAATAATTTTCAAATTTTACAATTTTAATAAAATTGAATCATGACAATACAAATAATTATAATTACAATTTTACAATTTCACAGTACAATTACAATTTTACATACAATTAAAATTAAAATTACAATTACAATTTTACAATTTTACATACAATTACAATTACAATTTTACAAATATTTTACATACAATTACAATTTTACAATCTTACATACAATTACAATTACAATCACGATACATACAATTAAAATTACAATTTTACAAATTTACAAATTTTACAATTTTAATAAAATTGAATCATGGCAATACATATAATTTTACAATTTCACAATACGATTACAATGACAATTACAATTACAATCACGATACATACAATTACAATTACAATTACACAATTTTACAATTACCAATACATAATATTTAATAAATATCATGATTTAATACTAAAAATAAACATCATGATTATGATAACCATCATACAAACATAATATTCTAAAATACACATTCAAATTCGCTAACATCATCTAATCATCGTGATCATGATCATCTAACAAAACACAAGCATTGTATAACATCATCACAACACAAACATCAAATATACATCTCATGTCAAATAACTGCTATAATATACACATCTATCTGTAAGCACATTAAATGAACATATCTAGCATGACCTAACAATATACACATCATGATGAACACCAAAATGTAAATTAAGTACATCAACATGAACATAGAATACATGCACCATATATATATATATATATATATATATATATATATATATATATATAATGTCAAAAATATACAATTGTAATATAACTACATATAAATGTCAAATATCTGGTGGTACTACATCAATACTATAACTAGTGATCGATGCATGCTCAGTCAATGGTGCCTCATGCTCAGATGGATGTGCCTGCTCAACCAAAGGTGCCTGCTCAGTCGATGGTGCTTGTTGATCATGCCTGCTCATGAGGTGCCTGCTTAGATCGTGTCTACTCAGGAGGTGACTGCTGAGATGGTGCTTACTTAGTGGATGGTGCCTGCTCAAATGGACGTGCATGCTCAGGAGGTGCTAGCTCAGATGGTGTATGTTTATAATTAGGTGCCTAATGAGATGGTGTCTGCTTAGAAGATGCCAGTTTAGGACTAGATGTTGGTTGCTCATCTCCGGCGCGAGGTGGAGGAGGAGATGGAGTACAAGAATGATCACTCCCCTCGTAATCATGATCATCCGATGAGAAGATGTGTCGTGCATCTCCATGGTGCCTATCCCTCCTAGCCGCCAGTAGCCTAGAAGCTCTGACGATATGACGCATAAGGCTCATCATATCGCGGGGCATGTCCCTCCAGAGCTCTGTGAGCGTACGATCAGCTTGGATATCTCTAATCGTCACAAGGCGGACTCCCTCATCAACCAGGAGTCTACATAGTCGGTCGCCCAATTCCATCCTGAATCGAATTTCTACCCTATGTCGCATTCTCGCAGGTATCTGCACCTGAGGAGGTCTATCTGCACCTTGATCCGCAACCTCTGCCATCTCCTTGTCATCTACAGGATCATTCGGTGGGGGTGGAATCATGTCCCCAACGAATGTGCCAATATCTACAAAATATATAGTACACAACATCAATTACACAATTTAATTAAATAGATTAATAAAACAAGTTCAAGAACGTGTTAGAATAAATTTTATTCTAATTAATTAAGACAATAAAATGAAACTATATTAATTGAAAGAAAACATTAATATTACCTCTAGCATCTAGTGGCTCATCCTGTGTGAAGAGGATGTTGGTACACCCTCGCCAATGCAAACCCACGTAAGGACACGGAACCATCACAAACATCTGATCATCAGCACTGGCTAGTAGCTCCAGGGCATCACTAGAAATCCCGGCTGAACACTCGGACAGCCCCTCTTGGGCATCATCTCGCCCCACATCTATGTCTGTACATGTAACATCGACCTACGAGGCTGGCGGAAAAAAAGTATACCTCGTCTCCGGAAAAATCTCAAAAAATAAACAAAATAACTCGAAAGCAAAAGGGAAGGTCAACCTCCCATGTGCCTGAGAACAACATCTATCTAATGCTATACAAAACTGCCGCAAAAAAATGGAAAACCATCTAACAAGTTGTGGTGTCTAGAATAAAGAATCAACATAAAATAAAAGAGGGAAACTAATGTGATGCATGTCACTGGTATAATGTGAAATGGTCATCTGTAATACTAGGAGGCACCTAACCTCCTCTGGACCAAACGAAGCAATGCGTAGCTGACCACCTGACACCTGAAAATCTACAGGAGAAAATATATCATCCCTAGTGTATCTCTGGGAGTACACCAACTAAATTCTTGTTGCATAACCGACGGGGACATCTAGGAACTGGAGAAAATCCTACCCTCTCCTAGATAGGACAGTAATAAAATAAATGTCCTCCTCAATGGGCTGGTACCACTGGCCAAGATCAACCCAGAAAGCCTTCGGTGGGCATCCCATCTGCAGATCAATTGTCCTAATAACCCACTGTGCCCATTTAGGGATGTAACCTCCTCGTATAACTTAAGGGGGCCTGCCTCCCTTAAGAGCAACTGGGTGTATGTCGTAATAGAGCGAGGGTACAAAATTCTCTCCCTCTCTCGTGCCTCCCACTGCTATGTCATGTTATAATTTTCCTCCCTCTGCTCTTATTATTGCCTTTCCTCTCTCTGTTGACATCGTTGAATGATTCACATATTAAATACATCAACCTCCCTCATACATAAAACCTAATTTTTTTTATTAAATTACAAATGTATTTACAAATATATACACATAACTTTTATTGGAAAAACAAAAAAACATTTGGTGTGCCCAAAAAAATAGTCAAGAATCGCCATTGGTGCGTACCTATCTATCACGCAACTCCCACGGTGCGCATGAAAAAACTTCATGCACCGCGAAAACAGCAAATCTTACTTCAATAAATATTTTTGTGTGGTGTGTTGACCAAACTATCCGCCCCGGGGCGATTGTTATAAAGCAATGCACTGCCAACTGGCAATATTTACCACTGGCGGTGGCAGTGCATTCCCATTATATGGATGCACCGGTTCGTTATGTCTATTTTTACATAATGCCTAGTTTGTTCTGATAAATGATCGCGTCGCTGTAAATAAAGTGTTATTTATAAAAAATTTAAATTGTCGGTGCAGTCGGCAACTGACACGCACCGCACTATTTTATTGTTAAAGTGGTGCGCTTTTCTCGGTATTGCACCGGGCTGTCACATTTACCGCCCGATGCAGTTTCCGTTAACACCATTCGTGGTGCGTCCTGTAAATTTACAGAGAGCACCGAGAACGGTGTGAGTCGAATGACTCGAACACACCGCGCAGGAAAAACAAAACTCAAAAAAACGGTGAATTTTAATGCATTTTAAGAAATTAATCCGCTAAAAGCTTAAGTTGGTGAGAAACAAGTAGATTATCTGCACATTTGTGCTTCAAGGAGGCATATTTGCAACGGAATACTAAAAACCAAATTTTCCCACCGTTTTGCAAAATTCGAAGTCCACACAGTGAGTAATGGACGGAAGAATTGCGAGCAATGGGAGCACCGATGGCAAGCGCCTCAAAGAAGGAAAACTCACGTCAGTGCTTGAGAGCTCTACGGCACTGTAACAAGTAAAAATGATTTTTTTACAACCAGTTATTTTTTCTTAAATTAACCCTTTTTCGGTGTGCTCGATTATGAGACGCATCGGGTGATTGTATCAATGGTGCACCATGCCTCTTTATGGTGCACTGGATTACTGACACGCATCGGGTCGGTTTGTACGGAGAGCACAGTGTTTCGGTGTACCATTTGATAGTAAGCACTGGTGCGCTTTATATAAAATGCACTGATGCGTTATATGTATGAAGTGCACCGTTATTTTCGTAGTACTTCAAAATAACCCTGCAACGCTTCTTTAGCCTCTACTATGCACCGATGCGTGTTATGATTAGAAACGCACCGCAAAAAAACATCCACAAAAACCTCCACTCGCCAACCTCCTCTATTGTCCTCCACTACAAACGGATTTCTGGGCTATTTTTATAAGGGATTCCTCAAAAACATCCACCAGAGGGTCTTTTCCTTGTAGTGCATCATGGTGGTAGTTGATAAAATTACAAAGTATGGAACATTTTTTTGTGATGTCTTATCCTTTCTATTAGACTCTTGTATTTCATAGTATCACAAGGTGACTGATTATTTCTCAGATCTCTCATACTAAAAATAATATTCCATGGCTATCATTTATTTTCAGGAAAAAAGGGAAATCCTAACTATCAAGAGTCTATCTTCCTTTCAGATCAGTTGAAAGAGGAAAGTGTTGTTGTTTAAGTGTGATGGCGAGAAAACTCCATACTACCCTCACTCATTCCATCTACCTTCGTGTCCCCTTCATTTTTTCCATTTGTCTAAAGTCCCACACTTCATTTCGTTCAAAACCCTTTCTTAACTATTGAAATTCAAATTTTATTATTAAAAAAGAGAAGCTCCACCCACCCACTAAAAACCATATACATACCTCTTTCCTGCACTTCGCACCCCGCAAGTTTTAACCTTCTCTTCTTAATTCATCCAACCTTTATACATTACTAAATCCACATGCAAACCTTTGTATTTCGCATTTTCCTTACCTTTCTCCTTTTCGCACTTTCCAGCATTTAGCATGTCACATTTCGCACTTCGCACATTTTATAACTTACTTTTTAAGCGCCCACAAGCTATTCTGTTTAAGTTGCGATGCGATCACATATCGCACGTCGCAAGCTCAGGAGGATAGCACACATATCACCCGCAAGTTAAATGTTTAACTTGCGATATAACCTGATTACAATCGCACATCGCAAGTTTCAAAGGATAAGCATAGGAGGTAAGTGTTAAAATTTCCGAAGTGTGATATGTGACGATGGTGGGACCCGATCGCAATCGCACATCGCAAGTTTCAAAGGATAAGCATAGGAGGTAAGTGTTAAAATCATCGAAGTGCGATATGCAACGACGATGGGACCTAATCACAATCGCACATCGCAAGTTTTGAAGGTTAAGTGCTAAAGAAAAGTTAAAAACAACGAAATGTGAAGTGCGATGTTGGCGCAAATGCGATGTGGTTCCAAGATGAAATATAAAGGATTTCAGGTCTGGGCATATGAGGTTTGTGCGCCATTTTATGAAGAAATAGGCAAAACGCGACAAAAGGACTTGTGGTAGAATAAGACTCGACAAGGAACAAAAGGCAGAGTAAGGTTAAACGTCACAAGGAAATAGACAGAAAAGGTCGAGTCGGGCATTTTGTGATATAACTGCGGAAATCGAAGGGGAAGCGAACACATCAACACAACTATTGATCCAAGCCCCTCATCGACTTAATAATCCAACAACAATTTTCTAAAGATGAAGATCCAAGGTGTCAGAGTCTTCCTCGCCTCTTCGGCAGTGGACAAAGCAAGGTTTTGATCATAATGGATAGTTGCCTCCCACCTTCTTGGCCAGAAGTATCTTATCACCCTCTGTGAGGTTCCACATGTCAAATTGTTACTCCATCATACTATCTCCTCGAGATCCTGAAAGGCAATTTCTTCCTCACTTTGTAATCAATAACAGATTGCTAAAGATATTGTTACGGCTGAACTTGTCTTATCACCGCCTGCATGTTTCCACTTGTCCACTTTATGCTTGAATGTAATTGCTGCAGTAGACAGATTAATCGACTTGAGTTTCTTATAAATATTGTATGCATTAGCAGTATGAAGGAGGCCCAAAAAGGGAAAAACCATTGCAATAGACTCATTCGGTTGTAAGTACTATCTTGTGGATGAATGAAAGATGATGTTGTTTTCCATATTATTTTGTTATGATCTGTGGTGAAGTGTTTTCCCTTGTAATTTTTTATTCTCCTATTTTCGCATATTGTTGTTCTTTCTTTACTGCGAATAGAAAATTTTGTGTAGGATTTACCATGGGGTACCTTGCTTAGTCTTGAAACAGTACATTATGTTTTCCTCTGAGACTAGAATGTAGAATTCAGAGACGGTTTGTTCTGCATTCCCATTGAACCTTAATCTCCTTCTCTTTTCCATTTCATAAGTTGTTAAGATCCATTGACATGGCTAGCTTTCCTGGTTGCACCTGACCTCAGTTGTTCATCCATTTGAATATGTTTTCACCTGTTTGACTCCATAGCCCAATTCCCCCCTTCTGCTGCCTAAAATTCTTAAAATCTTCAAACAAACCCCTATGCACTAATAGCTAGCCTAAAATTTCCCTATAAACAAAGCTATATCTAACAAAGAGAGCCCTCTCTGAGTTTAGGAAGGCTAGATCCTAGATTCCAAAGCGGTTTGATGTTGCCTCTGTAATTTTGCTTCAGCCTTATAATTACGGAGGGACAACACTTTCAAACCCAGTACAGTCACTACTAAATTTGTGGAAATTGTTCAAAAGATACATGGAAACCCAAATATTTTTGTAAGTGAAAAAGATCCCATTTTCAGTGAAAAAAGTTGGACAGAATTATTTCTTGTCGTAGTACTCAATTGGCTTATGACTCATCCTCATCCACAATCTGATGGGAAAACCGAGATAGTGAAAAAAAATTTGGAAGGATATGTTCGTTCATTTGTATCTAATAAACAAACACAATGGGTTAGGTGGCTACCTCTAGAAAAATGGTGGTATAACACCTCCTTAGATATCGAAGCAAAAATGACCTCATTTATGGAACTTTATGGATATTATTAATTTATAGAACTTTATTCTTATTAATTTGTTTTAAATTTCATTTGTTATTAATTTCATTTTTAAATTTTGTTTTACTCTTATTAACTTTTTTTAATTTTTGTTTTATTCTTATTTTATAAAATAAAACAAGTTAATAAAATTTGTTTTATTAATTTTGAGAAAAACAATAAAATAAAACAAGTTAATAAAAAAAATTTAAGAATAAAACAAATTAATAAAATTGTTTTATTATTTTTTGTTTTATTCTTATTTTATCTAATTTAAAACAAATTTAAAATTTGTTTTATTATTGTTTTATTTTTGTTTTTATGTAATTTAACCAAGTCAACAAGATAGGACATTATACCATCTCTTCTATACTGGGTTGAAGAGCATATCTTAGCACAATTAAGATGTAGTTTTTATACCTTTAAGTAGTCTACATTAGACATGTATACCATGGGAAAAATCATGGGTTCTCATAAACTTGGAGCCTAAAAACCACTAGTAAGTTAACCAGGTCGACCTAGAAGAGGAAATTATTCGACCTCCTGGACATGTATATATACAAGGCAGATTGACCTCATTTGATTACCAACTCATCACATCAATCCATGTCCAAGAAGAAGCAGAATTTCAGTGAAAGTCAAAGGACAAAGAAAAAGAGTGAAGTCGAAGGAGAGAGAGTTTTGTTTTCTGCCCTAATTCATCCACATGTGTGAGTTTCTTTGCAATTTTTTAGAGTTGTCACAAGGCTGAAATTTAGCTATCATTGAAGGTCTGAAATTTTTCAGGGTTTGACCAAAGTTGCAGAAGTTTGACCAATGTTGACATTGTTGACTTTGACTTGGTTGGAGAAGGTTTTGAAGGAGTGTTGACTTGGATCTTGTGGAAATCTTGGTCTTGGCTTTTGGGTTTCGGATATCTCACTTTTATATGATTCTATAAGGAAAGGATTTCTTGGGTTTTCCCCTTGTGAGGTTTTTCCATGGCTTGGAGCCTAAATCTCTTGTGTTCTTTATCTCTGGTGATCTTCATGTTTTGTACATTTTCAGAATTGCTTGATGAAAATAATATAAATTTAATAAGAAACCAAAAAATATTCACAAGTAATTATCAAGGAAAGAAAAAACTACTCTAATCTACAAGCATCTTGATTTATCAACATGGAATCGGAGCTAAGGTGAAACGGTAGGAAAATTGAAGATCACATCCTGTTGGCTTTAGAAGAAGACTTGAAGCAACATTCGTCACTCATTTTTGTGAAGAATATCATTGTATTCATTGACTCTCTCTTTGGACATTATTGAAGGCATTTTTTCTCACTCATCAACACTCAACATCAGCAAGACATTCTTACGACACCCTCTCTCCTTTAACAAGCAAGTTCTCTCCTATAAGACCAAAGCAACATGAAATTTATGGTACCCTAAGCAAAGTACTACGCAAAGTCCCTATGGCATATTTTCTCTCTGTGATGCGAAGACTCCTGAGGTAGTTGTATGAACCATTCTAAATCATAAATGTGAGTTCTCTAAGGTACTAATGATGGCATACATTTGAGTTTTTTGTGCATTATTTGTTTTGTAAATACAAGCTACCTAAGACATTACTACATCAATATTTATGCGAACTAATATCCTAATGTGACATGAAATTATTCTTTTTGCAACCTGGACCAAGACTTATGATACTCCTCTGTGGAAATATCACTATACAAGTTAATAGACAAGAATTCAACCCTTATATTGCAATGGTATCAAAAACTCCTTTGTGGCACTATGATTATATGCAAGTTCTTAAGTTATATACATGAGGGATGAAGGACATAATTTATATGAAGGACGAAAGTGTGTTAAAAGGAACCAAAACCTTATGAATTATCTCATAACTCTGAATTTCTGAGGCAAACAAACAAGCAATGAAAAACAATATCAAAAGTATAGAAGCCATATGAGGTATCCTATTATCCCTGCACTGATACAAGCCATAGGAGGGACATTACTAGGAGACAAATATGTTATAATGCAAGCATCCATGATGACATCAAACTAGAACGCATACATGACATTCGAGCTCTTCCACAACACTATAGTTTACAAAATTCTTTGAGGCACCCGAGCTTACTATGGAGATATGAGCTTATTGTATCTACATATCTCTGAAATTCAAAGCATCTATTGTGACACCAACTTGTGCAAAATATTATGTGAACTCTGAGACACATTGTTCTACGGATGTTGCCTCATGATATATGTGAAGGACATAACATATATGCAAGTTTGTTATAAAATATCCAAAGGCTTATCACATGTGCGTAGACCTGAAGTTAACCTTGTTACAGTAAAGGACAGAACTATGACAATATCACCTTCCTAGACCAAAAGTCTATAAAAAAGTCTATAAGTATGTAAGAAGGGACAGAAACATTTATTTGTGAAATAAAGAGACAAATTATCAATAGCACTGTCATATCTCCTTGTAGAAAGGACTATGAGAAGTAAGGTATATAAAGCCTATTCCTGTGATACAAGTATGAGAAAGCAATCGAGATATATACTTAAGAGAGGGACAAAAATTAACACATGTCACCTTGTTGTGATATGTATTAGAACATATTTGTAGTTATATACTGAGACGTTGAGGAGCAGAATTCTCAATGTAAGAGGCAGTGTTATATATTCTTGAAGAAAATATTGTGAGATATGAAGTTCATATCTATAGTACAAGTATGTGAAGCATCCACACTACCAAGACTCCCTTCCTATACATAATAAAAGAACGAATGACACTATGAAGCAGACCTATTTGACATTGAATCCTGAAAGAAAGTGCATAAGACATCTCTCTTGAAGACCGAATTCTTCTAGGATTCATCTCTATGGGTTGAAGTCTAGCTTGAAGGAAGAAGGATTGAAATCAAATGTTCGACCTTTTGAAGACCATATGAGACCTTGTTGCAGAAGTGACAAAATTGAAATGAAGACTGAATTTAGCATAAGCATGTTTCTTTTAAACAACCTCTACTAGCTACAATACAGTACCTTACTTGAATGAAAAAGTGGAAAATAGGTGAAGTTAAAAATGTGTGTATAATCCTTGTTCATTTGTGATTAATAACCTATGCCCATTATAGGAATGTTAAGATAATGATCTCTTGAAACATAGTAATGCATCATAGAAAGGGTTTGTTTTATAAATCATTAGCATTTGAAGTCTTTCCTTGTATAAAAAGAACAAGGCATTGAAATCAAGGAATGAAATTAATTTAAAGAAGGGGAGGGGATCTCGTATTCGGGATTGTGGTGTGCTCGTGCAAGTTGGTCGTCGTTGGTGGCAGGGCAAGACGGGTCAGCGTCCGCACTGACAATTCGAACAGAGGTGGGGCATCCTGTGCAGGAGAAGGATATTATCGCCTGGTGGGAGTGTGGAGTGGGCAAAGTGGCAACATGCCACAACAACGAGGCAGAGCTCATAGAGGGGGCTTCAGGTGCAACATGGAGGAAGGGAGGCCTGGTGAACTAAGCTCTGACTCGGAGTCCACGGAGAGCCAACACTCTATGGTAGTGATGGTGGTCTCTCCATCTCGCTCTCCGGGACAAGTCGACGCTCTGATCACCCTGGACGTGATTTCAGCCCAGCTCCAACATATTCAGCTCAATTTGGATAACATGCGGGAGCAGAGGTATGAAGAACGCAACGATCTTATTGCTTACATAAATGATACAAAACATATGCAGAATGAAACTTTGGACGCTATGGAAAGTTTACGACACCAGCTGAGGCGTTCCCATGACCACCTCTGAGCGCTGGAAATCCAGGTAGAACAAATTGACTACCATATCCACAACCGTGCCAGTTTTCTTGCAGTGTCACCAGTAGCTCCTCCTAATCATCCTCCATGATGCTTTGTGTTTTACTGCTTTTTTCCAGTTTTGTCCTTGAAATAACCATTAGCACTATTTGCCTTGGCTTGCACCCAAGGCTACTGTTTGGAAGGCCTTCGTCCTGGTTCTCTTTGAAGCTTGGGTTACTCATTTGTAATACATCTATGTTGTTGTGTGATGTAAATTTTGAACTGATAATATAAATATGCTTTTGACCGACAAAAAAAAGGAATGAAATGAATTTTATATAGAGAGCTTACTAATATCATTTCTAGGGTTTGTAGAACTTGCAGTTTGTGAGTTGACAAGCTTTGAAGACTTTTGGGATTTAGCATTTGTAAACACTAGCAAAGTTTGGACCATGAAGAACCCTAGGAACAAAACCCTATCTAATCATTCATGTTGTAAGAAGTAGATCTAACCCTAGAAGATAACAAAAATGACATCATGAGAACAAGGTTGGTGAACAAGTTCAAGATTAAGAGGGAGATGACCTTCCTCAAAAGATAAGTACTCTATTGGAAATACTAAGAGGGGGTTGAATCAGTTTTCCTTAGCAATTAGTAACTTATTAATCATTTTCATAGCATTCATTAATTTTCAGCATCAATTAAAAAACATAAATGAGCAGTAGGAAATAGACACGAGAATTTTTAGTTGGAAAACCCCCTCCAAGACAAAAAAAACCATTCATTATGTGAGTACATCAAAAATGTTTCAACTCCAACTGAAAGGGAAGCCCCAACTCCCTAGTACTCTATAAAAGCGTTCAATTTTCCAACTCCAACTAGAAGGACACTCTAACCCACTAGTTTATCAACAACTAGCTGAAAGGATGCTCCAACACCCTACTAAGCTCCAACTTGCCCCTAGCATCAGCCTACCACCCTAAAGTGTTTCCAGAGTCCAACCTGAAGGTGACTTCAACCACCTGCCTAGCACCACCCAACCTCCCAGAAAATGCTATTTGACAAAAATTTGTGGGCTACCATACCAGGGATAATGACCCACTTACAATGAGTAATTTGTAGCCTTAGCTGTGAAACCCCTCAATAAAACCCTTCAGATATACAATGACAAATAGTTCATAAAATTATGGCACCTGTGTTTCCGACATACCCAAACTGTTTAAGGATACAATGATAAAAAATTATTTTCCTTCACTTGGCTTGATCATTAACAAATTGTTGTAATGAAGAGATAAACCCTAAGGATGTCTTGAAGTAGAGAGTGTCAAAACCCTTCCTGAAGGTGCAGTGCCTTTAGTGATGAGATTGTGTGACATTTACTTCATGCCTTGACTTCTTCATAACATAACTCTTGATGTCTTCCTAGACTAATAAGGTATTTGTAACAAACGCCACTATTACTTCAAGTTGTTGTAGATAAGTGCCACATATAAATTGTAGAGACCATTGATTATACAAATCGAAACCTTTAGTTATAACCGAATAAAGAAATTTTCAACATCTGCTATCTGAGCACTGTAGTTAGTGTACAAATCGGCTTGATTTCATTTCACACACACATATTTATATCTGTGTATGTGTGCGTGTGTTGTCTCTAAGGATCTCTAAAAGGAAAGTCTCAAATCACCTTTCCGTCGGAGATGAGATTGAGTCCAATCAGATCACTTTTACCCTTACTACGATGCGTTGCAAGCTACGTTGTATAAGTACCTCTCCCTGTCATTAGAATGAAAATTCCCCAAGCTCCGCTGCTCCTGGGAGCATTGGAGCTGGTACGAAACGCTCCAAAATAGGCAGAAACATTGGCAGGAGCATTGGAGATTTTCAGGAGATTCTCTTTGCAAATTTCGAGGTTTCCGGAGCGGGTGTCAGGGGGAACGTGGATCGAGAGATTGTGGGAGCTCTCACATGGTCTTGATCCACGCGTACCCAAAAATCCTGGGAAAATATTAGTGGGAGTTCTATTCTTGGTGTCTCTAATTTGGCGGCAAACCCCTCAATTTTTCTATATATTTGTTCCTCCTCATCTATGAATTCATCCCTCTTCTTCCTGTTTCGGTTAGAGTAACACGTTGAGATCAGTCCACTGTCCGAGTAAGCGTTGTGTCGTTCCTCTGTTGGACGCAAGCGCTGCAATTGTTCAACTGTTGTGCTGAGGTCCGAGGAGTAAGCGTTGCAATTGTTCAACTGTTCAACCTTAAGGTATATTTTGTGGGGGTTCAGTGATCCCAATTGCGACCTTCGTTATTTCAAATTAGAATACGGTGCAAGTCCGTGATTTTTTCATTGAGATTTTTAATTAAGTGATGTGCCTTGGACTTGCATTTAAGTGTTAAAACTTAATTTCATTCTCTGCTTAAGCATTATGTGATTTAATTATTTTACGTATTACTAATTTCTGAAAGAATTTCAATTTGTCTATTTTAATAGGTACAGTTTTGTTTTTCATGATTCAAAAACAATTTTACAAATTATCCATAAACATTAAAAACGATTGATAGCCACTAGTCAGCTTCCAAACATCCTTTTGTGTCGGATTTACTCCTAAAAGGGTATAGAAGTCATAATATAATATATTAGCATAGATGTCTATGTTTCCATTCCAAGTTAGCAGTGGAATTGTTATGCTTAAGAGTCCTTAATTTGTAAACATTATGTGCCTTGATAGCAGCCTAAGCTGCTAAACCCACAATCACATTCTTTATGCATATAAAAGTGCATTTCAAATTTATGCTCCAATAAAATTCACAATCTGGGCAAACTTTAAAATACGCGGAAGCTATCTTTTAAACTCATGGTTATTAAAAACCAAATAATCCAGCCTAGATTCAAATCTATATGGAGAAGCTTTTCTAATTAAACCTTTATGGATGATACCATAGTCAAAACTCACCTTATGAATATTCGACTTTTAATTTTTGAATTTCAATTAAAACCAAATCTCAAACTTTGGCTTTCACACTTACCAGCTCACCTTATCTTCAACCTTCGAATTTTGTTGAGAACCCAATATAATAATGGCCACGGCTTTCACATTCAACAATGTTTATATTAATACAAATCAAAGTTTGACTTTGATTAAACATAATATATCACCATATATTACATCCTTCAATTCATTGTTATGAAACATTAGCGTATCTCGGCTGCCCTTCATTAATATATATTGGCCATTAAAACCTTCAAACCATTGGGTTAAAACCCCAATTGTCAAAATAATAAACGTTCAGGTCCAACAAAATTTCGACTTACCTTGGTTTAAACTCCAAGCAACTTCATTATGCGAATGTCGTCCGATCCTTGGATCAGATCATCCAACGGAAATCGCACTCATTTGATCTTCGAACTCTATCATCCAAAAATTATACGAAATTCATGGTTTTTAAAAACCATATTTGCCACGCGTCCTATGCTGGGTATTATCGTGTGATTTCACAAGAAACCACTTACTAGATTTTTCTCACGCAAAAATCATTATGGTTTCTGAAACTCGTCCTCGCTATTTCCAATGCATCATTCCACCGTATTTAATTTCACGGTTCCGCCTTCACTATTTTTTTATTACAAAAGCACAATTCCTTTGAAATCACAACCCTGCGCTTACAAACTAGTCACAGCGTTTCAATTCCTTACTACGACTTTTGCACACTTGGAGTTCAATAAACCAACGAACCTCGCTTTGAAGATCCGCCTTCCGATTGCTCACAATTCCGTTCTAACTCTTCAATTCCATTCTACTATGACTTACTTCAACATTTCGAACAGGTTTTTAAAACAAACTCCCGATCATTCAATCAAAGCACCACACAACCCATTCATGAAATTGAACCTTTTCAATTTCGATGAGGCTCATTCCACAAACTTTCAACTCTCGCTTTCAGACAGTTTAAACTACCAAGATGGTTATAAAACGGTTTTCATCCCACGGATTGTACATAGAAGAATTCGATAAACCCTCAAATCGAATTCAACCCTGATCACATTTCACTGTGGATACACAATAAGTTGTGTAACAACTCTTTCATCGAATACTGTATGCGAAAACAGTATTATGCCTCTGCACTGTATAAAATTTCATTAATAAGAAGAATTATGTTGTGAAATCGATCCATTCTGTGATCGATTCACACAATTATACAATCACCATTAAACACACAAACTTATACAATAAATCTGCACACTATATGATTCATAAATGAATAAAAACTCAGAATCGAGTTTCACTTGCATAAAAATCAATATTTACATAGGATTTTCCCGGCCTGGTATTCTGTATCAGTGGCCTTTTCCTATTCTACAGCGCGAAGGCTTACAAACCAAGAACCCTATTCTTGTTCTACCCTGCAGACTCTTCAGATTTAAATCTGTTCCTTAATGCCTTTCAGGCTTACATTTTATACAAATGGTCCTGAATCTTCTTCTTTTTTTCAATTCCAGTATTTCCTCAACAATTCCCTATGAATCCTCTTTCCTCCACAATTAATGAAACAAACTCTAATTTAGAATTTACAAAATCTCTCAATCCACTCATGTTCTCAAACATTCGAGAACATTTACAATTCCTCCCAATATTTAATTAAAAATCATAAAAATTCCTCAAAATATTTATAAAAATCCAACTCCTTTGAAAACTCAAAAACCCCTATTTTAATAAAAATACATGGAATTTTCTTTTAGCCTAATGCCCTTGCATCAGACTCCCAAGGTCAAAATTAATCATGATCTCTTGATCATGTGCTTTTAATCTCTGCCTCCTGGATCTCATACTCTGTTTTGTTGTTGTCCATAAGCTGCATTATTCTTCAACTGCATTTCTCCAGGTTTCCATATCTTGTTCTGCATCTTGCCTTTAGCTATGCTTTCACAATCTCTTCTTGTCCTTTCCTTGCTGAAATCTCTTTGTTTTCTTGCTGTTGTTTGCTTCTTCTGAGACACCTTCATCATCAATCTTCTGATGCTTTCAATCTCTATGTCCAACTTATCTTATGTTTGCCTTTTGTTGCTCTTTAAATTTCAGTTACCTTTGTTTCTTTTGTTGTTGCTGCTGTCAGTACTTTTACCTTTGTTGGTGCAGATGTTACTTTCCCGATTGTTGTTGCCGTTGTCAATGTTGTTGCCTCCTAAGCTTCCTGAATATCTCTTAAGATATCTCCCTCTGCAACATTTTTCTTTTTCTCACTACCTGCAAATTTATCTTCAAAAAATAAATTATCATTTGATCCTTCACCTACAGTAACATAATCATTCATTCTCCTTTGTATACTAGTAAGCATAATTAAATTTGACAAACTAGTATCTGCTCCTATTTCTTTCACAGCTTCAGGCAATTTCACTTTAGTGTCTGCAATCTCTTTCTCCTATTTAAATGTTTCCAGCAAACATTTCAGCCATTTCATTTGTACTTGTGTCTCATCATCAGTATGCCGCAATTTAGTTTCAACATATCCTTCTTCTTCCTTGACAATCTTCAGTAATTGTCCTTCACCCTCTTGATTGCTTCTGGAAATCAAATCAATTTCTTCAAGCATTGTATCTTCATCCTTTATCAGAATAGAATTCTAATTCTCCATCACTGTAGCAGTTCCAAAAGTATGTCCTATAGTCTTCTCTTGGCTATTCAAACAAGCCAACTCCTCCTTGTCATCAACAGTAACAAGTTTCTGCATATGAGACATGACTATATCACCTTCTTTCTGCAACAGCTTATCTTTATTCAAGACAACTCCAAGAGATGAATTGCCTTCTGTAATACCTGTAAACACAGTGAATTTGTCAGTTTCAAAATTACAAAACCCAATGGTCTCATTTGATCATCCATTCACCAAATCTTCTTTCTGCAGTTCCAAGTCTCTTTCAAAACCCAAAAAATCTCCATTGTCTTTCTTCTCATCTTTCATTGTGCCAATCACCACGTTAGAATGATGATCCTCTACCATGTTTTTAGCTAACATAGTTTCCTTTTCATTCAATTCTCTGACAATTTCCAATTGTTGTTCTTCTTTGCCTGCATAATCAACACATGAATTATCAGCATTAAAATTACAAGGTCTCAATACCTCTTCCTCCTCTGACAACACATCAGTATGTTGTTCCGAGTTTCTTCCAAATCCTTTGTCAACACATCAGTATGCTGATTTACATCCTCTATCAGACTGTCAGCTATTCTCTCCTTCTTTCCATCTATTTCATGACTGTCATTCATGAAAATTTTCCTGTCTTGCTTCTTCAGTAGATTATCCTGTGCATAGATCCTCTGCTTCTCCAATTCTCTTCTCTAAAGATCTAATTTCCTATATAATTCAACAATTTCCATTGGAGTAGAATTTGGAAACTTCACACTACTTTCCATACCTTCATTTGTTGTTGACCCATCATCAGATGGTCTTTCTTTCTCTGCCTCAATATTCTGCTGAATATTCTCACTAGACCCCTCTGTCTCCTTTTCTTCCTGAGATCTTGCTATCTCAGCATTGATCTGAACAGATTTCAGATTCAATTTTTCCTCCTGAAAAAACTCTAAAGCTTTCTCATCATCCTATGACGTACCTGCAAACATACACAACTTATTAGTTTTAAAAACAAAAGAATTTTCAGTCTCGTTTGCTTCTTCAAGCACTTCCCATTGAACAAATTTGCATGTGGAATCCTCAAATTCCATCTTTGACTCAAAAAATCTGAGTTCTTCCTTCAATAAGGCAATTTCCTTCTGCCTCCAATTCATTTGCAATCGTTTCCAAATTACTCTCTTTCCCTTCAGTGGAAAGATTCATCCTCCTCTCTGGTTTTCCTCTTCTTACAGCCATTCCTGTAGTACCTCTAGTTGTACTTTCATCACTGCAATCTCTCTTTCTCTGTGGCATTCTTTAGAACCTTTTCTCTGATCCTCCATGAGCTTCTCACTCACCATGAGTTGCACTAAGCCTCTGAAACAGCAAGCTCTCCTACTGCCACTTACCTCACTAATCCCTTCTCTGAATTTGGTCTTTTGGCAAGCACTGGTTTCTAGACCTCTTGAGCACTCTCTTCTGCTCTCTCTAGGCTATATACTCAACTCACCTTCTCTTGAGAACACTACAACTGTTCTCCCTATGATCCAGGTGGATATTGGTGGTCACCCGCCTATTCCACTTGGGGCCCCACCATTATCTCTTTCAGTTTTTTAGTTTCGGCACAACTTACTATTTTTAGCAGTTTTTCGGGTCCTGAACTTCCGGAGCCGTTTTGAGGACCTAAACGACGTTTTTTGGGAAAACGGAGAGGGTATGGTACGCGTCAAACGGAGATCGTATGCCAAAGTTACGCCCTTGGGAAGTTGAAACACCAATTTACCCAAACGGGGCCCATAGTTTTGGCGCTTCATCTCCTAGGGTTAGGGTTTTGGCTGTTTAGGATTTCCCATTGTTTCTAAATAATAAATAGGCCCTCGAGCCTCATTGTAACTCATTTCAAAGGCCTGTAGCTGCCACATCTCTTCTCAGAGATAGCTACCAGCGCCCTAGCTAGTTTTATTTCCATTCTGCCTGTAAGCAAATTTCAGTTCTTTGATATTAATGAAATGAAGTGTTATTTTTGCTACATCTTTGTATTTATGCTTATATGTTTATTTTGTTGCATTCCTGCATAAATCCGGATCAGTGGTATCAGAGTGGTCTTCTTTTTCTCGATCTTTCTTTACATGTCCCCAACGAGGTCGGGGTATAAGGAGTTAGGGCTCGATCTGATGGAACCTTTGCAAGATCAGCCTCACAAACCCCGACGAACGCCCATAGGGGACGAAAAGAAAGATGAGGGAGCAGAGATCCTATCAAAATATTGCTTGAGGAGGCCCTCGAAAAACAAAGGAACGCGATGATGGATAACTTTGCCCAGATCCTTCGATGGTTGCCCACCGACGGCGCATCTGCATCCAGCAGCCACTCTGGAGGTGCGACTCCTTTTAAGGTACAAGTAAATTTTGACATTCCCATATTTGAGGGTCAAATAGATGCAGATGCCATAGATAGATAGTTGAATCTATTAGAAGGATATTTCTCGGTTCATGACTTTTCCGACAGGGAGAAGATTATTTCTGCACTCCTCAAAGCTGCCTCCCATGTCAAGGACTAGTGGGAAACCCACTGTGAGAAAAAGGACGAGACAGAACCCTCTCTGTTCTCGACCATACCCACTTGAAATTCTTTCTGAGACGCCATCAAGGAACAATACTATCCCGTGGGGAGCTCTGAGGACAAGTACATACAATGGACCACGCTGCGACAATAAAGGGATCAAGATGTGCATGAGCTGACGAATTTGTTCCATACCCTACGCACCAAGTTGGGTATCAAAGATTCAGAGAAACATCTGGTGCTAAAGTATCGCAGTTGTCTGCACAGATACATACAGGAGGAAATGGAGTTCCTCGACATCTCCTCGCTTGGTACGACATATCGGTATGCTGCCAAGATTGAGCAGAAATTCAAGCAGAAGAAACGAGACTTTGGATCTGCGAATCAAAAGCAAGGGAAGGGTGCTCCCAAACCGCAGAACAAAGGACAGAGCCAAGGCATGGCGACTCAAGACAACCTGTCGAAGCCACAAATAAATAACAACACCGCAAATCCAAAGGACACGAGAAAGTGATGTGAGTTCCATAAGAGCTCCACTCACAACACAAGTGAGTGTCGGGCCAAGCAGTCGCTAGTGGCCGAGATGAGGGCTTCTGAGTCAGATGCATGCTCCGAATCTAAATCATAACTTGACAAGGGGAATGATAAAGGGAAACAGATTATTGATGCGGAGCCCAACACCATTATTGCCACTACGAAGATCCAGAAGGAGAAACCGGAAGATCCAGAGGAGGAGGAACGTCTCTTCCACTCCCAGATGTGGGTAAGGGCTCCCCAGTGTAGTTCATTGTCGACAATGGGAGCCAAAAGAACCTCATTTCAGCAGACGCTGTGAAGCGGTTGGGCTTGTCGACCATAGCTCACCCACATCCATACACCATCTGGTGGCTTCACCAAGGACGAGATCTCCGCGTCAGCCAGCAGTGTCGCCTTCCCTATAGCATCAAGCCCTTCACAGATGAGGTATTATGTGACGTTGCTCCTATTGATGTTTCTGATGTATTATTAGGACAA
Source organism: Pinus albicaulis (assembly GCA_034641835.2). NCBI lineage: Eukaryota > Viridiplantae > Streptophyta > Pinopsida > Pinales > Pinaceae > Pinus > Pinus albicaulis. The sequence goes on from CM076583.1 coordinate 1,252,761,714, forward strand.
CCATACTTGTGGAAGCATCATGTTGTGTATGAGTCTTGGCCTCGCGCTGTTATTGTTACTTTGGGAAATAAGTTGTACAGGATACCAGAGGTACCACCTCCTGCCGCTATCTCTTTGGTTACTGCAAAACAATGCAGTAAGCTCATTTCCCAAACCAGGAAATTCGTTTTCCTAATGATCCGCCCCCAGGGCAAGAAGAAGACTGTGGCCACGACCTCCAGACAGGGCTCCTCTGCACAACAACAACAAATGGATAAGGTTGTGGAGGAATACGGGGACATATTCACCTCACCCACAGGGGTTCCTCTGCACTGTCAGGTCAAGCACCCGATTGATCTGACCCCCGGTGCGCCGCTACCTAATGGACCGATCTATCGGCGCTCTGTTCTGGAAAATGATGAAATCAAGAGGAAGATTCAGGAGCTGTTGCAGAAAGGTCACATCAGACCAAGTTCATCGCCCTGTGGGAGCCCGATCGTGTTGGTACAGAAGAAGGATGGGACGTGGAGACTCTGTATTGACTATCGGGCGCTGAACAAGATCACTGTCCGGAATAGGTACCCAATCCCACGGATTGATGACCTTCTAGACCAACTCAAAGGTGCAAAATATTTTAGCAAGATTGACCTGAAGTCTGGGTATCACCAGGTACCAATTGAACCCTCCGATGTGTGGAAGACTGCCTTCAAAGCCAAGGAAGGCCTTTTCGAATGGCTGGTCATGCCTTTCGGGTTGACGAATGCCCCCGCCACCTTCATGAGGATGATGGATGACATCTTGCGGCCATTCACCAACTCATTTGTAGTGGTGTACTTGGATGACATTCTGATCTTCAGCCAGAATTGGGAAGAGCACCTTCACCACATCCGACAAGTCCTCCAAACACTGCGGCAACACAAGTTGTGTGCCAATTTGGAGAAGTGCACTTTTGGCATGACCCAGGTTCAATATTTGGGATACATTATTGATGAAAGGGGGGTGCATGTGGATCCAGCCAAGATCCAAGTCATTCGGGATTGGCCAGCCCCAACCACTATAACGGAGCTTCGCAGCTTTCTGGGTCTTGCTAATTTCTACCGTAGATTCGTGTTGGGATTCTCTCATATCACTTGGCCCTTGAGTCAAGTCACCAAGGGAGGAGCGAGAGAAAAATTATTTTGGTCGGAACCTCAACAGAAGGCATTCATAGAATTGAAAAATCGCCTCTGTTCTGCCCCAGTGCTCACATTACCAGACTTGCAACAACCATTTGAGATCGAGACAGATGCCTCTGACTATGCTATTGGGGCAGTTCTTACTCAACAGGGACATCCAGTGGCATATCACGGTGAGACATTGTCTGAGACAGTTCGCAAGTATCCCACCTATGACAAAGAAATGTATTCCATTGTGCAAGCCTGTCGACAATGGAAGCATTACATTTTGGGGAAGGAAACAATCATCCACACGGACCACCGGCCCCTGCAGTTCATACAGACACAAGGGAAGTTGCAGAATGATCGCCATCAGAAGTGGTCCACATATCTGCAACAATTTCATTTGAACATCAAGTACAAGAAGGGTAGCACCAATAATGTTGCAGACTGCCTCAGCCGACCACCAATCATGGCGCTCACCACCGTGCTCAACTCTTGTGGGTACGAGACTTTTGATTGGCCGCTTCTCTATGAGAGTGACCCAGAATTTGGCCACACTTACAAGGCACTCTTGGGGGGCACGCAAGTTCCAAATTTTCACCTCCAAGATGCACTTTTATGTCACCTGGGACACCTTTGTGTTCCTTCAAGCGAGCGTGCCAAGGTGATATGGGAAGCACACTACAGTCGAGTCGCTGGGCATTTCGGGGTCGAGAAAACAGTAGCAATACTACAGAAGTATTTCTATTGGCCGAACCTTCGAAAGGATGTTGAGAAGCACATCAGATCCTGCACTGCTTGTGCCATTGCCAAACCGACCATCAAGAAGCAAGGCCTATATACTCCTCTACCTACCCCTAGTCGACCTTGGGAATCCATCTCCATGAATTACATGTCGGGCCTGCCTTCTACTAAGCAGGGAAATGACTGTGTTTTTGTGGTCGTCGACAGATTCTCGAAGATGGCCATTATGGCGGCCTGCAAGAAGAATATCACAGCAGAAGCCACTGCTAAACTCTTCTTTGAACGAGGGTGGGTGCACTTTGGGATCCCACAGTCTATCATATCAGATCGGGATAGCAGGTTCCTCAGCACATTTTGGTCCAGCCTCTGGTCGATGTTGGATACCAAGCTCACCAAGTCCACGGCTTTCCATCCCCAAACAGATGGCCAGACAGAGGTCGTCAACAGAATGATTGTACACATTCTGCGCATGTACAATTCAAAGCATCCACGCACATGGGACGAGAGCCTCCCCTATGAACAACATAGTTATAATCGGGCTCTCCACAGTTCAATCGGCCATAGCCCCTTTCAGGTGGGCTTGGGATTCCAGCCACTATGTCCCATTGACGTAGCTATGCCATTTACGGCTACTCAGGCCGATTCGGCTCATGTCCAATCTGAAGTCGACAAAGCAAATAGCTTCATCAAACGCATTCAACACATCCGCCAACAATTTCATGTCATATTGGACAGAGCCAATGCTAAGTACAAGCAACGCCATGATCAACACTGGGTGCCACACAACTTCCAGGTGGGCGAAAAAGTATGGCTACATTTGCAGAAGGAGCGCCTCACTAGACCCCACCGCAAGCTTCGCCTGCTCCAATACGGACCGTACACCATCACCAAGGTTGTAGGGAACAATGCCTTCGAGCTCAGTATTCCACCATTCCTTGAAAAACCCCTATTTTAATAAAAATACATGGAATTTTCTTTTAGCCTAATGCCCCTGCGTCATGCCCATTCCTAAAGATGGTATCAATGCGGTATGAGGGCTATATTCAGCTCACTACAAATATGATTTTAGTTTTAAGTGAAAGTTTAGGTTGGTGACAATGGATTCTTCATTCTTTTCCTTTGCTACGTTTCATGGTTAAGGCTAAGAAATCAATATGAACTAGGTTTTTTGGTCTAGACTCTAAACACATCAATGCTTTTTAATGGTTTACAAGAATTCTGTAATATATTAATATATTCACAACACTTCAATGGTCACCCTGAATTCAAATCGTTAGTTTTTATTTTTCTTAGATTTTATGAAATTATCTTTACTTCAAAATATACTTCGCAAATTTTTGTTTTAGCAAAATATTAGTTATATCAATATGGACATTTCTAGCGTAAACAAAATCTAGATATACATCATTTATTCCTTTGCTACAATATCCTGCTATTAGGATTCAACAAACAAATGGGGAGACAAAAATTCATTGTCAGCCTCAGGAATAAAGTAGAAGTCATCTAAGAATTTGACTTTTTATTCAGTACTGTAGATAAAACTTTGGTTTTTAAATTTTTTATTGTTATGTCATACGCTTGTTGGGGGACTATTAAAATTTAATGAGCTCCACTCAGGGTGCGCCACAATGCCACCGAGTTGTTTGAAGGTGTTTTAAAAATGAATGCATCTATATTTTCCATGAGAGTTTGAAATTAAAAAAATAAATGATAATCTCAAATTCATCTAAACAATAGATCAAAGAATGCATCCTTCTCATTTGGATTTTCATATAATTCTGAAGCCTTACCCTGATCTCCACAAAATCTTTCATTAGGCACGTAATGACGAATTTTAATACGCTAAGGTTGACTGTATTCCGTTTTCGTGCCTGCTTTCTTTGGCATATAGGTTGATGGTCATTATAGTTTATATTATATTTGGACCATCTCAGATGTCCTCATAGGAGAAGGTATGAAAGGGTGTATTGCATAACATTGCATGTTTGTGTTGGTTTTCAAGCATTAACAATTGTGCACAGTCTAAGAAATGAATGGGATTCCAAATTCACTTTGTTGAATTTAATTGATGGCAAATTCCATGAATATTTAAAAATTTAGATATAATTTTTTCAATTATAGATATTTTCTTTTAATTATTGTAGATTGGTGACCATAATTATTAATTACTCTATAATCCATAATAATTTCTTTCAATTTTGCTGTGTGAGATGCACTAATATTGACTAGTTTATTAGTTTATGAGAATATGCAAATTAAATACTAGTATTCTAAGTTTTATTTTTTTGTCATTTATGTGCATTGTAAAATCTAGTTTTTTGTTCCACTTCTAATGTTATTTTGTATTTTAATGTAAATTTTCAGTATTGATACCATGGATAGAGAGTTGGGCAATGAATGTGGTAACATCAACACAGGATGAGACCCCCACTACCTCCACAAGCTCCACAAGTTCAACAACAGAATGCAAAGGCAACAATAGGTACTCACAAGCAATCAAGCAACATTTCTAAGAAGCCCTTAATGAAGTTCATGAAAAAAATAACACAAAACAAGGCAAAAAATTGTGGGGGCTGTGAGGAATGGAAATGCACTTTGTGTGACCATGTGTTTAAGGGTAGCTATATAAGAGTATGGCATCATCTTTTTGGCATATCTGGGTTAGGAGTGAAGGGTTGCACATGTAACCTTGAACAAAGAATGAAGATGAGTAAACTTTACATGAAAGCAAATGGAAACAATGAATGTGATAGTAGCATTATATCTCCTAATAATAAGTGAGGTAGACATGAAGATTCATCCCAATGTATGAATGAACAAAGTCACATCCAAATTGAGACAAATCAAGGGAGTTCTAGCACTAAGAGGACTAGCGTAAGTGAATCCATTCAAAATATGTACAATGTCTTGCATAGGGATGAAGCAGATGATGCCATAGCAGATTTTTTTATGGCAAATGAAATTTCATTTAATACCACTCGTTCACCATACTATAAAGAAATGGTGAGACAACCATCGCTGCAGGGACAAGAGATGCACCCCTAGGGTACAACAAAATGAGACTTCATTATTAGATAGAGGGGTGACAAGAATGCATGGACTTATGGAGTATCGCAAAAAATATTGGGTTCGTTTAGGTTGTTCAATTGTCATGGATGGTTGGACAGATATTCAACAAAGACCTTTGTTGAATATTATTGTCACATCACCAGAAGGGCCTTATTTTTTAAAAGCAATTGATTGTAGTAGAAAAACTAAGGATGCATTTTCATGTTTGAAATGTCGAAGGATGCAATTGATGAGGTTGGTCCTTCAAATGTGGTACATGTCATCACATATGCAACACCTGTTTGTAGAGCAGCGAGATTGATGATCCAAAGTCAATATAGGGATATCATTTGGACTCCATGTTGTGTACATGCCCTTAACAATCTCTTAAAAGACATTGGTAAAATACAGTGGATTGCAAAAATCATTTCAGATGCGAGGGAGGCACAAATGCTCATCTGCAACCACCTTGCTTCCTTGGCAATTTACAGGATGTATTCAAAGAGGCATTTTTTAAAACCCTCAGAAACAAGATATGCCACATACTTTATTTTGTTTGAGTGTATGGTTGAAGTCTATGCATCTTTACAAGCCACTGCTGTTTCTTCAGAGTGGAATGCATGGACTGAGTCTAAGTCACCTCAAGCGAAGAAGATAAGAGAAGTGCTTCTTAATGAGGATTGGTGGGCTGATTGTAGATATGTTGTCTCTTTCACAACTCCAATTGTGGAGTTGATTAGGCATTCTGATTCAAATTCTCCTTCTCTTGGAGAAATATATCAATGTATTGATACCATGGTTGGCAAGGTAAAACACATCATTCGCCAAAGAAACCATTCTTTGCAGTTTTTCCATGAAATCCACAAGCTGATAGAGAAAATATGGCTTAAACTCAATATCTCCCTTCACATGGCTGCATATGCCCTTAATCCAAAGTGGTATATGGAAAGACCAAATAGAATTCTTCCTATTGATGATGAAGAGGTAAAACAAGGGTTTCTTGATACTAACTAAGATGTATACTTGTGATGAAGCAAGTATGATACAGGAGCAATTTATTGATTTTGGTACATTAAACTCTCTTGCATTCAACCAAGATGCAAAGAGGGACATCAAGCATTATGCTCAGAAGAAACCCCTTGGATGGTGGAGAATGTATAGGGGCCAGGTTCCAGAGCTCCGAAATTTTGCTTCACGTTTGCTATCTCAGGTTGCTAGTTCCTCAACAGTTGAAAGGAATTGGTCCACTTATAGTTTCATACACTCTATTAAGAGGAATAGACTTACCTCTAAGAGAGCAAAGAAACTTGTTTATGTGCACAGTAGTCTTCGACTTTGTTCAAGGAAGCTACCTGAATATTTAGAAGGACCTGCTGCATGATGGGATGCGAATGCTGAAGATGCCACCCAAATTGACGATGATGATGGCAATCTTTTACCAAATGTAGGATTGGTTGGCATACCTTTAGATGACATTGTTGCATTTGATGATGATGATGATGATGATGGCATTCATTCAATACCCAGTGAGGCTCAAGCTTATATGGATCTCCTTGATGCTGAAGATCGTATTATTTGATTATAAGCTTTGTATTTTTGTTGCTATATTTTGGCTATTTGGCATTTTGAATTATGTACTACTTTAGGCTTTTGCCTTTTTTTTTATTTTTTTTATTTTTTTTATTTTTAAAATCTGGTATGAACATCAATATGATTTGGGTGGCTTTTAGTTTTGGTTTTGACTTTATATGGTTGTCTCTTGAATGATAAATCATTTAAAATTTCAATTTGGTATGTACATTAAAACATTTAATCTTTACACTATTAAAAAAAAAATCACATGTATTAAATTTTATTTTTTAATATATTATATTATTGCCGCTCCCAACTCGATGTTTCTTGTAAATTTGGGAAAAGATTCTAGCCTTACCAGATACTTGTTCCAATGTACCCAAAGTACCCACGTACCAGAAGCTCGTGCAACATAGGCTACAGGTAGAAGAGGCCAAACTTACAGTCAAGATTATAGGTCCGAATTGTTGGTCAAAGGTAAGGTGAAAGCTATTAAAAAGCAAGTTTGACTTGGATTGAGAAAAAAAATTGAAAGAGATAAATTGACTTGGTCTTGGAGAGATTCTTGGTCAAGGTTCTAGGCCTTGGAATTCTTCAATTGAAGATTCTATGAGAAGAATAATTTTGTGGGTTTTTCTCTCAAGATTGGAGAGGTTTTGTCCTTGGCTGATAGCCTATATCTTGTGTCCTTTATCTCATTGTTTACTTTGTTTTGATAGTTGTTTTATGAAGAGAACACTATAATAATCAAGCTAAAAGAAGAACCTAATCAAGAAAAGTAAAACGCATTCACAAGCAGTTATCATAACCTAGAGAAATCACCTATACTACTACCCCTAGATTTCTCAACATTTTCCAACATGGTTTCAAAGCTTAGGTGAACAAGAAGGCAGTTGGAAGGATCATCTTGTGGACACAAGAAGGGTTTGCTAAGGGGAACCACTTGCAACCTTCATCAAAGGAAGGCCTGAAGAGGAAGACTACAAGAAGGTTGTTGATCTCTCTTATGAGGAGATCTATTCAAAGGCTCATTGGAAGACATCTTTGAAGGAAGCATCAAAGGATCTTGGCATTATTCATCACTCTTGGAAGTTGTTGCTGAAGGTATCCTAGAAGACATCTTTCTAGGACTTCATCAAAGTCTCATTGAAGATCTTGAAAGCATCGAGATAGTTGGGGACATCATTAGAGAAGGAAAGACTCTTGATTTTCAAGTAAGTGTCAAATTGTTATTCTATGTCTAAATCTACAGGTCATATGGGTTCTTTTTGTAAGGAAAGCGATAAGCTTGTTGGCTCAAGAAATTTCTTAGCATGGAAGAAAGGATTGGCCTGACACTTACAGAACATGAAGTAATGGAATATGTTCTTGGGGAAGTCACTGAACCTAGCAAAGACAAGACTCAAGAGCTAGAAAAATACAGGAAAGGGAAAGTAAGGGCACAAAGGATCATTGTGGAATCTATTAAGGATCATCTTGTTTCATTTGTTGCTAACTTGAAGACTTCTAAGGCTATGTATGACAAGCTAGTAAATTTGTAATCTATAAGTACATCGGGTCAAAAGATGTCTTTGAGAAATAAACTATATAAAGTGAAGAAGTTGAAGGACGAGGACATGGCCTTCTTTCTTTTGAATATTTCTCAAAAAAGAGATCAGTTGCAAGGGCTTGAGGAGACAATTTATGATTCTAAAATAACCATACGTGTACCAAATGCTTTGCCATTAAAATGGAGCAGTTTTGCAATGAGCATCTACTCTAAGAAAGACTCAACTCCTTTTGATGAGTTATGGGCTCAATGCATCTTGTAAGAAACAATAATCAAGGGAAAGGATGATATCAAATCAAATGAACAGTCTTAAGCCTTTAATGTAAGGAACAAGAAGCTAAAGAAGGGAAAGTTTGGGAAGTCCAAGAAAAAGCCAGATATGTCCAAGGTTCAATGCTTTGGGTGCAATGAATATGGACACTTTAAGAGGTGTTGAAAAGTGGAACTAGGTTCGGTCTTCATAATGACATGTAATTGTGATTTTATGCAATTGATGAAAAGAAGAAAAATACAATTATTATTGTAATGGTTGTCTGATGGGCTTCATGAGCAAGGGATTTTATTTTTAGTGATGGCTCCCATTGTGAGCCTTTAGGATTTGTCATCTAGTCATAAAAGTCATTTTGAGTCTATGTCATGTATGAAGGACCCTTCTTGGGCTTGTTACATTTTGTATGAGTCATTAAATAAGACCTCTTCTTCAAGTCAGCTACAAGATGGAGTAAATAAAGAGACATGTCAGTTCACCCTCATCAAGTTGGCTAATTATAGGTTCCAACCACTATAAATAGGGCCGCTCGACATCATTTCAAGTAAAGATTTTCGGTCAAGGTTTGCAGTTGAGAGAAGTGCAAGAAGGTCATTAAGAAGCCTTATAACCAGTGATGAGGAGGAAAGGAGCAGTGAGGTCTTTTGGCATTGGTTTGGCACTGTTTCTTGGGCAAGAAACTTCACATGTGTGGAAGAAACTATGGTTTCTGCAGTGGGTACATCTGCTATAATAAAAGATGATAAAAGGATCTCCAAATTTGTCCTATTGTTGGCCGAGTTCATCTAGAGAAGCTTCCAAGTATAGTGAAGGAAGGAATCACCTCCGAACTTGTCTCTATTCCTCACACATGTGGTATTACAACAGTACGAGTTGCAGATCTGTGGAAAAGAGGCTGAAGTTTCAGAATAGCTGAGAAGTGCAGAAGAAGGAGAAGTTTGACTTGCGTTGACAAGGAAGAGAAGCAACAAAGAGAAAGAACTTGTGTTTTGGTCTTGGAGTGGAAAACAGGTCAAGGGTCTTGGTCTTGGTATTCATCAATTGAAGTCTCTATAAAAAGAAGAATTTGTTCGGGTTTTCCTCTCAAGTGGAGGAGGTTTTGGCCTTGGCAGTTCGCCTATATTCTGTGTCTCTTGTCTCTTTATGGTTTATGCATTGGTAGTTGTTTGATGAAGAAGAACTTTAATAATCTAAGAAAAAGAAGATCCTAATCCAAGAAAGTAAGAAGCATTCACAAGCAGTTATCAAAAGAAGAGAAATCACCTAATACTTGATGCCCTAGATTTCTCAACAAGAGGGACCGTTCAAATAAGCCAAACAACAAAAGAATAGAAAGAAGCGAAGCTTACACAATTGAAGAAATGGGAGAACCTGAGAGGGAGCCGAAGAAAGAAGATGTCAAGGATCTTTACTATTGAAGAAGGCATCCTGCTTGTCAGGTTCTTTATGAAGATGGTCTAGCATGCATTGTTGTTTTCTCTAGAAGGTTTTTGTTGTAAAAGCATGGCATCGTAGATAGTAGCATATTTAGAGTCTACTTGATTGAGTTGCTTTGTAGGAATCATCTAGTTTTCAAAATTGGACCATTTTGCATATCATTATTCATCCAGGTATTCTCTAATGTTATGTTAGAGGTAGTCATTTTGCTAAAGTGGATCATCATGATCCTGTAAGAACCATCATTTTGGAAGGTTCTTGGAAGAAGCATTATGACAAGGTTAGTATATATTCCATATTGTATGGAAACAATACTCTTGAAGGATGAAGGGATGTAGTTGGTCATGTTGCAGGCTCATTTTAGGGCATATAGTTAGATGATTGGATGAAAGCATATGAATGCATATTTGAAATAACTTCTGGGTAGGATTCATATGTACAAAATCTTGTAAAAGAAGTTGGTCATTAATCATGCATAATTGTATGATGCTTAAAAGATGAATGTGCCTTACTCTAGAATAAATAAAGGATTAAGACTTATAGAATGGTGCTCAACATCTATTTCTTCAAAAGAATATTGTAACTTGGTAATCGAGCTCGATCCTTGGGCACTCTGATGCTTGAAGGAAGACTCTTGTTAAGATGGACCATGAGGATGTTGATGTTTTGATGAGAAGGTCATCACAATGAGGTAAGTCTAATATTAATATTTCTTATTGGTTATCAGGTTAATATATTGTTTTTCTACCTGGAAGGATACTGCTAAAATACATGATGACAATTGTGGCAAGTTCAACTGTATGGATTGAAGATATGGTCTTGGAAATTATGAATGGATTGAAAGGTAGCAGTGTAGGAAGATAACTTGAAGGTCAATCTCGTACAACAAAAAGGAGATCAATTTCATGAGGAAGCTATGTTCAACTTGAAGTTTGGAAAGGCCCAATATAATGCCTTCATTGATGATGATAATTTGACAGCGATGTGCAAGATTGATGACCTAGATCCTGTCACAAGATTGAAGAAAGAAGATGGTTCCATGATACCTCGGAAGGAAGCAAGCTCGATACAATGAGATGCAAAGGGAAGAGGGAGCTATGCATCAAGAACAAGTAGGCGATACTCTTATGGAGACAAGCTATAAGGCTTGTGGTGTTGACTTCCTAAATAGAAAGGAAGTTTGGAATCTCCTCTAGGTTTGCGAGGGAGCAAAGGAGTCTCCTTGAATAGGAGCAAGGATCTATTGCCTAAATCAAGAGGGAATGGGGATATCCTCTCTAGTTGAGAGGGATTGATGTTGGACATCACATGTCCATTCTCTTCTTCATGTGTCATGCACTTGACCAACACTAACAACTGTAAGTCTAAGTGAAGGCCTTGAAGAAAGAACGGTGGAGGATTGGATAAGCATCTGTGGTTTCCTTGAGGATAGAGCATCCAAGAAAGGAAAGGTACTGAGAATCTTTGAGGATGGGACACACATCCAAGATAAAAATGGTCGAAGAGGATCAATATTCTTTGAGGATTAGAGGTTAACAATCCAAGATAAGAATAGTCCTAAAAGGACATACCTTGTGAATATTCAGATGGGGTATGTGCCTTGTAGATGTAGTGCGGTATCACATGTAAAGCCTCCCGAGTCCCAACACAATGCTCTTGAATGAAGACTGAGCTTCTCTAGTTAGGCCTCAAAAGACAGTGTTGGTTATAATGTTGACGCAAACTCTTTTTATGAGAACTCTTCAGTTTGAGAATGATGTTGTACTGGTTGTACAATTATGAATACCTCCCTAGTTAAGATGGAGTGTTGGAAATGTAACTAGTTTCTGTCTTCATAATTGTTAGTGTACTTATTTCAATATATATCTTATGTAACAAAAAGAAGAAGAAAGAAAAGTTATTGTTTTAAAGCATGGGTTTCATGCTCCTTATTGATGGTCTTCTAGGGAAAAACATGTTCTTCATGCTTCTAGGGTTTGTTAGGTCATAGGATTTATTTTCATGAGTCAAGAGAGTCAACATCATGTTTATAAGACCCTTCCTGGCAAGATGTAGCTTGTAAAAGAATTTATTTTGTGTTTAGAAAGTCTGGGAAACCTCCAAAGTACAAGTCGACCCTGGAAACTACAAGTCAGCCTAAAGAAGGGAATATGACCCCTTGGAAAGGCTATATAAAGGAGAAAATTCAACCTCATTTGGCACTCAGTCACTCATAAGTACGATATCTCAATAAGAAGTACGATCTATAGCTGGGAAGCGAGAAGAAAAGGAGAGAAAATGTCTAGAAGGCAAGAAGAAGCAAGATTTGTTTTTGGACTCTATCTCTCTCGCATGTGCGAAGATCTAGTGTTTCTGTAACTTCTAGGAAGACCGAAATTGCAGGTCCGAATTGCAGGAGAGAGAGTTGTTGTGCCAAGTTGCTAGAAGAGTAAAAATTTTGTTTTTGACCTTGTTGACCTTGGGAAAATATGCCTCGCTCAAGGGAGGATCTCTTGAAGAGCCAAATTAGCATTTTTGCAGCAGTTACATGGCCAAAGTTGCAGGGTCGAAGCTGGGGTCAAAGTTGTAGTTGGAAGCTGGGTGAAGCATGATCAAGCCTTGTTGATCTGATCTACATGAAAAAGGGTTGACTTGGTACTTGAAGGAGGACTTGGTCTATGGTTTGGGTCTTTGTTCTCTCATTTGAATTAGATTCTATAAGAAGAGAAGAGTTTTTCTGGGGTTTCCCCTTGGAGGGGTTTTTCCCTAGATTGGAGCCTAATATCTCTTCCCATTGTCTTTATTATTTTGATGGAAATATCTAATAAAGAAACATAAGAAGATAAATAAGATTCATAAGCAAGTATTGAGGAATAAGGAAAATCTGAACTTATAGCTGCCATATTGCATTTTCCAACACCCACAACTTGAAGCACTTTGCACAACGGAAATGTAACAACAATGAATCAACAAAGTACACAAGTATTTATGTTGACCCAAAACTTGTGTATATTACAACTTTAATACAACGAACATAGGGCTCCCATAACAGGGATCATGGCCCTTACAATCAACCCTAATACAAGGAAGACTAGGGCTTGAGGTTAACAACGTATGATCCTCAATTTGCCCAAGAACAAGAACAAACTTGACTTGTTGAAGAAGTGCTTGAGACTAGTCCTTTTAGTCCATTTGTCTTGAACACCCGACAGGTCCTTTGCCACCTCTGCTGAAAAAGAATATTGCTACTCCAATACCTCTACCCTCAGCTGCTCACAAGGTCTTTTGTTGCATCAAAAGCCTTGCACAATTCAGCAAAACAAACTGCCTTGACACAATGACAATGCTCCTCCAAGGTCACTAAACGCAGGCTCAAATATTTTCCTTCTCATAGTGGTATTTGCCTCTTTAAATCACTGTACTAGGCTTCTAACAAGGTCTGAAACAAAATGATTTATCCTCCACTAAATCATTGTACATTAGACCTCAATCACTATGTCCATACATGTCATAGATGAACAAAACTTAACACATTATCTCTACAATCATTTTACTCCATCAAATAACCCTCTCACACTGTCACAAATCCTTGTCCTCTACCCTTCTAGTTCGCAATTCCTGTTGACAATCAAAGGCTAGATTCAACCTCTCTAAGGACAACCCATACCATAGAACCACCAACGAAACTTCCTTTGGCCTTGTGTCCTTGCACAATCACAAAACAAAGGTCTTGTGGGCACCTTCATTGGGTCTTGATCCTCTCCTTTATGCAAAAAACCTGAGCAAATACAAACAGAACTTTAGGACAAAGATTTGGGTGTATTACGAGCTTGAACAAAGCCCCAACTAGGGAACGAAAAAACCCCTACAGAAAATGCACTTCTCTAGTACATACTTGACCCTTATTCTTCGCAATAAGACCATGAAACATGCTCCTATGACTTCCTGAGGTAACTTGCGTTCTTGGGCAGATGATGATATAAGAAATGAGTTGCAATGTGTCTCAATGAGCTCAACCTTATTCCTTCTTATAGTGTTCTTAGTGGAGTCAATTTTCCACCAATGGTCACGACTTTAGCTCAAGCTTGACCTAAGCCTACATGCTTAAACACCATTAGCATTAGAATGAAATTCTTCTCAATGACTTACGTCCTCTCCATTATAGCCATAGGTGCCATTTAGCCCATCAAAAGTTCCCCTCATACAATCGATAGAATAAACAATAATTTTCCCTTGGGTCTTTAGCCCACAACTTTGGGTCCAAAGCCCACCACTTGGGTACACAACCCACAAAGATGTTGAGTTTAGGGCATCCTTTATACTGATAATTACTTTTTAGTTAATCTCTTCTTGCATTCATTATTCATCCTCTCGCTTTCATTATTCATCATAAAGCAATTACACAGAGGATATCAACAATAAAACAAGGTGCTAGAAGGATTATGAAGAGACGACCACACAAGAACACAACATTTTACCCTGGGAAAACCCACATGGGGGAAAAACCTAACAATGATTTCCTTATAGAATCAATTCAACAAGAGAGACATAAAAGTCAAGATCATAGACAAACTAACCATCAACCTTATCAATCCATCACGAAGCCAAGTCAAAACCCTCCTCAATCAACTCCAAGTCAACTCAGTCAAGGTCTGCAACAAGGGTCTTCCACAGAAAATTCAGACTTGATCACAGAGAGATGCTACAGAAAATTTTCGCCCTTTCACAAAGAAAATGACACAAAAACTTCAGTCACACGTGCGAGCTGCAACAGAGATGAAATCCACTTAAGCAAGATCCTTTTCTTCCTTAATTTTCGATCTTTCTCTCTTTGACTTCTATTGAAAAATGTGTAACTAGGTTTGGTCTTCATAAATATGAAATGTACTTTTGATTCTTGTATATTGTAAAATGAAAGAAAATTATTATTGTTATTTTTTGGAGCATGGGTTTCATGCTCAAGGTCTTTTATTTTATAGGTCAAACACCCATTGAGTGCTTCTAAGGTTTGTCCTAGGTCAAGAAGTCAAAAGAGTCATTGTCATAAGTTGAAGACCCCTTCGACACATTGTAACTTGTAAAGAAAATTATTTTTGTCCTTAAAAGTGTCAAAATACCCTCCAAGATCAAGTCGTCCTGGCAGCTGGCAAGTCAGCCTAATTTGAGGAGCCATGTCCACCTTTGAGAAGCCTATATAAAGGAGGAAACTCAACCTCCTTGAAGCACATTCAACACTCACTCATCCAAGCAAAGGAGGAAGAGGAAGAAAGAAAAAAAGAAGGAAGAGGACAGAGAAGACTTGTTTTTGGGCTATTTCTCTCTCACACATGCGAGGAAGGCTAGGGTTTCTGCAACATATCTAGGGTTTTCCTCTACAAGTTCGATCTTAAAGGAGAGAAGGCAAGAAGGTCAAGCGAAGGTCACAAGAAGCCATCCTCAAGCTCCAGAAGTCAGAGAAAGCCAAGCGAAGGTCTTAGGAAGTCATGGGAGGCTAAAAGAAGGTCAATCGTGTGGCAACAACAATTGCGGGAGGGCCAAAAATTTCAGGTTTGTAGTGGAGGCCGAAATTCTATAGCTAGAGATCGAAGTTGTGCTATTGGAAGATATTTGACTTGGTTTAACTTGGACAAGACAAGCACATCATCCAGAAATGTTGGACTTGGTGTTGGAGGGTATTGGTCTTGGTCTAGAGTTCTTGGACTTCGTCAATTTAAGGATCTATAAGGAAGAGAAGAGATTTACGGGTTTCCCTCTCAAGAGGAGAGGTTTTGGCCCTAGGTTGCAGTTTATATTCTGTGTTCTTGTTCTTCTTGTTTTGGTAGCTGTTTGATGATATACAAACAGAATAATAACTGAAGAAGCTAATAAGTAAGAAAAAGTAAAAATACATCACAAGAAGTTATCATAGAAGGAGAAATCACTCTAATCATTGCCCTTAAGATTTCTCAATGTTGTATCAGAGCTAAGGTTGGCTAAGGGCATCATGAAGATCTCTACTACATTGAAGAAGTTTCTGAAGAAGTGTTTAAAGGTAGCAATCCACCTGAAGAAAGGTACCAAAGAAGTATGGAATCTCCTATTTACTCCAAAGAAGGAAGTGACCAAGACAAAAGACGAGGGACTCTTCTTAGCACTCATAGGCACATTTCAAGATGAAAACATTTGGGTGATCGACAGTGGAGCATCAAGGCATATGGTCATCACAAACAACTAAAGACTCTATCAAAAGGAAAGTCTTCTTTCTGTGTAGAACTTGGAGATAATAAGAGCTATCCTGTGCGGGGAATTGGATCAACCTAAATAGAGCTAGAAAATGGAGGTAGTATTCATCTCAACAACATCCTATTTGTTTCAGGTTTACATAAGAACTCACTCTCTATTTCAAGTTTAGAAGATAAAGGTGATAAAGTGGCTTTCATTGATGGAAAAGTTGTAGTATGGGGTAAAAAACCAAGCATGGAAATGCTAGAGTAATTGGGATTCGTGAAGGAAGACTTTATAGGTTGCTATCTCCTCTTGCTCAAGATTTAGTTCACATTGAAATCAGTCCATGTGAACTTTGGCATAGAAGATTTGGTCATCTCTATTTCAAAATTCTTTCAACCCTAAACACAATAGTAGATGGAATCCCCAAACTGAAAGAAGATCATGAAGGAGTATGCAAGGGTTGTGCATTGGGTAAGAACACCAAGAGACCATTTGGAAGTAGTGCTTCATGGTCGAAAGAAATCTTGGATCTTATTCATTCCGATGTTTGTGGTCCTATAATCCTAAATCATTCGGAGGTCATCTATATTTTGTCATGTTTATAGATGATCATTCAAGGAAAACTTGGGTTTACTTGATGAAATCCAAGGATGAAGTATTTATCAAATTTCAAGAATTCAAAGCTGAAGTAGAGAACCATACAAAAAGAAGAATCAAGATTTTAAGATCCGGTAATGGAGGAGAATATACATCTAAGGAAATTATCGCTTTATGTAAGGAGTCTGGGATTAAGAGGGAGCTTATAGTCCCATATATTCCTGAACAAAATGGAGTTGCAATATGAAAGAATCGATCCATTGAAGAAAGTGTAAAAGTAATGATACATGATCAAAATTTACCGAAATTTTTGTGGGGTGAAGCTACAAAGACAACTGTATACATACAAAATCGAAGTCCCCACAGGTCTCTAGATAATAAAACTCCCGAAGAAGTGTTCACTGGGAAGAAACCTATTGTGGATCATCTCCAAATTTTTGGCTGTCCTGTTTACATTCATATACCAAAGGACAAGAGAAATAATATAGATTCATCAGGCATGAAGGGAACATTTGTGGGCTACAAAAATTGCTCTAAGGTCTATAGGATCTACATAAAGGAAGGACACCAGATAGAAGTCAACCGAGATGTGATATTTGACGAAAGTATTGCATTCAAGAAATCAAAGGATATCCCTATGGACTTTGATGATGAAGAACTTCCTGTATTCAAAGAAGAAGTTACTGAGGACGAGGAATCAAATCATGAAGATGAAGGTCCTAGTGAACCAATACAACCTGTGGCTATCCCCAAATCTAGAAAAATACCTAACTGGTTGAAGTCTAGACATCTAGATGTAGAATGTCATGGAGTAGCTTAAGGTACATTCAGGGAAAGCAAGAAGCCCAAGAGATATTCTGGATATGCAGCCTACATGAAAAAACTAATAGAAGAAAAGGCATCCACTTTTGAAGAAGTTGTCACTCACCAAGAATGGAAGGATGCCATGAATGTGTTGAAATAGTGTAACTAGGTTCGGTCTTCATAATGACATATGTAATTATGATTTTTGTAAATGATGTAAAGAATAAAATAAAAATTATTATTGGCTTGCTTCATGGATTTCATGAGCAAGGGATTTTATTTTTAGAGTCATTGTCATGAAGAACCCTTCTTGGGCATGTTACAAATGTAGTTAAGTCTATAGGATAGTCTAATAGCCCTCCAAGACAAGCACATGTTACTCCTTTGCAAGTCGGCTTCAAAATGAAGTAGGAACTTTCATGTCGGATCACTTAATGAAGACACACCTATTCGGATGCTCATGTCGACTAATTTACTGTGGGAAACTACTATAAATACCAACGTGGACTTCGTAGAAATTATAGACAACAAGTTCGGATCTCTCTGAATTTGGGTGAAAAGACAGGTTCAAATATCTCTGTGATTCGTATAGGAGACTACAGTGACACAATTCGGTGAGGAAACTACAGTTAAGATGGATCATAGTAGCATTCTTGGCATACCTATTGCGGATTGTAGTGAAGAGAATAGATAGAATTGTGGTCATCAGTGCTACCACAGTCACACAATTTTCATGCTATCATTATGTATGGTTCGGTGCTCTTTCAGTATGTATGGTTCGGTGCTACTACAACAAGAGTTTGCAGTAGACAATGAAGTCTCACCAATCTCAGTAAAGGTCTTGGTGCTACCTTAAAGGAAAGATATCAGTGCCATGATAATGATAAGACCTCGGTGTCATGACAAAGGTAAGATAATGATTTCGGTTCTCTACATTGCAGAAAACTCGGGCTAGTACAGTTAAAGGATTCAGTATCACCTCAGAGATATGACAGTGTTGAGATTTCGATGATGATCTCAGTGCTAAGAATGTTGAAAGTAGAAGAGGAGTCAAGAAGAAGAAAGAAGCAGAAGACAGTCAAGAGAACTAGTGTCTTGATCTTGGAGTGGCTAATAGGTCAAGGGTCTTGGTCTTGGTATTCGTCAATTGGAATCTCTATAAGAAGAAATTGTGCGGGTTTTCCTCTCAAAGAGTGAGAGGTTTTGGCCCTAGCTAATAGTCTACATTTTGTGTCTCTGGTATATTTTTGTTCATGCATTGGTAACTGTTTGATGAAGAAGAACATTAATATCTAAGTAAAGAAGATCCTAATCTAAAGTTGTAAAAACATTCACAAGCAGTTACTATTTAAAGAGAAATCACCTAATTCATGATGCCCTAGATTTCTCAATAGAGTGAAGAATATCAATCTATAATGAAGAATGGAGTTTGGGAGATCGTACCTAGGCCCGAAGACAAATCTGTGGTAACTTCCAGGTGGATCTACAACTTCAAACACACGACAGATGGAAGCATTGATAAATATAAGGCAAGATTTGTGGCTAGGGGTTTCGCTCAACAAGAAGGCATCGAATATGAAGAGACATTTGCTCCAACAACAAGGTATACTACTATTTGTTCGTTGGTCTCTTTGGCAGCATTGATGGGATGGAACATCCACCAAATGGATGTCAAGGCTGCATTCTTGAATGGCACAATTGATGAGGAAGTCTATATAGAACAAACCTTGGGATTCGAAGTTAAAGACATAAAAGCATATGTTTGCAGATTAAAGAAGGCATTATATGGCCTCAAACAAGCACCAAGGGTGTATGCTAGGATGGATGCATATCTGCAAAGATTAGGCTTCGCAAAGAGTTCTGCTGATCCAAACCTTTGTATTAAGGTTGTTATGGGAGAGTTGATAATCATTCTTCAGTATGTGGATGATCTTCTCTTGACAGGTGTGGAAGGTCGAATTAAAGAATCTAAGAGGCAACTAGCAGTGGAATTTGACATGAAGGATCTAGGGCTGATGCACTACTATTTGAGATTGGAAGTTTGGCAAGGAATTGATGAGATCTATCTAAGTCAAGGAAAGTATGTGATTAAGATGTTAAAGAAGTCTGACATGATGGATTGTAAACCAATGACAACCCTGATGATAACAAACTTGAAAAGACAAAGGAGTTCCGAATCTAGCCCTGTGGATCCTTCCAAGTATAGACAATTGATTGGCTCATTGATGTACTTGGTGAATATACGACCAAACATATGTTTTGCTGTAAATTTTCTAAGTCAGTTCCAAGTGGAGCGGAAGCATGATCATTGGATAGCAGCAAAACATATACTGCGATATCTACAAGGAACTATTCACTACTGCCTGAAATATGATAGGAGGAATGATGTCCACTTGATTGGATATACAAATTCTGATTGGGGGGGCAGTGAGAAGGATGGAAGAAGCACTACGGGAGGATGTTTTAGTTTGGGATTCTCCATGAGCTCATGGATGAGCAGAAAGCAAGACATAATTGATTTGAGTAGTGATGAGGCTAAGTATATCGCAGCATGTGAAGTGAGTAGAGAAGCGGTCTAGTTGAGGAAGCTTCTATCCGACCTGTTCGAAGGACCGATGGACCCTACAATGATACATTGTGATAACACCAGTTGTATATGATTGTCTAAAGACCCAATATTTCATGGAAAGACAAAGCACATCAACAAAAAGTATCACTATATTCAGAAGCTAGTACAAGATGGTGTGTTGCAACTACAATACATCTCCACCGATGAGCAGGTAGCTGATATATTGACAAAATATATTCCTAATAAGAAGCTTGTATATTTGAGAGATAAGCTTGGTTTGGTTGATGTATCCTCCCTAGTTGAGAAGGAGAGATAGGCACATCATTCTTGTCTTCACTTGCGAAGACAGAATGGGGGATTGGGTAAGCATCTGGCATCCGATACTCTTTGAGGATGAGGTAGGGTATCCAAGATAAGAGTAGTCGTGGACTGATATTCTTTGAGGACTAGCTATCCAAGATAAGAATAGTCCAAGGAAGGTCATACTCTGTGAACACTCGGGTGGGGTATATACTTTGAGAGACAATAATTATGGTGTCTATAAGTCACTGGTCTCGCCAACATTGTGCTCTGATATTGTGGAGAGATAGAGTTGTTAGACAAGGCCTTGCTATGTGACAATGTTGGATGATATGATGCTAAACAGATGGGTTACCAATCCGACTCTCTTTATGAGATCTCTTCAGATTGAGAATGTCCATATACCATTTATAAATACCTCCCTAGTTAAGAGGGAGTGTTGAAAAATGTGTAAATAGGTTTGGTATTCATAAATATGAAATGAAATTTTGATTCTTGTATATTGAAAAATGAAAGAAAATTATTATTATTATTTTTTGGAGCATGGGTTTCATGCTCAAGGTCTTTTATTTTATAGGTCAAGCACCCTTTGAGTGCTTCTAAGGTTTGTCCTAGGTTAAGAAGTCAAAAGAGTAAGTCATAAGTTGAAGACCCCTTCGGGCACATTGTAACTTGTAAAGAAAATTATTTTTGTCCTTAAAAGTGTCAAATTCCAAGATCAAGTCAGCCTGGCAGTTGGAAAGTCATCCTAATTTGAGGAGCCATGAGCCACATCCACCTTTGAGAAGCCTATATAAAGGAGGAAACTCGACCTTTTTGAAGCACATTCAACACTCACTCATCCAAGTGAAGGAGGAAGAGGAAGAAGGCAACAAAGAAGGAAGAGGATGAAGAAGACTTGTTTTTGGGCTATTTCTCTCTCACACATGCGAGGGAAGGCTAGGGTTTCTACAACAGATCTAGGGTTTTCCTCTACCAGTTCGATCTTGAAGGAGAGAAGGCAAGAAGGTCAAACGAAGGTCACAAGAAGCCATCCTCAAGCTCCCGAAGTCAGAGAAAGCCAAGCGAAGGTCTTAGGAAGTCCTGGGAGGCTAAAAGAAGCCCACCCATGTGGCAACAACAATTGCAGGAGGGCTGAAAATTTCAAATCTGCAGCCGAGGCCGAAATTTTGTAACTGGGGATCGAAGTTGTGCTATTGGAAGAGATTTGGTTGCGTTTAACTTGGACAAGGAAAGCACATCATTTGGAAAGTTTGGACTTGGTCTTGGAGGGTATCGATCTTGGTCTGGAGGTCTTGGAATTTGTCAATTGAAGGATCTATAAGGAAGAAAAGGGATTTATGAGTTTTCCTCTCAAGAGGAGAGATTTTGGCCTTGGCTTGCAACCTATATGTAGTGTTCTTGTTCTTCTTTTTTTGGTAGCTGTTTGATGATATACGAACATAATAAAATTGAAGAAGCTAATAAGTAAGAAAAAGTAAAAATACATCACGAGAAGTTATCATAGAAAGAGAAATCACTCTAACCATTGCCCTTAAGATTTCTCAACAACTTCGGCCTTCTTCATCTTAACTAGAAGCAGAGATAGGCTTCTTCTTATGTGAATTGAATGCCTCTTGGTGGTGGAACAAATGGCATATAAAAAGTCTTCTTAAGGGGGACAAATAGGTGCAACTTGGGGGAAAGACCGACTTGATCAGGAGGGACGACTTGGGCTTCTTGTGGAGCCAAAACTACAAATTCAAAATTCAAAAATTCTGTTTGGAGGTCTTGAAGAACAAGGCTTCTAGTTTTCTTTGACAAATACAAATAATATAATTTCCTTTTGAGCATGAAGAATATGCTTTAATTAATACATAAATGATGAGAATATACATTATGAAGGCCGACCATAGTTACAAAATTCAACAAAATCCACATTTTTGTGGGTCAATTCCACACAAACCCAGTAACCAGGGGTTGTGGGAGTACCTCCCAAACTACACATCTCAACACTTTGGCAGCTGCAAGGGAGGCTGTAAGGGTTGAAGGGAGGTTCTCATTTTTTAAAATAGGAGGACAAATTGTGTAGCACCCGAACTTGCAATTGCTCGAGGACAAGCAATGTTGAGAAGGAGAGACTGTAGTGTTCTCTATTAATTAATCTCCTAAGGGAGGACGAAGTAGCCTATCCAATTGGTCAACCAAAAACACATAAAATATTCAAATTTTAAAGAAAAAACATAAATATTCTTGTGCATCCATATGAATCCAAACCATTTATACAAAAAGAAACAAAAATTATCATTTATATAACATGTAAGGATGCACATAACCAAAATAACACTAAGTGCAATCCATCTCTGAACTGAAAATACATAAAAACGTCCCTAGATGGCTTCTAGCACACAAAAAAATATCACGCTACAATAAATACCTACATATCATCAAAATCTTTGCCTATATTGGGATCTTCGTCATCAATATCACCCTCTAAGCATTAAAATAAAATAGAAAATATTTAGCACGTCAATTCAAGATTTTGTTTGAGTGATGGGTACATTTTTAGTAGGATCATGATAGAGTTTGACAACCAATGCCACTAACATCAAGGTACATAGAGAGATTAGTGCTCTTGATTAAATACGAGTTCCATACCCTCGTACATGACAAAATCCAATTGAAATGTTGCAATCCCCCCAATCTTGAAATCCTGAGAAACTGTTTAGTCTGTTGGATTTTGAGTGAGATTTAAAATTCTACTTTCTCCATATGAAATCCAATGACTTCAGAACTACTCTCAAACATGTTGAGTCATTTCATGGCAGTGTTAAAAATTAAAGTAAAATGATTTACTTTAAGAATTTAAGATTACCATGAATTACATAGCAATAGTAGGGCCATAGGCTTTAATATTGGACACCTATTGTGGGTCAATAGCCAGCTAAGAGAAAAAAAAGCAAAACAAAACAAGTCCCATGTACTACGTTGTACGTGGTTTTACTGAACCAATCAAACCGGCTAGCTCGGTACTGAATCGATCGATTCCATTACGAAACCAAAAATGATTTAGGAGGCGGTCCGAACTGGTTTTTCCCTCTAATCAGTGGGACTGGCCAGTTCGGTCTGGTTCTAATAACACTGGGCTATAGTCAATGATAAAGGGGGGAACCCATTATCAAATGTTTTTGGGGCAACATTAGCTAAATTTGGGGTAAGTGGGGCAAAACTTGTGGAGGAAGCCGGAATCGGGACTAAGTGGAGGGAAACTTGTAACCCCTCACATTAAAATAAGGAGAAGATACCCCATAAGGAATCTATAAATAAGAGGGGAGAAATAATTTTCTCATCATTGATGGGTTGGATATCTATATTTTTTAGATGCGTCTCTGACGCTTTTAAGACCCCTATACCCTTTGATTGGTTTCAGTGTTGATGATCCCACCCTAGCCAATCTTCTCTTTTCTTGACTCTATTATAGTATAATATCTTGAGATATCTCTGATCTGGTTTTGGCAAGAAAGGAGTGGATTTCCTATGGTTTACTTGGTCATTGAAGTCCTGGTTCAAGGTAGTGAAGGCTATTTCTGTGGATATCCTGTGGTTTACTTGGTCTCTGAAATTTTAGTTCATTGCAGAAAAGGCTATTTCTGTGGATATCCTGTGGCTTACTGGGTCACCAAAGTTCTGGTTCAAGGAAGTGAAGGCTTTATGTGGATCCGTGGCACCGAGGCCTGGCTGTGGCCATTCTAGGACAACAAGGTTCAACCTTCAAATCAAGAGGAAGGTTCGCTTGTGTCTTAGGGTTTTTGCGTGAAGCAAACTAGGGCACCAAAATTCTCATTTCAATCATCAATGCCCTCTCTGTGATAATAGCCATTGGAATAAATGTTCTAGGACATGCAGCGTACTTGAGGAAGGATTATTGAAGGGTATTTTGGTAGCGACCTCTCCTGGGCTCCCTTGTGAGGTAGCAAGAACCTTGATTTGGTTCTCCTGCAGCAGAAGGGCTGAATCAATGATAATTTGGTAGCGAGAATCTATTTGAAGATTACAGATCACATCCACAAGAGTTGGGGACTCTCATTACAATGGTTTACAAGGTAGCAGACAACGAAGTGGTTCAAGAGCTCAATAATAAGAATAAGCAGGAAAGGAGCTGGATTGCACAACAAAAGAAGACTGTGGCAGACAATAGGTCCACCAAATAACCCACAGGCTTCATAATCATTTGTCAGGTCAGAACATGAAACATAGTAGGACAACAGAGTACTCTTGGGAGCTATTACAACATCCCTGAAGTATTGTAAGGATCATAATCATTTATCGGGTCAGAATAGTAGTATAGGGAAGTAATGGCTGTCTGGTACAATAGCAATTGCATAGGAGAAATTAAAGTATAGGGTACTTTGGACTTGTGAATTGGTTTTATAGTATGAGCTATTGGTTAAGTGAAAAACTTGTGTGCACTCAATACTGTTACTGTTATATGCAACCAGGTCTACTGATGTAGGAATCACTATAAATTGAAACGGATGTGAATTGTTGATGTATTGTGCAAACCAATGTGGAAAAAGTCGTCCTCGGGAATAAATCGGCAAGGGTCCGAATATTGAAAAAGTCGTTAAGGTCAGGAGGTTTTTGAAAAAATCGGCAAAAACTCGGAAAACTTAAAAAAATTACAAAAATATTATTATTATTATTATTTTTAGCATCTAAAGTATCCACAACATCAAATAAATGCATTTCCACATAAATATGAAAAGAACACTAATATATAATATGTATAAGAAGTTTAGTACTACATCACATATAAAAATAATGAATCAAGTCCTGAAGCCTATGTCCTGACTCAGTGTCAACTCTCAAGAGTCAAAATATCAACAAAAAATATAATAAATGTGTATCATGATTCATCATCATGAGTCATCTACATGTCATAAAGTAATCAATCACTGAGATCCTCTGCCCCTTTTACAGAAATAGGGAATGGCTTTGCCTTTTCCTTTAGAGGAAGAAGACCTTGCCCCTAGGGCTACAAATGGACTCTGTCGTCCTCTAGAAGCAAAAAAAGGAGGTGGCCTCTGTCCTCTGCTGCTGCCCATCCTAGATGGTGTCACCTACTCCTGCTCATTCTCCTGAGAGAGAAATTAAAATACATACCTGGCAGCAACAAATCAACACCCTGAATCTCTCAGGTTGAGTAGTGGAAAAATCTCCAATTGAACACCACAAAACTAGTAAATCTCCTCGTCTTGGGAAATGGCAAGCACCTCCTCTCTCTATAGGGACAAATGGTAGAAAGAAGAGTGACAAATGAGTGAAAATTTTGGCCCTTTCCCTCACTTATGCGTTGCTTGGACGGGCTTCATGATTTTTTCAATCGACACTCGATAAAATCACGAATTTTTTGTTAAAATCCCAATTTTTCATCTTTCAAAAAGTTGCCAAAAAATCAAATAATAAAATCGGCTAGCTGAAAAAATCAGACTTTGCCTATTTTATCGCGATTTTTTCCACACTAGTGCAAACGACTGGCTAATGATATTGTTATGTACTCTCTATCACCTCCTTTGAATTTAGAGGGAAATATTGTAGAATTTATCTTATAATCTTGTAACCCTAAGGGTAAAAATTCCCTTGGAACATTACAATGTTGGGATGAAGAATCATTTTTTGTGGGCCCTTTGCTTCACATCTACTAGCTCATTTCATTTGCAAACTTCATGAAACTTTCCTCTAGCTCTTTCTTAGTCACATAAAATTGGGATCTTGTCCTCGACATTTATTTTTTGAAAGCAATTGCAGTCGTAAAAGTTGATGGAAGATTTGATACTAACATGTAGTGTTCCAATAGGTGGGATGGATCTGCAACTGCAACTATTGAAATACCTGAAGTAGAAAGTGGAAAGAAACAACCAAAAACAAAGATAATAGCGGGGCAATTGTGCACCCTTGGTTGAATTGCACTTGCAAATCTGAGTAATGGAGAGAATTGTCCAATAACAACAATAAGATGGTGTATTTAATTGGTAATAAGATATGAGATACATATTGGAGGGGGAAATCCCCTATTTATAGTAATAATGATGCAAAAACCCTAGCAAAACCCAACTTAAAACTTTAGTCAGATAAAATCATTAGGCCCTTTTTATATAAAGTGGTCTTTTAACAAATATAACATTATATGGTTATTTCGAAATAATGAGCTTACACACTAAATGATACATGGACATAGAATCTTATACCTCATATGGAAGTTGTAATTAGGTACACGATATTTGTGTGTTTGCTTGTGTGTGTGTTCAATTGCTTTGTAGAGAATCGAGTTACTGTCCTGGCAATTTTCTTGTCTCGTTGTTTTATTACTGAACATTTGTCTCATTTCTAGCAATTGGTTGGAAATATGACATGATTACGAAATCATGTGCCTACACACAAAATGATGCATGGAAACAGAGTTTTGGTTAGGTACACAATGTGTGTTTGTGTGCGCATGCATGTTCAATAACTTTGTACATGATTGAGGTATAGTCTTGGCATTTTTTTTCCTGTCTCATTTTTCTATCATTGAATTTCAATTGGTTGTTATATTATGTCTCATTTCTAGCAATTGGTTGGAAAGTTGGATATTTTTAATCCATGTATCATATATTCCCCAATATTTCATCACTTATCATTGTTGTGCATTGTACCATATGGTTGCATATGGCATATGATCTGTAGGCCTTCCAGTATTTCATAGTTATACAGTGTTCCATGGGGACGGGTCCCCCAGGGTGGGGTGCATGCAACCCACGCTTTCCATGCACCTGAGATTGGGGGATGCTTGGGGAAATGTTCCCCCACGACCCCCTTTTGGGGAGATGCGGGGAGACAGAGGGGAAATGTTTCCCCAGTTTGAGGGGTGTGTCTCCCCAAAATGGTGCTTCTAGGTGCACCCCCTCAAAAGAGGGACACCCAGAAGCACCGCTTTTGAGGGGGGGCACCCAAAAACACCCCTTTTGAGTTTCAAGAAATTTTGAATGGGGAAACCTAATATTCAAGCATATGGCCCTATTATTGCTATGAAATTCATGGTAATGTTAAATTTTTGAAGTAAAAGTGACAGTCTCCTGTATCTATCATTTTCATTCATGAAAATGATAGATAAAGAAGTCTGTCATTTTTACTTAAATTTTTAACATTACCATGAAATGACTCAAGATGTTTGAGAGTGGTTCAAATCTCATTGGATTTCATATGGAGAAAGTAGAATTTTAGATTTCATTCAAAATTCAATAAACTCAATAGTTTTTCAAGATTTCAAGATCAGGGGGATTGCAACATTTCCATTGGATTTTGTCAAGGTATGGAATTAGTATTTAATCAAGAGCACCAAGCCCTCTATGTACTTTGATGTTAGTGGCATTAGTTGTCGAACTCCTCTATCATGACCCTACTAAAAATGTACCCATCACTCAAACAAAATCTAGACTTGAAATGCTACGTTTTTTCTATCTTATTTTAATTCTTAAAGGGTGATATTGATAACGAAGATCACAATATAGGTAATGAATTTGATGGTATGTAGGTATTTGTTGTAGCATGATTTTTTTTAGATGTTAGAGGTCATCTAGAGCCAGCTTTTTGATGTATTTTTGCTTCAGAGATGGATTGCACTGGGTGCTATTTTGGTTTTGTGCACCCATACATTCTATAGAAATGAAAATGTTTGCTTCTAAGTAACCGGATTCGTCCAAAAGGGGCAACGAATCGCGAATCCCCATATCTGGTATGAATTCGTATTGGATTCAACCCCAATTCACCGGGTACTGCGTATCCGAACAGGGTACGGCATATCCCAACCGTACCCCGTTCGGATACGCCGTACCCGATGAACTGGATATGGCCGGACCCGCGGGTTAAAAAAAACGCACTGTTTTTTCTATAAAGTGAGGTTTTTCCTCATTCTTTCTCACCCATTTCATTTTGTGAAGTGAGAAGGAGAGCTAGTGTGAGCAAGGAGCAAGTGTGAGCAAGGAGAAAGGGAGTTCTTTCGAAGAGATTCGAGCATCCGGTAAGTGCATTGTCCCTCTATATTTTGCATTTAGTTTGTTGTTAGTGTTTGCATGTGCATATGTTTTATATATTTGGTTATTTTTGTTTATTTTTTACAGTATTCATGGCTCAATCAAAGGCAGCAAGACAGGGGCAAAGAAAGGGGAAGAATGTCCCCATTGGAGATGCCCCTCCTGTCCCTCTTTCATCAGGGTTTGCAAGTATTCCATCCATTGGAAGTGGGGCTGCAACAACAGCTTCAAATGTGCAGGGAAAACAAATTGTTGACCCCAAATACCCATTGTGGAAATATGTGACAAGAGAGGGAGGGGCAGGAAAAAAGGGAGGAGGAGGAAATTGTTCATGGAAATGCAATTTTTGCAATGGCCTTTTCACTTGCACATATTTCCGTGTGAAAGCTCATTTGTTGGGTATTCCAGGTTGTGGCATTAAATGTTGTACAACAATTGAATCGCCAAAGAGGAAGGAATTGGAGAAAGAGCAGGGTATTGGTGAGGCAAATGTGGCAGCAAAATAAAAAAAAAACAAGAATGATGACCCCCTTCCATTCTTAAGGAAAAGCAGCAACAAGTTCCCTTTTGAGACTTTTAGTAGGGGAGAATCAACAAAGAGAAAGGCAACTGCAGTTGGTCCAATGGACAAGATTTTCCAAAAAGAGAAGAGGGAAGAGCTTGATCTCACCATTGCATTTTTTTTCTATCAAAACTTCATATCCTTTAATGTTGCACGGTCACCTCTATTTATTGAGATGTGTCGAGCTCTTTGTCATGGGGCTCCATCAGGGTATGTGCCTCCTGGGTCAGAGAAGCTCAGAACCACATAGTTGACAAAGGCAAAGAAAGAGGTGGACAAAATGCTTGAGCCTATTAAATCAGCATGGCCAACATCTGGGGTTAGCATTGTTTCTGATGGATGGACAGATCCAGCACGCCACCCACTCATTAACCTCATGGTGTCATCCTCGAATGGTGCAGTGTTCTTCAAATCAGTGGATGCACTTGGACAGTACAAGGATGCACAATATATGGGTGAGTTATTTCTCAAAGTTATTGAAAGTGTAGGTGTGGATTGTTGTGTGCAAATCATTACAGATAATGCACCTATTTGCAAGGCCGCTGGCATGATTGTGGAAGCAAAATATCCACAAGTATTTTGGACACCTTGCATTGTCCATTCATTGAACTTGGCACTGAAATCTATTGCTTTTGATGTGCTTTGGATTGGAGCCATTATTGAGGATGCATGACATATCCGCAACTTTGTACAAAACCACACAAATGCCCTCACTATCTACAAAGAGTACAACAATCTATCATTGTTGAAGATTGCAGATACACGGTTTGCCTCTTCATTCATCATGTTGAAGAGGTTGAGGGAGGTCAAGACCGCTCTTGGGTCCATGGTTATTTCAGAGTTTTGGTCTTTTTGGAGAAAGACGGATCAAGCAGCCTCAAAGAAGGTGAAGGACACAGTGTTGGATGATATATGGTGGGAGAAGGTAGATCTGGTTATTCAGATCATGGAGCCTATCATTTCCTTGCTCCGATTTGCAGATATAGACCAACCCATCCTAGGAGAGGTTTATGAGGGATGGGATTCCATGATTGAGTCTGTGAGGACCATTGTTTTACAGAGTCAGTGCCCAGAGTATGAGACATCACTTGAGGCCTTCTTCACTGTCATATAGGATATTCTTGTTAGCAGATGGGACAAGAATTGCACACCTTTACATTGTTTGGCTCACTCCTTGAACCCAAAATACTACAGCCATGAGTGGCTGAATGGTGGACCTTCCTGCAGATTCCCTCCTCACATGGATGTTGAAATCTCACAGGGGAGGAAAGATGCATTGAGGAGGATTTTTCAGGATAGGGCATCCCTTGATGAGGTGGAGGATGCCTTTGCAGATTTTTCCACTAGCATTGGGCGATTTGGAGGCTATGATGTGATTCGAGACAGGGGGGCTAAGAAGCCCTATTCTTGGTGGGCAACTCATGGGGCAACAAGCCCTCCTCTGCTCCGATTTGCAGATATAGACCAACCCATCCTAGGAGAGGTTTATGAGGGATGGGATTCCATGATTGAGTCTGTGAGGACCATTGTTTTACAGAGTCAGTGCCCAGAGTATGAGACATCACCAGAGGCCTTCTTCACCAGCATACAGGATATTCTTGTTAGCAGATGGGACAAGAATTGCACACCTTTACATTGTTTGGCTCACTCCTTGAACCCAAAATACTATAGCCATGAGTGGCTGAATGGTGGACCTTCCTGCAAATTCCCTCCTCACATGGATGCTGAAATCTCACAGGGGAGGAAAGATGCATTGAGGAGGATTTTTCAGGATAGGGCATCCCTTGATGAGGTGGAGGATGCCTTTGCAGATTTTTCCACTAGCAGGGGGCGATTTGGAGGCTATGATTTGATTCGAGACAGGGGGGCTAAGAAGCCCCATTCTTGGTGGGCAACTCATGGGGCAGCAAGCCCTCCTCTACAGCGGTTAGCCATGAGGCTCCTCTCTCAGGTGACTTCATCCTCTTGTTGCGAGAGGAATTGGAGCACATATGGGAATTTGTATAGTGTGAAGAAGAGCAGGCTTGAGCAGTCCAGGGCAAAGACAATGGTGTATGTGCACACCAACCTTCGTCTCATCTACAGGCAGAGGGAGGAGTGGTTGAAGGGAAAGACAAAGATGTGGGATGTCTTTCCTGATGATATGGGTCTGGACAGCAGTGTTGAGTTGGCATTGGCCAACTTGGATCTCAATGCGCCAGTGCTAGAGCCTGTCACATTTGATGGAGTAGAGGCGTCATCCTTCACACCAGCAAATGCAGAGATGATAGAGGAGGAGGATGCATCAGAGCCAGAGGAGAATAGTGGTGAGCATGATGATCGGGATGAGGACAGTGATGTTGATTATGATGATGAGGATTGATGACTCTGACTCATTGAGGCTTCAGGCTTGTAGTCTTGTAGACTGTAGTTTTTTTGTATTTTCTATTTCTATTTGCCATTGGCAGTGTACTTATGTAACACATTTTGATTCTGATGACTTAATGAGAAAACTACAGTGTCTTACTATCTTCAATCTTGTCTTTCTGAGTAAATTTGACAATTGTATCATGTATGGTGTATCAATGTATCAATGATCAATGATCATGTATGACTCATGAGTATCTATGTTTGAATCAATGAATTTTATATGAATTTGTGCAAAAAATATCTAATTTTTAATATATTAATATATATATATATATATATATATATTTTTAAAAAAATATATATATATATATATATATATATATATATTTTTAATAATATAATATATAACGTATCGTATCCCAGAAGTATCCTGTTCCGGGAGTCACCGTACCCGAATCCGATTCATCGAATCCCCGTATCCCCGTATCAGGTGACTTAGGTTTGCTTGTGTATAAATAGTTTGGATTCATATGGATGTACATGAATATATATGTTTTTATTTAAAATTTGAATATTTTTGGTGTTTTTGTTTGACTGGTTTTTTCGTCCAGTTTTTTTATGGATTCTGGTCCTGTTTTGACCAGTGCTCGGTGTAAAAATTTCTAAATCGAAATCCAACTGCAGTGAATGATATTATTTCTTCTACTTGTCATTCCAGTAACAAGTTATTTACAAAAATTACTTCAGTAAATATCAAAATAAATTCTACTGCAGCCTTTACAATTAAAATATGAAGACAAGATATAAAGAAATGCAAGCACACGAATGACAATTATTTTTGGACAATTGTCCCCAGAAAAACCCAATGTGGGAAAACTGATGCAGCAGATGATGAGAGTTTTATTATTCTTTAGCAAAGATTTGTTGTACAAAGAACAATCAATAGTAATGAAGAGAAATCTCTGTGATAACACTAGAGAAAATTTTCTCACAAATATAAATGAGAACTTGATCCCTGAGAGGCCCTGCTGCCTCCTCTGCATCACCACTATGTCAGCACTGTGTGAGGACTGCGCAGTTCTACGTCACTGCACTGTGCTGTCCCTCTGCTACTTCTACCCTGTCCCTTTAATGCACTGCGTCACCAGCTCTTGTACTCCCGACTGATGCTGATACCCTCTCTCTCCTCTCCACCTGCAACTCTCCCTTTGAATCAATTTCTTCTTTTCGGAAAATCGATCTTACTTGGGCAACTGAGTATCTGTCTGGTGTGTTTTCCAAATGACCCTCAAGCTTCCTTAAATAATTTTCTAATTGACATCCAACGGCCCAGATTAGAAGCTAATCAATGGCTAAGATCATTTTCACTTGATCCCCGTCTTCTTCTAGAAGTTACACCTGCAATTTAGATTAATACCCATTAATTATTTTAATTTCTTAAGTTTAGACTTAGGGTTACATTAAAAATAATTAATTTATCAAATAGAACTAACTCCGGGTGGAATTTCCCCAAATGATTTTTGGGTTATCTGGAATACATGTATCTAAGCCTCTCCACAAAATTTGAAACTTAGAGCACATCCAATGCTACCACAAATCAACACTCGGTTTAGAGGGTTTTCCGATTCAATCACTGGTTCATTTTCAATAACATTGTTATTTACTATAGTCTATTTTGCTTAGTACCAATTGGATTCTAGAATGATGAATGATGAATTTAAATTTTAAATCAATTTACATTCTACAATGATGAACACTAAATTTAATTTTAAATCAATGTAGATTCTGGAATGATGAATATGGATCAATATATTTAATTATTGAATCTCGTGGTGTATGGATGAATGATGAGTATGAATGATGTATGTACAAGTATGAACGATGAATATGAATCAATGTATATCGTTATTTAATTCAATTATGTATGGATCAATATATTTATGCTTTCATTATATATATATATATATATATATATATATATATATCCCAATGTTTCCCGTCTCTCCTAAATTTCCCTAAAATTTTAGGGTACTCCCACATGTCCCCCCTATGCGTCACCCCCTGCCCTGGAGTCTTGGTGGAACATTGGTTTTATTGCAAGTAATGTGATTATAGTGTTTAAAAAAATGTTCAAGCTATCTGGATTCTGAACTTAAAGATCACTTCTTTTATCCTTTGGAAAGAAGGTTGTTCATAGTATTTGGAACAGATGTATTTGTTTTAAGAACCTCATTGGGATACTACCCCCATTGAGCAGCAATTAGTAGTGGATACTTATTGCTCATATGGGGGTTGTTGCAGGTCACGGTGGAAGTGACGGATTGCATGGATATGTACCATCTCTTGATCAAGCTATTGCAGACACGGTACATATAGCTAAATTATATATAAGCTTAATGCATTGCCATAACTACAATTTTGCTAAAGGTTAATACATTGCCATAATGACCTATTTATAGTTTATATTTTATATATGCATGCATCTTACAGAAGGCATTCCTAGAAAAAGTCAAATCGGAGAACCCAAGCTTCCCTTGCTTTTTATTTGGACACTCAACAGGTGGAGCAATTATCTTGAAGGTAATCTTCTTTGCCTTGTGATATTTACGCCACTCCTGTTTGGAGGTTTGTCTGATTTGGATGATTGCAACTATTGCATGTCTTTCAAAAGAATAGACTGGGTCCTATGATTAAAAAAAGGAGCCAAGGATGTCATTAGGAATTCAATTTGAAATTCTTGTGAAAGACAAATTTATTTTCATCCTGTCATTCATTGACTGAAGCTAAATTTGTTAAGGTTTTTCTGAAGACTTTTCTGTTGATAGGCAGCTTTAGACCCTGATGTTGAAAAAATGGTAAAAGGAGTTGTCATTACTTCTCCAGCACTACGAGTCAGGCCTGCACATCCAGTTTTTGGGGTACGAAGTTACTTTTTGAAGAAGTTTTAAGATTTGGCAAAGTTCATATTTGGTTATAAAAAATACTTGATAAATTTCTGGGTTGAATTATGGCAGGTAATTGCTCCGATTTTTTCTCTTCTTTTACCAAGGTATCAATTTGCTGCTGCAAATAGGAGAGGAGGAGCAGTATCTCGTGATCCTCAAGCTCTTATTACTAAATACTCTGACCCACTGGTATATACTGGGCCAATCAGGGTCCGAACCGGCTCGGAGATACTACGGATCTGCTCTTTCTTGCAACAGAATATGAATAGAATAACCGTTCCCTTTTTAGTCCTCCATGGAACAACTGACACTGTGACGGATCCAGATGCATCTCAAGAGTTATACAATCAAGCGGCTTCAAAGCATAAAACCATAAAGCTTTATGAGGGACTTTTGCATGATTTGCTATTTGAACCGGAACGTGATAAGATTGCCAGTGATATTATAGCTTGGTTGGATAGTAAACTGGAGCGTTAATGTTTTGCTCTTGATTTTTGTATAGTTCATCATTAACGTGCTCAAGCTGCTTTATGCTGTCACGATTTGACAATATTAAATTTTCAACATATGTTGAAAATATGTAGATAATATATAGCAACAACATATTGTTATTAGATTTTCATATTTATAATTTGTAATCAAATAATCAACCAGTAATGGTTGAGGTTTCACAGCAGAAGGTGATCATTTGGATCATATTTTTGCAGTCGATATCGGCTCCTTCAATAGGGCAAGCTTGTATCTTTATCATGTGATTACTAAGAATATAATAATTCTTGAACAAAATTTACTGAAATTTAGCTTATATCTTTATCATGTCAATGATTACTGAGAATATAATAATTCTAAATTAACCTCTTCTATTTTTATTTTTTAAAGCTAAACATTTGCGCTGTGGCTCTATTTTTGTTGAAGATTCCCAATTAAAACAAAATTTTCTATTTCTGTAATTCAATAATTTTTTGGCTCTATTTTTGGTGAAGATTCCCAATTAAAACAAAATTTTCTCAATCTCTAATTGTGTCTACCTTCTTTGCACACAATTTACATCTCTAATTGTATCTACCTTCTTTGTCCACAATTTTTTATTACAAAATTATAGAAAAGAAAAATAACATGAATCACTGTTTTCAACCTAACCAAGACTCCAGCCAACATATTTACCTAAACCAATAATCTCAATATTTACAAATTCATCCAAAAGTATTTAACAAAACATTTTTTTTTGCAATTTTTTTGTGATTTATGATTTATAGGAATTTGTATTTTCTTAGCAGCTTTTTGAATTACTATTTCATTCAAAAGTATACAACAAAATATATTCTTTAAGTATATAACAACATATATTCTTTTAAGCATAGTAGCAAGATTGAATTACTAATTCATTCAAAAATATACAACAAAATATATTCTTTTAAGCATAGTAGCAAGATTTGGTTGCATTGGTGATTGTTGTCACCAAATTTGGTAATTTGGTGAATTTTCCATTCATTATGCACAATGTTATCAGAACCGGATTAGAACTTGCTGGTCTGACCTGTTTGACCCCAAACTGGTCTGGTTCAATGTCTGGAACTGGAAAAGGTCAGTTTATAACGAATTGACTGGTTCTGGATTCAATGTCTGGAACTTGAAAAGGTCAGTTTATAATGAATTGACTGGTTCTGGAATGGAACCGATGCATTTGGTATGAAATCAACCTTTTTTTCATTGAATTGACCAATTTGGTAAAATGTGGCTAAAGATATTTGAAACACAATTTTTATTATTATTAAAAAAC
The DNA here is from genome assembly GCA_034641835.2 of Pinus albicaulis. NCBI lineage: Eukaryota > Viridiplantae > Streptophyta > Pinopsida > Pinales > Pinaceae > Pinus > Pinus albicaulis. The sequence continues at coordinate 1,252,797,611 of CM076583.1, forward strand.
CAATAATTTTTGAGTTGGGAAGCCTATTATTCAAGCCCAAGGGCATACTATTTCTATGCAATTAATGGTAATGTTAAATTCTAAAAGTAGAAATGACATTCTCTCTTATCTTTCATTTTCATGAAAGATAAAAGAGAATGTCACTTTTACTTAAAATTTTAACTTACTATTATTTCACTTAGGATGTTTGGCACTGGTTCCGACCTCATTAGATTTCATTTGGAGAAAGTAGAATTGTAAATCACACTCAAAATCCAGCAGACTTAATAGTTTTTATAATCTCAAGATTGAGAGGATTGCAATGTTTCCATTGGATTTTGTTATATATGAGGTACAAAACTAACATTTAATCAAGAGATGTACCTTGATGTTAGTGGCATTGGTTGTTGATCCCATCTATCATGACCCTAGTAAAAATGTATCAATCACTTAAACAACATCTTGGTTTGAAATGTAATTTTTTTCTATCTTATTTAATGCTCAGAGGGTGATGTTAATGATGAGGATCACAATTTACTCAATGATATTGATGATATGTAGGTATTTGTTGTAGCATGACTTTTTTGACACTAGATTCCTTCTAGAGCTTCTTTATTGATGTATTTTTGGTAAAAGATGTATTGCACCAAGTACTATTTTGGCTATATGCACTCTTTCTTGTTATATAAATATGAACTTTTACATATTTGTGTGTAAATGATCCACTCTTTCTTGTTATATAAATATGAACTTTTACATATTTGTGTATAAATGATCTGGATTCATATGGATGTGCATATTTTTCCTTTAAAATTTGAATAATTTATGTATTCTTTGGTCGACCAATATTTTGGTATGGTTTTTTTATCAGTTCCAATCCAGTTCTAACCAGTTGTCAATTCAAGGGGTCTACCAGTTCAACTCTAATATCATTGATTCCTCATATGGTATGGTTGAAGTACTTTTGACTATCTTAAATAACATACGTCATGTCTTTGATACCCATATCCTTTCATATTGAAGTCGTATTAGATTTTTTGATAGTGCATTTTTCGTGTATTGAGTTGTATTTGAATCTTGCTACTATGCTTTTAAGTACGTTCATTCCCTTATGTAAAAAGAACCAATTCTATAATGTAGTTATTATCATTTTGCATTTCTTAAATAAATAAAAGCTATTTATAAGAATTACATTACAAAATATAATACAAAACGTAGTCCAAATTGCTCTTGCTGAGAAATCTAGGGCAAATACAAGAGGTGATTTCTCTAGCGATGATAATTACTTGTGAACTCGTTTTACTTTTCTTAATTAGGTTCTTCTTGATTTGATTATTATTATGTATTCTTCATCAAACAACTACTGAATCATAAAGAACAATGAGACAAAGGACACAAGATGTAGGCGATCATCCAGGGCCAAAACCTCTCCAATTTGAGAGGAAAACGCAAACGAATTCTTCTTCTTATAGAATCTTCAAGCGACGAATTCCAAGACCAAGACCCTTGAGCTAACAACCTCTCCAAGACCAAGTCACAAGCCTTTCTTGAAGCAATTCTTCTTCCTTGAGTCAACGTGAGTTAACTTGATTGTTCCACCATTGATATCGATTCCTTGTTCATATTTTGGCCTATTACCACAAGCTTGTAATTCTCGGCCTCTTCAGAAACCCTATTTGCAGCGATTCAACTTGATAGATGTCTTTGTTTCTTCCTTGATCTGGCTTACTAAGTTGACTCTGATGCTAGACTTCCTCACATGTGTGAGAGGTATTATCCCTAAAAAAATCACAATCACTTCAGCTTCTTCTCTTTACTTCTTCGCTTGACGAGAGGCTTCTACACTTGTGATTCTCACACTTCTTCTTTGATTTCAGATCCTTGAATGTATGATCTTCAAATGAGGTCGAGTCCTCCTTTATATAGTAGTTTTCCCATGAAATAAGCCGACTTGTGCAAGTTTGTAGGCCGACATACCCTTCTCAAATGATCTTCATCTCCTTTTGAAGGCCGACATGATGAGTTACTTGTGACAAGGCCTTGGAGGATTTATGACTCTAATAAATTCTCTTTTTACAATATTTAACATGCCCAAATGGGTCTTCAATACATGACATTGACTCAATTGGCTTTATGACTTAATGAACAAACCTAATAGCTCACAATGAAAGCTTCATCTATAAATAAAATTCCTTGAGCATGAAACCTGTTAGCACTGTAAATGTTAATAGTGTGATCGCCATTGTGTCACTGTTTTAAAAATTTTCTTATGACCTAGCCTATGTCGAAGTTTGAGTCATTTTCAATAAAGGTCAAAAAAGAGTCTCAAAACCAAAATAATTTTAAGTTTATAGGTAGATATTAGTGTCTTAGGTTCATAAAAGAAGTTAAAACTACTGTTTTAACTTAGGTTAGTGTTGAAGGCTGCTGGTTATTTTGGTAATAAAATTACCGCTGCTCTTCCCGAGATAATAGCTACCTCTGTTTAAGTTTCATTATTAACACAATGATATAATGGAGGGCAGCTATTTCTCCAAATTGAAGGTCACATTACTTACACAGTGAAAAGAGCCGCTATTTCTTCAGGAACCTGTTTCCATTGGCAACACAGTGAAAAGTGCAACTATTTCGTTGAAATTTGGTTATATTGCAATACAGACGTAAAGGCAGCTATTTCTCAGGCATAAGGAGCTGCAAAGAAGATTTCCAGAGAAAAGATCATTCCTGGTATAGATGATTGAAGACCTCCTATGTCATAAGCATGATTATTCTTTTTAACAAGATTAATTATTTTTTGAATAAGGAGAATTATTCTAGATGAATGGTTATGTTATCAATGTAGCTAACCTATAGCTACCCTACTAAAATTAAGCGGAAATCTTGGTACAAGATATCAATTATTAAATGATGCTATGGAGTGTTGTGGAGTGTTATGAGTTATGGGTGACTTGGCGCCCGTATTTGAATGATTTCAAATCGCGCC
>CM076583.1:1252800672-1253153294 GCA_034641835.2 Pinus albicaulis
GAGGGAAAATGCTGTTCTGAAAGAGCTGAGGGCGAATGCTGTTCTGCAAGAGCGGAGGGAAAATGCGCACGTGATATAAGACGTTAATGTAGCTATTACGATGAATATGAAACAATAAAATCATTTTTATGTAGCGCGCATATAAGTTTCGAATTTTTATGTAGCGCGCATATAAGTTTCATATTTTTATGTAGCGGGCATATAAGTGTCGTTATATCGACAGCGGAAAAAGCGTTTCTATTGCGACAACTGCCTCCAAACGTCGCAATTGCGACACCTAGACATTGTGTTGCACTTGCGACGTTTGGAGGCAGTCGTCGCAATAGTGACGCTTTGGGCCATAGTGTCGCAATTGCGACGCCTTCCTCCAAATGTCGCAATTGCGACACCTTTCTAAGTGTCGGTATTGTGACACTTTTCTATAAACGTCGGTATAGCGACGGTTTCGGGTGGGATGGAAAAAATTTGGGGAAATTTCTGACATTTGGTCAAAAGCGTCGGAACCAAGTGTTCGAATTTCCGCCAAATGTAGTAGTGTATTCTCATTTTCTTGTCAAGAAACTTACTCTTCCTTTTCCCATGACAGAGACCTTATTATCAGTCCCTGTTGTTACTTCAGATTTAACATTTTCATCTAGATTGGAAAACATTGCTATGTTTCCAGTCATGTGGTTACTACAACCTGAGTCTAAGAACCATACATCATCTTGTCTATCTTGTGCTACGTTACATGTTAACCTCACATTTTTCTGGTTCTTTTCTTCTTTTGTAAAATTAGCATTCTGCCTATTATTCATGTCATTTTTCTTTTTCCTACATTCATTGGCATAGTGCCCATATTTCTTGCAATAATGATGTTGGACTTGGGATATATCATTCCTTTGTCCATGAACTTGATGTTGGCTTGAGCCTTCGTTCTGGTTCTGATTGCTGCCCCTTCCACTCAAACTTGCAGGGTTGTTTCTTCCTCTATTTTGGCTTCTTTCTCTTCCTCTGTAGTTTCCTTTGCCTTGACCTCTGCCTCTTCCAAAAGACATTTGGGTCTTGAAAGCTTGTTCTAATGAGGAATATGTTCCTCTATTCAGTCTCTGTTCATGAGACATCAGGGATGCACTAAGCTCATCCATTGTAAATAGTGAGAGATCCTTTGTCTCTTCTATTGCCACTACTATGACATCAAACCTTGAGGGTAGAATTCTCAAGATTTTCTCCACTATTATTCTTTCTTCAAGTGTCTCTCCATGAGACCTTATCTGGGTAACCAAACCAATAACATGAGTGAAAAATGAGTCTATAGTGTCAGACTCTTTCATACAGAGAGTTCTAAAATCGCTCCTCAGCATTTGCAACTTTTCTGTTTTCACCTTCTCCATGCCTTAATAGGCTGTTTTGAGAATATCCCACACCTCCTTAGACTTTTTTGCTGGTGAAATCCTTGGGAAAATACTCTCGTGCACTGATTGAAAGAGATAGAAGAGGGCTTTGCAGTCCTTCTTCCTATTATCTCTTAACAAATCTCTTTATGTTGCTATCAAAGCAGCCAGCGCTGTTACGTTTGTTGGTTCTGGGTAGCCATTCTCAACTAGCTCCCATATGTCCTGTGAAGCAAACAAGGCTCTCATCATGATTGCCCAATATTCACGGTTCTTCCCGTTAAACTGTGGAAGTTGGGAATTCGTCAGGCTGGTGCCTATTGCTGCCATCGTAACTATGCAAACACAACAGTTTTACTTGACTGTGTTAAAAAAAAGAAGCAAACAATTAAACTCTTTTGACTGTGTAAACAAATAGAAGCTTTCTCTATGCTGGAGAAATCTTCTTCAACAACCTTCTTACATCTTCTGCAGTAAAGAGAGATCTCTGCTTCGTTCACTGAGTGCCTAGACTAGCTCCAATACCATGTTGGAATTTCTGAACAATTCCGAACATAGAGGAAAATAAAATTCCTCTTCTACAACACAAAGATTAAAAAAAAAATGCGGACAAAGATGTGCATAACATATATTTCATTAATAAAAAAAAATTGGACTGTTACAAACTAAAATTCTTCTTCAGAACTACTGTGTTCTGGATTTTACAAAATGGGATGCTTCTCTCGGCTGCTACAACAACACAATGCTTCAACAAAAAAATGTTTTCTTCTCTCTCTGTCTTACATAACACAATGCACACGGCATATGCACATATATAAAGTCAACATTACAATATGTATATATATTATAAATGTTTCATATTTATAATATATATATATATTAAAATATATATAATCGAAGTTTAAAACAAACAAATAAAGCATATATGTCAAGGCAACTAAAGACTAAATCAAAACATTAAACAGACTTTCCGTGGGGTTCAATCGTTATGGAAGAGCCAATTTCTATGCGCCCCCCCCCCCCTCCCCTCCCCTCCCCCCCGAAAAAATGATTTGATTGGTCCAAAGGAAGGTGACGTCACCTCCTCCGGTGGGTTGCCTTCACCCTTCGCAGCTCATGCTTGATGCCCCCTAGAATGGTGTTGTTATGTGATAAATGAAGTTCTTGGAGGATTCAATGCGGTTGATGAGTGTTTGAATGTGAAGGTGGCGTGTAATTTCAAAACTGGTTTTCACTGCTGTTGCTGTCCTTTAGACTCTTCACATCAAAATTGATGTCACCGTCCTTCTTCTGCTTCTGCCTATGTCCATCTGTTGTGTGCGGGAAGTTAGAATTAATATTCCAAGAAAAGCAAGACCAAGTAACAAGAGGTGCTTCTTCAAAAGGAGAAGGGTCAGGCCACCTCTCCACTAAATCCCATGTTGAGCATCTACCAAAAAGTCATAGACCGAACAAATCAAAGCAATAGAACTATAACTACAAATTTGTTAGAAGCTAAAATTAGAAGCAATACTAATATACTTAAGGGAGATGAGCTCCCAAAGACCCTAGAATAATTTTGGTACAAATCCTCTCATTGGTAGATGCACAAGATGATTGCATGTAACCACATGAACACTTGAAAATTGCAGATAATCCAACTAGTTATGGGTGAATGCATGGAGATGGGTTACACTTTTTGGTAAGAGAGGGCACGTTTTGGGTGAAAAACAAAAACTCGATCGAGCCATTTTAAGTGCTCGATCGAACAATATTTGAGCCCTCGATCTAGTTTTTTGAGGACTTAAACAATGTAACCTGAGGTTATTTAGGAGTTCGATAAAGCCAGTGGGACATGTTTTTGAAAATTTCCACCAATACAACCTAGGCATGGAATTAGAAAAAGTGGCTTGATCGAGCCTTAAAGCTAGATTGAGCCTTAAAGCTAGATTGAGTCTTTATTTAACCACATTACGGGATAGATCGAGGGTTTCTTGACTACTCGATCGAGCTCTTGAGGTCCTAAAAATCGCAGCTTTAGCCCTCCTTCTGCAAATTTCTCTGTAACCCCATTTTGTACCCTAACATATTTAGGGCATAACTTTCCCTTGAGTGGAAAGTTTATCATGTTGGATTCATGAAAGAATCCTCTATCCAATGGCATATGAGTTTGACACTTTCGAATTCATATGATATTTTTCATCTAATTTCTTTTAAACATAATGTTTCAAATTTTTTTACACAGTTTCAAAGCGGCTGAATAAAAAATAAATAATATAAAATATACACAATGAAACATTTTAAGTAAATATGACTATTTATGTTTACGAGTCTTATTCAAAAGGGTACTGTTGGTTTTTCAATTTATTTAAAGAGTTAATAAATCTTACAAGAATATGCGTTTCCAAAATGCAATTGAAATATTATTTCACCAACTTCGAAAATAATAAAAAATATTATTTTGCATAAAAAAATATTAATATGAAAAACTCAGTTCTCTTTGTGTAGATCAAGCTCATATATATATATATATATATATATATATATATATATATATATATAATAAAAATTACAAATTTTATAAAGTTATGTTATGTGAACACATGCATACCTCTTAAGATGTGCAAAAATTTGCAAGGGCAAGTATTGTATTTAATGGAAAATTGAGAGATTATACGATAGTGAAATTTTCACAAAAAATATTATTAGGACAATAACATGATTCTCCACATATTATCTTTTTACTCGGTATCAAAATTCACAATGTTTATCTGAATTTTTAGAGCTTCAATTCGATAAAAGAGAAAAACTTGAAATTTGATTGTCATATTTAGCCCAAAAATCTAACCCATCTTCATACATTCACCTTAATATGAAGTGAGTCTTAATCTGAAGTGAGTGACCAAAAAAAAAAAAAAAACCAAACTATAAGGACTTGGACATTCCACAATTATTAAACCATACAAGCAAACTGGTAACATAGCGATGACATTGAATATCTACAACTCACCCCAATGATTCCTAGAAGTTGAAGAAGCCTTATAAGTGTGTGTATTAATTCTTTGTGCTATCATTACTCGTTAGAATATATAGTTGCATAAGAGCAACTAGCCACACCATCCATTTTTAATACTTAAATTGACAATAAAGTGAGAAATCCACTCTCTTCTTGACACAGTTTCGAAAACCTCCTTAAAATTATTTCTAATATTCTTAAATTATACTTTAAACACATTTTAAATTAGGTTAATACAATTAAACATCGTGACAAAATTAATATGAACAATCACAAAATTACAAATAACTAGTGACCAAATGATTTTACCACAAAATTAATGTGAACGATCACAAAATTATACATATGTAGTGACAAAATGATTTTACCACGGTTTTAATTTGTCTAGATATATGAACAAATTCAATGATGCACACCTCTCGTAGTTAAAAAATACCTAAAAGAATCCTTTGGTTAGTGGTATATGTGTACATTTATATTTCAAAATATTTTCCATAACAATTTTCAATATCTTTCTATATAAAGGTGGAGGTTATTAATTCAAATTCTCCAATAACTACCTCGTATATTTTGATTCATGAATGTCCTGTTTAATTTGATTTTAGAATTATTATTAAAAATGATCTAGAATCATTATTAAAAAATATACAAAACTAAATATTTAATTTTAAAATCATTATTTTCTTCACATACATTTGAATTTAGAATCATTAATATGTACATGATCAAAACTAGACCTTTGATTTTACAAGCATTTTTAGAAGGGTTAGGTAAATGCTACAAAATAATATACATATAAATAATGGATTATTTAGTCTTACTTAAAAATGCAAATCAAAAGTATGATAAAAATCAATCCCTAGACAATTTCATATTATTTGTAAGCAATGTTACAATATTCCATATTTTTCATAGTATCCCAGAAAAAATTATTATCATAATTTTATGTTTTTGGAAATATTTTTGTTCTATTAATAAAAATATGTTATATATTATTTTGATGTCTACTTAACAATGAATTTGAAATTTAATATAAATTTCAAAATACATTTCTCTAGAGAAAAAACACAAAAGTTAAAACACTTTAAAAAATCAATTTTATAAGCTTATTTAATTTATTTTAAATCTAACTAACAATAATTTTTTTTGTTACATTTTTAATTTTGATGCTTTATTTAAATCTAACTTATAATAATATTTTGTTAAATTTTTAATATTGATGTTTTGTTTATTTTCGAATAGGGTTTTCATAGTTTTAATTTAATTATCAATGATAATTGGGTAGATGATAAAAATTTAACCTTCGCGAAATATTTTAGAATATTATTAATAGTTGACATAGGATATTAAGAAAATGACTTGGTTTGTGAAAATGTTTAAGTATGGATGACTAATACAATCCACCAACCATTGCTGCATTTACTGCCAGTTACCTTTTGTATTGGGCCACGTCACGGAGGTCCCCACAAACACCAACACAACAAGCTCTCCACCAATCAACAACCGTTCACATAGAAGAGAGGGTGACGTGGACAAGCCCAATTCAGACCCGATAAGGAATTATAAGCTCAATTAATTTTTATCGCACGTTCGGAGGCTGACGTCATACCCGACCAAATTTAGATGCGATAATTTTATGAAAATGAGTTTAATTTCAGTTTTTGAAATCCACGATAAATGTCTTATAAGGTTTTAAAACCTTGGCATATATGTTTAAACGCCGCGATTATGTTGTTATGTTTTATGTATAATGCCGCAACATCCTTTTATTTAAAAAAAAAAGGTCTTTATATATATATATGAGTTGGAATATATATTATAAAATTTATAAGTTTATAATATATATAAAGATAATTTGTTTTAATATTTTTGTATTATGACATATAAAATAAAAATTCCCGAAGGCAGAATATATATTGCAGTGACTGTGTAATGCATTTTTGTAACCCTGAAGGCAAAATAAAAAAAAAACAGTGTCTTAAAACAGAGAGACAGAGAGCAGTGAGACTCCATGTGTGAAAAACAGAGAATAGAAGAGCACTGTGTGTGCATATTCTAAGAGACAAAGAGCAAATTTTGCAGCACTATGTGTGAAGCAGTCAACATTTTAGAAAGGCCAAAACAATAGTTCTATGGTAGTATTGTAATTTTTTTAAAGCTTAATGAAATAGAATTTTTTTGCATCTCTGTCCAGATTTTTTTTTTTTAATCTCTGTGTTGAGAGGAGGAATTTTTTTTATTCCTCTGTTGTTTGGAATCATTCAGAAATTCCAACATGGTATCAAAGCTATTCCAGGCTCTTTGAAGTTTATCAAAGAAGCTAAAGGAAGGAGTTGTTGAAACAGTTATCCAACAGTGTGAAGGCTCAAAAAAGTCCAGGTATTTATCAAAACAGAGTTTGATTTTGTGTTAAAGAGTGCATTCCTGGAAGAAAGAGTTTATCTCTCAAGCAGAGAGAAAGTTTATTGAAGAAAATAGTCAAGTTTTTTAAAAAGGCATAGTTTAGTAAACTAGCCATGGCAGAAGCCAACACAAGCACGAGTATAGGAAATACTCAACTCCTACAATTCAATGGGAAGAATTATGACTATTGGGCGATCACAATGACAACTCTATTTTCCTCTCAAGATTTATGGGAGCTAGTTGAAGATGGTTTAGAAGAACCAGCGGATGAAAATGCTTTTAATGCCTTAACACAAGCATATAAGGAATTGTTGAAGAGAAATAGGAAGAAGGACTCAAAAGCCGTCTTCTATCTCTATCAAGTAGTGCATGAAAGTGTATTTCCATGGATTGCAGGAGTGAAGAGGTCCAAGGATGCATGGGATACCCCCCAGACAACCTATCAAGGAATGGAGAAGGTAAAGACAACAAAGCTTCAATTAATGAAAAAGGATTTTGATGTTATTTGCATGAAAGAGTCTGATACAATAGACTCATTCTTTACTCTACTGATTGGGTTGGTTACCCAAATGAGATCTCATTGAGAGACAATAGAAGAAAGAATAATAGTGGAGAAAGTGTTGAGGAGCTTACCCTCAAGGTTTGATGTGATAGTCACAACCATTGAAGAGAGAAAGGATCTCTCAAACTTTACAGTTGATGAGCTTCATGCATCATTGATGACACATGAACAAATATTGGGAAGAACAACAAACTCATCTTTGGAGCATGCCTTCAATACCCAAATTTCCTTTGGAAGAGGAAGAGGTCAAGGTAGAGGAAACTACAGAGGAAAAGGAAGAGGACTAAGAAGCCCTGCAAATACTAATGGAAGGGGCAACAATTAAAATTAGAACCAAGGCCAAGGAAGCAACCAGCAAGGTGGACAAAATAAAGCACATGGACAAAGGTATGATAAATCCCAAGTCCAATGTCATTACTGTAAGAAGTATGGCCATTATGCCAATGAATGTAGGAAGAAACAGAGTGATATGGGTAATAGACCCAGTGCTAATTTTACTAAAGAAAATATTAGTCAAGAGAAGTTGTTTTTAGCATGTAATATGGCTGAAGAAAAGAGTGAAGATATATGGTTTCTAGATTCAAGATGTAGCAATCATATGACTAGAAACATTTCCATGTTTTCCATGTTAGATGAAAATGTAAAGTCTCAAGTAACATTGGGGACAGACAGTAAGGTCTCTGTCATGGGAAAAGGTACAGTAAGTGTTTTGACAAAGAAAGGAGAAGGAAGATCCATATGAGATGTATACTATGTGCTTGGTACGAAGTGTAACCTCTTGAGCATTGGACAACTCATTCAAAAGGGGTATAATTTTTTCTTTGAAGATGATGTATGCACCATCATGGATAAACCACCAAGCAAGCAATGCATTGCACAAGTGAAGATGACAAGGAACAGAATGTTTCCTCTCAAGATGAGAGCAGATTTGAAGAAACGAGATACCATTGCAGCAGTGATACAAGAGACATTCCAAAGAGAAGAAAAAGATGAAAACAGGTTATGGCACTTGAGATTTGGACATCTCGACTTTGAAGGTCTAAGTTTCTTGCATAGGAAAGAAATGGTAAATGGATTGCCATTGATTGAGAAACTGGACAGCCTTTGTGAAGGTTGCATCTTGGGCAAACAACACAGAGAAAGCTTTCCATCAGGAAAGAGCATAAGGGAAAAGGCACCATAATTAGAAATAGTCCATTCAAATTTGTGTGGACCAATGCAAACACCATCACTAGCAAGCAGTCACTATATGATTACTTTTATTGATGATTACACAAGAAAAAATTGGGTTTATTTCTTGAAATTTAAGAGTGAAGTGCTTTCAAGAAATTCTGCCACTTTAAGGCTCTTGTAGAGAATCAAAGTGGGTAGCATATCAAGGTATTAAGAAATAATAGAGGAGGTGAGTATATCTCCAAAGAATTTCTGCGTTTTTGCAGAGAAAATGGGATACACAAACAATTTACAACAAGGTATACACCGCAGCAAAATGGAGTTGTTGAAAGGAAAAATAGGACCATCATGGATATGTTAAGAAGTATGCTGAAGGCAAAACATTTTCCAAATGAGTATTGGGCTGAAGCTGTACATTGTGCAACATACATCTTGAATAGATTCCCAACCAAGGCTATAATGAACAAAGTTCCGAAAGAAGCATGGAGTGGCATAAAACAAGGTGTCACCCACATGAGAGTTTTTGGTTGTGTGGCTTATGCACACATTCCAGATCAGATAAGGAAGAAGTTGGATAGTAAGGGAGAGAAGTGCATATTTATTGGATACAGTGAAGAATCCAAGGCATATAGATTTTATAACCCATCCACCAAGAAGTTTTTTATAAGCAGAGATGTGCAATTTATTGAGGAAGAAGATTAGGATGGAAGCATTGAGAAAACAGTGAAAAAAAAAAAGGTTTCATGTATGAGGGAGGCTGATGTATATAATATTGAATCATTCAGTGACATCAACGGAGAGAGGAAAGGCAAGAACAAGAGCATAGGGAGGAAAATTGTAACATGATACATCAATGGGAGGCATGAGAGAGGGAGATACTTTTGTACCCTCGCCCTATTATGACACCCACCCAGTTTTTCTTAAGGGAGGTAGGCCTCCTTAAGTTATATGAGTCCACATCCCTGAAGTTGCACAGTGGGTTATTAGTACAGCTGATCTATAGGTGGAATGCCCAATGACAGGTTTTCCAGGTCGGTCTTGGCTAGTGGTACCAGCCCACTGAGGAGGAAATTTATTTTATTATTGGCCTATCAAGGAGAGGGCAGGATTTTCCCCAGTTCCCAGATGTCTCCACTGGTTATGCAGCAAGGAGTTAGTTGGCATACTCCCAGAGATACATTAGGGATGATATAATTTCTCCTATAGATTTTCAAGTGTCTAGTGGTTAGCTACGCATTGCTTTGCTTGTTCCAGAGGAGGTTAGGTTCCTCTCACTACTACTGAGGACCATTGCACATTATACCAGTGACGAGCAGCACATTAGTTTCCCTCTTTTATTTTATGTTGATTCTTTATTCCAGACACCACGACTTGTTAGATGGTCTACCATATTTTTGCAACAATTTTGTATAGCATTAGATAGATATCACTCTCAGGCACGTGGGAAGTTGACCTTCTCTTTTGCTTCAGAGTTATTTTGTTTATTTTTTGAGAGGTTTCCGGAGATGAGGCCTACTTTTTTCTGCCAGTTTCATAGGCTGATGTTACATTTACGGATGCAGATGTGGGGCAAGATGATGCCCAAGAGGAGCCTGTCCGAGTATCCGACCAAGATATCTAGTGATGCACTGGAGCTACTAGCCAGTGTTGATGATCACATGTTCGTGATGGTTTCGTGTCCTTACGCGGGTTTGGATTGGAGAGGGTGTACCAACATCCTCTTCACATACGATGAGCCACCAGAATATAGAGGTAATATTAGTGTTTTCTTTAAATTAATATACTTTCATTTTATTGTCTTAATTAGTTAGAATAAAATTTATTCTAACACGTTATTTAACTTGTTTAATGAAATTGTCTAATTATTTTTGTGTACTATATATTTTGTAGATATTGGCACATTCATTAGGTACATGATTCCACCCCCCACCAGATGATCCTGTAGATGATGAGGAGATGGTGGAGGCCACGGATCAAGGTGAAAAACCTCCTTGGGTGCAGATACCTGCGAGCATGTGGTGTAGGGAAGACATCTGATTCAGGATGGAGTTGGGAAACTGACTCTGTAAACTCCTGGTTGATGAGGGAGTCCACCCTGTGACGATAAAAGAGATTGAGGCTAATTGTATGCTCACAGAGCTTTGGAGGGACACATCCCACGATATGATGAGCCTTATGCATCATATCGTCGGAGCTTCAGGGCTACTGGCGGCTGGGAGGGATAGGCATCATGGAGATGCATGACACAAGTCATTGGATGATCATGATCATGAGGGGATTGATAATTCTATTACTCCACCTTCTCCTCCTTCACTTCACACCAGGGATGAGCAGCCAACATCTATTCCTGAGTAGGCATATTTTGAGCAGGCACCTCTTGAGGAGGCACGTCCATATGATTAGCAGGCACCATCGACTGAGCAGGCACCTCGGGTTGAGAAGGGAAATCCATCTGAGCATGAGGCACCATCGATTGAGTAAGCCTCGAGTACTAGTTATACTATTGATGTATTAACACCATATATTTGACATTTATATGCAGTTCTATTACAATTTTATTTTTGACATTATACAGTTATATGTATATGTATATGTATATTTATGTATGTATATATATGTATATATGGTGCATATATTTTGTGTTCATGTTGATGTACTTAATTTACATGTTGGTGTTCATCATGATGTGTATATTGTTAGGTCATGTTATATATACTCATTTAATGTGCATGCAGATAGATGTGTATGTGATAGCAGTTATTTGACATGAGATGTATATTTGATGTTTGTGTTGTGATGATGTAATCGAATTCTTGTGTTTTGTTAGAGGATCATAATCACAATCATTAGATTATTTTAGTGAATTTGAATGTGTATTTTAGAATATGATGTTTGTATGATGGTTATCATGATTGTGATGTTTATTTTTAATATTAAATCATTATATTTATTAAATATTATGTATTGGTAATTGTAAAATTGTATAATTGTAATTTCATGTATCGTGATTGTAATTGTAATTGTATGTAAAATTTTAATTTTAATTTTAATTTTAATTGTAATTGTAATTGTAATGGTATGTAAAATATTTGTAAATTGTAATTGTATTGTGAAATTGTAATTCTATGTATTGTCATTATTCAATTTTATTAAAATTGTAAAATTTGCAAATTTGTAAAATTGTAAAATTTGCAAATTTGCAAATTCGTAAATTAGTAAAATTGTAAAATTTGCAAATTTGCAAATTTGTAAAATTGTAAATTAATTGTCAATTTTGAACCATAAATATCGTAAGTAAAATGTATACCATAAATACTATTAAATTACCATAATTGTAAATTTGTAAATTTGTATGAATATAAATAATTTTAAAATAATAAATCTAGAATAATATAATTTTTTGCAACATAATTAAGTTTAGAAAATAATGCAAATAAATTCATGTTTAGAATTATCATTATTTTATTATGATCTTACATATTAGAAATAACAGTATACATTAATACTTTTTTTTTTTTTATTTTTTTTTAATATATATATATATTTATATATATATATATATATATATATATATATATATATATATATATATATATATATATATATATATATATATATATATATATATATATAGTGCATTTATTAAAGTAATGATATAATGAAAAACCATTTAAAGCAATCAAGTAATTGTGTTATTTTAGGAATTGACATAAAAAAAAGAACTTGATACAGTGCATTTCTTTCGAGATCATAATTGCAAATTATCAAGTGAAAGGATTTTAACATTAACACAATGCAAACTAATTAATTCAGAATACATATTATAATGTTTGGGAAAAAAGAGTCTTAGTTATAAGGTTAAGTCCTCTTCTTTATAAAAACCCATCTTAAATATTATAAATGATGAAATAACACATGTACCATATCACTATATGTTCTCATGATCACACTCATTATCTTCCAACTCATTTGGCATGATAACACTATTGTTCTAAAAAATATGTTTGTGATCCATGGCTATGCTGAGTCGTAGACTTTGTACTTCATCCTTGAATTTTTCGGGCCATGTATCCTCTATATGCTTCATGGCTATTGAATCTTTTGGGATTCGCATAACTCCCAACTCACTTTTGTGTGAGGCATGCTATCCCTGCAACATATTTAATTATCTGTAACGAAAGAGCCTTTGAATCCTTGGGATTATAGGCATGTGCCTCAATATCTTAAAAGGAGGACCACGTGATTTACCTTTCTTTTTTTATTTGTCATACCTGTCATGCCCATATTTCAGACATATCTCTTTGTATGCATATTCTCCTCTATATAGAATACAATCATTTGGACATGCATGATATGATATGTACTCAACACCCAACATTTTCAACAATTTATTTTCCTCTTCGCAGCTACTGGGCAAGACATTATCACTCGGAAGAACCTTATCTTTGAATAACATGTAGTTGGTGGACAATATTAAATGTAAAATGTTAATAATTATTAACGTTCATAAAATTGACCATTTTTAATGTTACAAGATTTCTCAAAATATAAGGGACTTGATGGTCAATTGCCTCAAAATTTCCCAAAAAAATGCATTCGAAAAACCAAACTTTTCTTTCAAGTCGTACAGTAACATCGTTGTCCCCAACTTGACAAAATTTTCTTGACTACCAGGTGTTGGGGTTCCCATGATTTGGAAAATATGGCAATATCGAAAGATGAGACAACATTAGAACCACTTTCAGACCTCAGGATCTAGCCCTCCTGAGTCCAGAGAGGGATCTCTCTATAACCGGCAAATGTTTATGTCCTTGAAGCTCTGTTTTTAGGTTTTAGGCTAGTTATAGGCACGGGTTTGTTTGTTTTTTTAATTTGTTTGTTTGGTTGTTGGGAAACAGGAAAGAAGGGTTCACTATGATACCAGGTTGGATAAAGAGGATTCTAGGTGAAGGAGAAATGATTTCAGGGAAAACTCAAAACCATTGGGAAATGGAGTCAGGAAAGGGTTTACTTGCTTTCAATATGTAGGCTTTCAGTTGGGCTAGTCATCTAAAGCACTGGATGTTAAAGATGATAGTGTGATATGAAATGGTGAGAAAGAAAGTGAAAGGCAAGGAAACCTTCAAGGTGACCAATTATAAATCAGGTCCAGGGACAAGACATGCCATTAGACACCTGTGACCCAACTCTTAAAGGTATACTATTCAGATAAAGGGAATAGTAAAGATTCAAACACGAAGGTGAAGACCTGAGATCAGAGAGAGACTTCGAACTCTTAATGCTTCGGCATCCAGCTTAAGGGATCTTAGAAAGGCTCAATTAATCGAAAAGGATCCTAATTAGGTAGAGACTATGCTCTAAACTCCCAGTATCCCAATTCATTCAATTAAAGCCTAACAAGAACATCTAAGAAAAAAATTGTTAATTCATACATCAGCTAGCAGTAAATTATGGCCACTACACTGGTTAAATTAACTTAAATCAGTGCTCAGATAGCACATATAGCGGAAAAAATCAAAGGTAGGGAGAGAAGAAGCTTAGGGTACCATGCGAGGGTATATCCTAAACCAGATTTCTGATGCGTACCTAAGAAACGAAAAGTGATGAATTACAAAGGAAAACAGAGACAAAGTAAGAAAAACATCACCGTTGCTTTAAATCAAGATCCAAAGAAATGTGCTTGTCATATTAAAGAGCAACACCAGTCATGTACAACATTGCCAATAGCTTGATATTCAGTCTGAAAACATCTTCCTCAGCCTATCTTACAAATTTACCCAGAGAACTAAATCTCAAGAGAAACGGCTTACAGTTCAAAGATATCCGATCAACAACCCTTACAATGAGTTTCTTTTATAGCTGAAAGAGAGGTATAGGAGGTAGATGAAATACTAAATGAAACATTAAAAATAGAGTAGAAGAAGTGGGTCGAAACCCATTCTGTTTTAATATCAGAGCATTAATCTTCAGTACTCTTTGGATGAAAGAGTAGTCTTTGATAGGTTGTAGTTTACTCCAGGTATGCTCTTGATGTGATTTCGCTGCAGTACTCATAGTACTCTTAGTGAATAAAAAAAAGGTTAATGACTTAAAAGTCTGCCATACCGTGTAACAAATTCTCTGGTAGCATTAGGACTATTGTCAGGGCGGAAACCTTCTCATGGACACAATATAGACTAAAACAGTATGAGTATTGTGTCCTTTCTCGGGAGGAGACTTCTGCTGATGTGAAACCTTGATGATATTGTTTTCTGCGCATTAGGCCTTCTATGTGATTCATGAGGTCTTCAATCTGGTACTTTGCCTTTAAAACACTTAATTAAGGCTTAACATATTCAATAGTGTGCATTAGAACTCCTTAACTCTATACTGATACTCTTTGCCGCTACGTGACTGTCTTTGTCAGTGAAATCTGAGCTTTGATGGCGCTAAAAGGTTTCACACAGTTGAACACTATAATTTTAATGAAAATTACGCTTTAGTACCCTCCCAGGCTCTTCTCTATAATCACGGGCCCTGAAAAAATTCATCTGCACTCTGCGCCACTATAATAGTGACCCTGAGCAATGGCGATTCTCACCACCTGTACACCTGCAAAACACACAATTCTGTTAAGAAATCCATGCATGGGGAAAGGTGGCTATGATGGAATGCTTTGACGATGGCAGCGCAACAAGAGCGAATGCTATGGATGCAATGGAAAGCGGTGGGAAACATGTAGTGAAACAATGGGAAAATGCATGTGGAAGTTGGGCGAAATGAAAAAACTTTAATGTAAAACATTAAAATCTTAATGCCGGGCGGAATGATATAATGTTTTAATGTAAAACCCAAGGTTTGGGCCTTTGAACGTAATACATAGAAATGCGTGGAAAACATATGAAATGGGTTGATATGGTGGGCCCCGGTCATGGGTGGAGGGAGATTCAATCAGGACCGTCAGATCTGAGGAGGAGATCGACGGTTGCGATCTAATCGGAGGGGAGCGATGGGAGGGTCAAAACTCGGATGAGCGATGATGTGACCGACTCATGACCGTTGGATCATATGTGAGATCAACGGCCGGGATCGTGTCGGAGGATCGCAATCGGGAGAAACGGAAGGTGGCTCCATTTGAAATTTGTGATTGCGATCGGAGCGAGGATGCGAGGGACGTCGGATTGAAAGTGAATTGACGGTGGGCGTGCAATCGGCAGGGAGACGAAAGGGAGATGCAGGCGCAATGGGACTTGCGATGACCGTTGGATTATCAGGAAATCAACGGTGGAGATTACAATCACGAATTGAAATCGAGGAGTACAGCGGGTGGCACAGTTTGAAAATTGCGATTGCAATTGGAGCGAGGTTGCGATGACCGTCGGATCTGAATGGGAACCAACGGTGGAGATTACAATCGGAGGATCACAATCAGGGAGTGCAACGGGTGGCAGCGTTTATGATTTGTGATTAGAGATCGGGCGATGGTGCGATGAGACTTGCGCGGACCGTCGGATCTGTTAAGATCGACGGCGGAGATCGTTCCCGAGACCAATAGAACCATTACACTATCGCATCAGAGATTTTGTTTACAAAGGAAAAAAGCGTTCCGCTCCAATTCTCCGATGCGACAAGTGCCTTATGGGCTAGCGCTTGGTCTTAGCACTGGGGTCATGTGGGAAAGTGGTTTTGGGGTTGGGCCGAAGGGGGCTAGCCTGTTATAGAGAAAAATGGGTTTTTTAGCCTTAGGGACAATGTTTTAAGGCTAAAAGGAGGCTTTCGGTAGAGGTAAAAAAGGGATTTAAAATCAAATGAAGGATTTTCACTTGGTTCTAAGGATGAAATGGGTGTTTTGGAAGAATTAGGAGGGATTTTGGGAGTCAAAAGGGGAAATTTTAAAAATGGTAAAAAAGGTTAATAATGAGGAAATTTGCAGAGGTACAATGGAAAATGGGGGATTTTCCGAGCACAATTTTTCACAGGCAGTGAGGCTTAGCGAGTGGGAACAGCAGTGAGGATCTTTTCAAAGGTAAAGGGCACACAGAGGCTTCAAGGATGAGATATTTTCATAGGAAATGTATCTCTTGAAGGCTTAGAAAAATATTTAGCCACCTATTTTCTTGCCAAAAAGTCATTAGGTGGTTAATAGTGGCTCCACATGAGGATGGAATCTTCTTGAAGGTGTCAAGAATTTAGGAAATAATCTTTGAGGTAGGCTAGATGCCTGATCCTTGAACCATATTTTCTTCTTTGATTTCAGCTGTTACAAACATGATGGATATTAATTAGCAGAAAACACTCCCCAAACAATCTACCTACCCATCCTACAGTCCTAATTTTTTTTCTTCAAGGTGCATTTGAATTGGCAGACCTTCTTCATCATTTTTATTGAAAACAGAAAACACACTAATCTAATTCTACCCTTATCACTCCATGAGACTAGACTAAACTATTGGCCTCATATGTTTCTCTACCTAATCTGATATCTGCTGGGATTAAACTGTCCAGCAGATTTCTTCTCTACATTCTACAACAGAAATTTAAAAACAGTCAAACTAGGATTAGAAAGTCTAGTTTGTTGTGGATCCAAGGCATAAAGGCAGTTGCACATGGACTAAAATTACAGAAAATTGAAAACAAAGGTCTTGAAGGCTTGAAGTCTGAAACTTTGAAGCATCCTTCTTTTCTTTGTGACTCAAGGTTTGAGCTTGTTAGAGTCACTTTCTTCTTCATTTCAGCTCTAGTTTTGGGCTTGTTAGAGCCGATTCCTCTTTCTTCTTTGCTAGTCCAGATTTTGGGCATGTTAGAACCAACTGTCTTCACTTCTTTTGGCTCAGGTTTTGATTGTGTTAGAGCCAATCTTTGCACTTTAGAGGTTCATGTTTTGAGCATGTTTGAACCTTTCTTTCTCTCTGTTTTTTGAAACCTTTTCTCTTTTTCTTGAAAACAAAACATAGCAACGATATTTAAAATGGAAATGAAAACTGGAAATCAGAAATCAGCAGTAGTAGTGTTTGAGCATCCTGCCATTGACAGGACCCCCAAACAGCTCTGTACCATCTAGCCCTTGCAGAAAAAAGGCATTTGGACCCACAGTGGCCTGGATGATGTAAGGACCCCTCCACAAACTGTCGAACTTGCCATGCTTTCCTTGTCTTCTCTCCTAGAGTCCCACTTCAGAACTTTATCTCCAATTTTGAAGTGACAATATTTAGTTCTTTTATCAAATAAATTCTTAATATTTTCGGAGAATTTCAGAGCTCTTTTATAGACCTCTTCTCTCATTTGTTGGAGATGACTTGTTTGATTTATCCTCCTTATCATGCTGTCTTCTTCTGTCTGAATCTCTTGGACAAGTTTAATCACTGGTACCCCAAGGCTGGTAGGAAACACTGCCTCTGTTCCATAAACAAGCTGATACGGTGACATGCCAATGGAGTTCTTTGCTGTAATCCTGTCAACCCACAAAGCATGCACTAACTTGTTATACCATGACTTCTTGTTCTCCTCAAGCAGTTTTTTGATGATGGTCACCAAGCTCTTGTTTGATGATTCAGCTAACCCATTACCTTGTGGGTAATAAGCAATTGAATGACTGAGTGCTATCTGATACCTGTGACAAAAATCAATCATTTTCTTGGATCCAAAAGCAACAACGTTATTAGTGATTATTTTTCTTGGGCAGCCAAATCTAGAGAGGATGTGGTCTTCTAGGAACTTAATGATAACAGAATCTATGGCATTCCTAGAAGGTATGGCCTCTATCCACTTTGTGAAGTAGTCTGTGGCTGTAAGGATCCACTTGTGTAGTGCAGAAGAAGCAGGGTGTTTCTCCAATTAAATCTAGGCCCCATTACAAAAAGGGACCCTCAGTAGAAATGGGTTATAATGGTAATGGGAGGAGCTTTCTTTTGCCCTAAAAAATCTGGCATTTATGGCAGGAAATTATTATTTTATGGATGTCATTGAAAAGTGTAGGCCAATAATAGCTGGCTCTGAGTATTTTGTTAGCAGTGGCTTTCCAGTTCAAGTGGCCTCCACACTCTCCTGCATGGAACTCCTATTTGATCCTCTCTGCTTCAGTTTCAGGAAAAAATTTAAGCAATAGGGCATTTGTATTTTTCTAGTATAAACATTCATTCAGTATGCAATAGTTTCTGGCTTTTAGCTTTAGGAATCTGGCCGTAGTTTTTGATAGTTCAGGAGGGGCATTGAGGTTTGTGAGCACATACAAGATATTAGAATACCAAGGAGAGTTTTGAAATTGTTCCTCAACTATAGGATCAGGTAGTCCTTCCTGCTCATCCAAGGCATATACCATGTTAATGTCAAGGGCTTGTAAATTTGATTCAACCATTAATTGAGCTAAGCCCTGACCTTTGATAAGTTTTGTGGGTTTTATTTCTAGGTCATACTCTAAAATCACGACAATCTATTTTCCCCTCTTCCCATCCGAGTCTTGGGACAGAATGTCTTTAACCACTATGTTTGGCACGTAGGCTATGGTGTGGGAATGCAGTATGTACACCCTAATGTCTTTCAAGGCCTTAACCAAGGCATAGGCTTTTTTTTCCATTATGTTGTATTTAAAGGGTGCATCCCTCAAAGCTTTGCTGAAGAAAGAAATAGGTTGTTCCATTCCCTCTAGATTTTTCTGCAGTAGAACTGCAGCCACTGTATGCTCGGAGGCAAAGGAAAATATCAGGAAATCCTTTGAGAAATCTGGGCTAATTAGAACAGGAGCCCGGGTGAGTGCAAGTTTAACTAATTCAAAAGAGTTTTTAGCCTCTACGGTCCACTTAACTCCTACACCTTTCTTCAACATGTTAGTCATATTCCTGAGGTGTTCAACTAGGTTGGGAATAAACCTCCTTAGGAAGTTAATTTTCCCAATAAAGGACTGTAACTCTTTAATGTTTCTCGAGTGTGTGATCTGTAGTATTCCCTCATCTCTCTGTGGGTCTATCTTAATTCCCTTCTCTGATATAATGTGGCCAAGGAGCTTACCTTCTTGTAGTCAAAATACAGTCTTTTTGGGATTTAACGACAGACCGAACCTTCTACATTTTTCAAAAACTCTTCTCAGATGTCTTAGGTGTTCCTCATCAGTCTTGGAGTAGACTATTATGTCATCCAGGTAGATGACAATGAAGTTCCCTATCTCTTCCGAAAAGGCTATGTCCATCGCTCGTTGGAAGGTTGCACCAGCGTTCATCAGTGCAAAGGGCATTTTTACGTACATAAAAGTGCCCCATGGAGTGGTGAAAGCGGTCTTGAGTTGGTCTTCTGGGAGTACTAAAACTTGGTTGTAACTTGAAAAACCATCTAACAGGGAGATCCTTTTTGGGCCTACTACCCTTTGAAGAATGTGTTCCATCTTTGGCAAAGGGTAATTGTCTTTAAGTGAGGCTCTGTTAAGATTCCCGAAATCTATGCACAGTCTGATCTCGCCTATTTTATTTCTCACAGCTACGAGGTTCGAGACCCAATCATAGAACCTCACAAGAACTATTATTCCTGCCTCGTACATCTTTTTAATTTCCTTTTCTACCACGGGTAGTTGTTTTGGGTTTATTCTGCGAAGTTTCTATCTAAAGGGTTTCTGGTTCTCTTTCAAGGGTATTTTGTGTTGTATAATGTTTGTGTCGTAGGCCTTTAAGTCCTCGTAGATCTAGGAAAACACATCAATGAATTGTTTAAATAAGTCAATGTATTTATTTTTCATGTCTGCGAGCAAGTACTTAGTCAATTTTATCATCTTAGGCTTGTCTTCAGTGCCTATATTACATTTTTCAACGTCAGAGTCCGAGTGTTCTATGGTGGGATTTTTTTCTACATCATCGAAATCGAAAATATCCTCTAAAGGTGCCAGACCTCGGGTATGTTTTTATCTTTTGCCTGTAGCACCTCTATTTCCTCTTTATATGCGTTTTTGTATTCTTCGATTGGATTTCCAATCTGTTCAGTTAAAGTGTTTATTTCAATGTTACGAGATGATTTTCCTTTGTTGGGAAGTTCCTCACTTAGGAAGCTATCATCGGATTTAGAGTCTGAATCAGAGAATTCAAACTCGTTCATGCCTATCAGGAAATCCTCAATCTGCTTATCGCCTTCAAAGACCTGCCAATATTTATCGTTGTCGGGCACTGCAGGTCTATATTTTTTCTGAATGATGATTTTTTTGTCACTGGGAGGCTTATGATATGAACTAGCTATGCAGGCTAATCCATTCGCAATTACGTTCTGACTCCTAGGAAAAAACACCAGTTCATATTCCATGAAGGTTTTCAATAAATCCATGGCATCATTCCTGTATGCTCTCAGCCTAGGGTGTTTCGCTATGTATTCTCCGTTCACTTGTTTTATGATTAACTCAGAGTCTCCATGCACAACTATCCTGCGAGCTCCTATTTTTCTCAGTAGATTCAAGCCTAGGATGAGAGCCTCATACTCCGCAATATTTTTTGTACACTTGAAGTTCATATTAAAGGCATGAATCTTGGCATAGTCACTCTCAGTGTTATGTAACCACACTCCCACCCCTGCAATATTTCTAGTACAAGAACCATCGAAATTCATTTCCCATAAAGGTTCATTCTCGGGTTTATCATTGGTTTCTTTCCTAGCATTAGTTTCATTGTTATGCTGCAGTGGGGGGCCTGTGTTATGGTGTGAAGGGTTTCGTTCTTCATGTGGTGTATGAGTTTCTGAGGGGTGACTAGCCAGCTGTTTGCATTCTGTTTCTAGCTCACTCTGAGTTTCAGATTCAGTGCACTGTCCAGAGGATTATTTTTCATTTTCCTCCAAGTCCAAAGTGGCCATTATGTCAAAATCTATGGGTGATGTCTCATGGTTTGTATCTATGTTTCCTAATTCTGGCTCCTTTAAGGGTTCATCGTTGCAGAGGATAAAGGAGTCCAGATCTGTGTGTACAGAGTACAAAGGTGAATTTTTAGGCTTTTCAGGGCTGCTAACCAAAAATTTCATTTGTGACTCTCTATACAGTCTCCTAAGTTGGCTAAAGACAAGGATTGTGGCATATGCCCCATCCATCTGCATGGTACCTTGCAGCTTTGATCCCCATGAACTCGATAATAACATACCATACTTAGGTGGCACATCTGCGACTACAACATCCATAACCATACATTTGGTTGGAATCTAGGTCAAGTTCACACATAGGTATTTGATCAGGCCAAGACACTTTACCCTGGTAGAGTCAAACAAATACAAATCTTTGTAAGGACGGGTTATCTCTAGGCCTAACCTCTCCATAACTACCTTAGGCATTAAGTTGTGTGATGCCCCAGAGTCATGCATGGCGTTGTGAAGTATCTTGTCATGGATATTGAGGCTGATATAAAAAGGAGGTACCACCCCTTCCTGAAACTTACCTTCTATCTTAGGGCCAATAGAAGGGCTGGTTGATCGTCACTTAGATTGACAGTGTCACTATTTTCACCTAGATTTAAGGCTTTCAAAATTTGGCCTTTATATACATCCTGAGTGGCCAGCTCAGAGAGTGGGATGAATATTTTAATTCTTGCAATCTCACTTTCCAAATTGAAGAGAGATTGACTCTTTGTGATACTCAACTCTGTTTTGTTAGCCACTATTTTAGTGGCTGAATCAGTGTGCTGATTCTCAATATGTACAGTGTTTGTAGCAGTTTTATTAGGAACACTAGTTGCAGTGCTAGTGCTGCTAGTTGGTTGAATTTGTTTATCAGAGACTTGGCTATCTTTTCCTTTGTTCTTCCCAGAACTTTTAGCCGCTAATTTGCTATTTTCAGTATTTTTTTTAGGATTTTTATCGAGCCTTTTCTTAATGGTAATATTAGAAGCTTTTGGTTTGGAATTGTCTAAGCTCTTTTTGCTTCTAAGCTCATATTGTTCTCTGACCTGCATGATGGCATTTTCAAAACCTAGCCTGTAATCCTCAGATTCCAATCTTTCCACATCCAAATATGAGGGTGAGGGCTGATCTTCTTCCGTGGAACATTTTTGGATTGAGTTTTCTATTTCAAACATGTTTATTGTGGTTCCCTCAGACTCTTCTATGATTCCCTCATCTTCATCAAGAAATTTCTCTTGAAATGCGGGAATAACTTGCTGATATGAGTCTCTTTGTCTGTTGGGAGTGGTATTGTTTCTCCTAAAGTTCTGGTTATGATTTTGATTTCTGTTTTGATTACTAATTGGGACAACTTTTTTTTCCATCATTTGTTGCAGCTTTTCCATGTTTTTGGCTAGATGGTCATACTTGGGATCAGATGTGGAAGCTGCAGTGTCATCCCTATATGTTACCCTTTTCTTAGCCCTCATTCTAGATTTTTTCTCAATTAGGTTAGCCTCTATACTCACTGCTCCTTTCTGCATATCTTCCAATGTGTTGTAATCTCTTTCCCTAAGCTGGTAGGCCATATCGACATCGAAGCCTTTGCGATATTTCACTAGAGCCATACCTTGGGGGGGTTTCATGTGTGGAGGAAGAGTGTTATAAATGCTGTTGAACCTTGTAGAGTAGTCATGGACACTCTCTCCTATGTTTCTTTTAAGGTTCTTGTATTCTGCTAAGATTTGGAGAGGGTTGGTCTTGACTTCCCATTTTTTTACGAAGGTCTGATATAAGGAAGGAAGATCCCTGGATGTTATTATGAGGTAGTCCTTTAAACCATTTCTTCACATCACCTCCTAGAATCTGTGCAAAAATTCTCATCTTGACCGTCTCATCATCTATCTCCATATAGTCAAATGAATCTTCCATCCTATCTACATGGTGCTGAGCAGTGGTGGACTCTTTTGCAGTGAAGTGTGGGATTTTTGATTGGTAATCATTGGGTAAGGGCACTAGAGGTTGAGGCAACACCAGAGGTGCATACTAGGCTACCATAATGATATTCTGAGGGTGTAAAGGATTAGCTTGAGCAGTTGGTATGTGGATGACAGGAATATTAGGACCAGCAGCACTCTGTTGAGTTGATTTAGGGTGGCAGAGCCCCAAGTTTTGAATGAAATGAATATCCGGAGGTGTATATGGGAGATTCTCTCTATCCTTAATGTGTTGACCACTACAAGATGGTGAACCGAGAAACTCAAGGTCTGGCTGGTCTAAAGCACTGGATGACCTAGTTCTAGGTAAACTGTTTTGTGAGTCTAAGTCAAATAGAGGGTCCGATAGAGCTGTAAAGTATTCTGGTGCAGAGTTATCTCTATGGATATGAATGGAAATAGTTGGCCTTCTAGGTGTGGGAGATTTCTTGAGAATGCTCTCAGGGTTTTCAACTATTTTGGGTGGGTTTGGGTTAGGATAAGCTCTTGTGTGAATGGTTCTTGGAGCCCAAATGTTGTCTACTAACAAAGAAGCTTACTCCTACTTGTTACTTCTAATATGACTGATGTTGTTATGAAGGCTAGTCTCCCAGTGGAGTCTTATGTAAACCAAGATAATCAGCAGGCCTACTGATCACCAGTGGAGTATTTTAATCGTTAAAGGGCTATGGAGTCACCAGGTGGAAGGTTTAGAATGTTTCAAGAGGGTGTACTGTCCACCACAGTGATTGCTGCCAGACTAACCAGATATTTTGGTTTTCAGAGATCTTAAGGATGTGTAAGATGAAAACAGTCAGATACTCCCTAGTGGAGTCGCCATTATGTTGGGGTTCCCATGTTTTGGAAAATCTAGCAATACCAAAAGATGAGACAAAATCAGAACCACTTTTAGGCCTCAGGATCTAGCCCTCCTGGGTCCAGAGAGGGATCTCTCTATAACCGGAAAATTTTTATGTCCTTGAAGCTCTGTTTTTAGGTTTTAGGCTAGTTATAGGCACGAGTTTGTTTTTCTGTTTAATTTGTTTGTTTGGTTGTTGGGAAACAGGAAAGAAGGGTTCACTGTGAGACCAGGTTGAATAAAGAGGATTCTAGGTGAAGGAGAAATGATTTCAGGGAACAATCAAGACCATTGGGAAATGGAGTCAGGAAAGGGTTTACTTGCTATTCAATGTGCAGGCTTTCAGTTGGGCTATTCATCTAAAGCATTGGATGTTAAAGATGATAGTGTGATATGAAATGGTGAGAAAGAAAGTGAAAGGCAAGGAAACCTTCAAGGTGACCAATTAGAAATTAGGTCCAGGGACAGGACATGCCATTAGATAACTGTGACCCAACTCCTAAAGGTAAAATCTTCAGACAAAGGGAACAGTAAAGATTCAAACACGAAGGTGAAGACCTGAGATCAGAGAGAGACTTCGAACTCTCAATGCTTCGACATCCAGCTTAAGGGATCTTAGAAAGGCTCAATAAATAAAAAATGATCCTAATGAGGCAGAGACTATGTTCTAAACTCCCAGTATCCCAATTCATTCAATTAAAGCCTAACAAGAACATATAAGAACAGATTTGTTAATTCGTACATGAGCTAGCAGTAAATTATAGCCACTACACTGGTTAAATTAACTTAAATCAGTGCTCAGATAACACATATAGCGGAAAACATCAAAGGTATGGAGAGCATAAGCTTAGGGTACCATGTGAGGGTATATCCTAAACCAGATTTCTGATGCGTAACTAGGAAATGAAAAGTGATGAATTACAAAGGAAAATAGAGACAAAGTAAGAAAAACATCACCGCTGCTTTAAATCAGGATCCAAAGAAATGTTCTTGTCATATTAAAGAGAAACACCAGTCATGTACAACATTGCCAAAAACTTGATATTCAGTCTAAAAACATCTTCCTCAGCCTATCTTACAACTTTACCCAAAGAACTAAATCTCAAGAGAAACGACTTACAGTTCACAGATATTCGATCAACAACCCTTACAATGAGTTTCTTCATGAGTTTTATAGATGAAAGAGAGGCAGAGGAGGTAGATGAAATACTAAATGAAACATTAAAAACAGACTAGAATAAGTGGGTCGAAACCCATTTTGTTTTAATATCTGAGCATTAATCTTCAGTACTCTTGGGATGAAAGAGTAGTCTTTGACAGGTTGCAGTTTACTCCAGGTATGCTCTTGAAGTGATTTCGTTGCAGTACTCATAGTGCTCTTGGTGAATAAACAAAAGGTAGATAAATGACTTCAAAGTCTGCCATACCGTGTAACAAATGCTCTGGTAGCATTAGGGCTGTTGTCAGGGCGGAAACCTTCTCATGGACACAATATAGATTAAAACAATATGAGTGCTGTGTCCTTTCTCGGGAGGAGACTTCTGCTGATGTGAAACCTTGATGATATTGTTTTCTATGCATTAGGCCTTCTGTGTGATTCATGAGGTCTTCAATCTGGTACTTTTCCTTTAAAACATTTAATTAAGTCTTAACAGCTTCAATAGTGTGCATTATAACTCCTTAACTCTATACTGATACTCTTTGCCGCTTCGTGACTGTCTCTGTCAGTGAAATCTGAGCTTTGATGGCGCTGAAAGGTTTTTCACAGTTGAACTCTGTAATTTTAATGAAAATTAGACTCTAGTGCCCTCCCAAGCTCTTCTTTGTAATCATGGGCCCTGAAAAAACTTCATCTGCACTCTGCGCCACTATAATAGTGACCTTGAGCAATGGCGGTTCTCACCGCATGTACACCTGCCAAACACACAAGTCTGTTAAGAAATCCATGCATGGGGAAAGGTGGTTGTGGTGAAATGCTTTGATGATGGAAATGCAACAGGAGCAAATGCTATGGATGCAATGGAAAGCGGTGGGAAACATGCAGTGAAACAGTGGGAAAATGCATGTGGAAGTTGGGAAAAATGAAAAAACTTTAATGTAA
This sequence comes from Pinus albicaulis, assembly GCA_034641835.2. Lineage (NCBI taxonomy): Eukaryota > Viridiplantae > Streptophyta > Pinopsida > Pinales > Pinaceae > Pinus > Pinus albicaulis. The sequence continues at coordinate 1,252,826,925 of CM076583.1, forward strand.
AACATTAAAATCTTAATGCCGGGCGGAATGATATAATGTTTTAATGTAAAACCCAAGCTTTGGGCCTTTGAACGTAATACACATAAATGCGCAGAAAACATATGAAATGGGTTGATATGGTGGGACCCAATCATGGGTGGAGGGCGATTCAATCAGGACTGTCGGATCTCAGGAGGAGATCGATGGCTGTGATCTAATCAGAGGGGAGAGATGGGAGGTCAAAACTCCGATGAGTGATGGTGTGATCGGCTCATGACCATTGGATCTTATGTGAGATCAACGGTCAAGATCGTGTCGGAGGATCGCAATCGAGAGGAACGGACGGTGGATCCATTTGAAATTTGCGATTGCGATCGGAGCGAGGATGCGAGGGCCATCAGATTGAAAGTGAATCGACAGTGGGCATGCAATCAGCGAGGAGACGAAAGGGACATGCGGGCACGATGGGACTTGCGATGACTATTAGATTATCAGGAAATCGACGATGGAGATTACAGTTGCAAATTGCAATCGGGGAGTGCAGCGGGCGGCACAGTTTGAAAATTGTGATTACAATTGGAGCGAGGTTGAGATGACCGTCGGATCTGAATGGGAATCAACAGTGGAGATTACAATCGGAGGATCGCAATCGGGGAGTGCAGCGAGTGGCAGTGTTTACGATTTGCAATTAGCGATTGGGAAATGGTGTGATGAGATTTTCGCGGACCGTCAGATCTGTTAAGATCGACGGCGGAGATCGTTCCCGAGACCAACAGAACCATTACACTATCGCATCAGAGATTTTGTTTACAAAGGAAAAGAGCGTTCCGCTCCAATCCTCCGATGCGACAAGCGCCTTACGGGCTAGCACTTGGTCTTAGTGCTGGGGTCATGTGGGGAAGTGGTTTTGGGCCTAGGCCGAAGGGGGCTAGCCTTTTATAGAGAAAAATGGGTTTTTTAGCCTTAGGGACAGCGTTTTAAGGCTAAAAGGAGGTTTTCGGTAGAGGCAAAAGAGGGATTTAAAATCAAATGAAGGATTTTCACTTGGTTCTAAGGATGAAATGGGTGTTTTGGAAGACTTAGGAGGGACTTTGGGAGTCAAAAGGGGAAATTTTAAAAATGGGAAAAAAGGTTAATAATGAGGAAATTTGCAGAGGTACAAGGGCAAATGGGGGATTTTTCGAGCACAGTTTTTCACAGGCAGTGAGGCTTAGCGAGTGGGAACAGCAGTGAGGATCTTTTCAAAGGTAAAGGGCACACAGAGGCTTCAAGGATGAGATATTTTCATAGGAAATGTATCTCTTGAAGGCTTAGAAAAATATTTAGCCACCTATTTGCTTGCCAAAAACTCATTAGGTGGCTAACACCAGGTCCAAAGAAAGGGGTGGTGGAAGAAAATTTAAGGCTGTTGAAAAAGATATCAACAATATGAGCGTCATCCCCTAGTTGATCATTGTTCTGGAATGCATCTAACAACATTGTCTCCATGGAAGTCGTATCCCTTAAGTAATCATCCATAACAACCTCTATTTGATTGCCTCCATTTCCATCTTGTGAAGAACTACTATTGCTACAGTCATTCCTAATTGATGAATTTGGACGTAGTGGGAATTGAATAGGTGATTGATTCAACCATTCTTGGTATCGTTCCTCTCCGAGTTTTTTCTCTTAATTTAGCATTCTCTCGATTTGACATTTTCGTGTGGTGCAACGAAAGATGGTAGGTAGGTCGCTCATCATCACTAAAATCCTAATAATTTTAAAACATATATTTGAACATGTTTAGTACAAAATCGATGATATCAATTAGTCAGCACGTCAATGCATGATAAATTGGTTTGACATTGAAATAATTACATTATACCAAAAAATTATTACCATCATTGTCCCAGGATTGTGGCTAGAAGATGACATGTTACAATTGGGAGGGTGAAGCTGCTGTCCATTTTCATCTACCAACTGCGCCTTGCGGTATGAAGCTCCTGATAAGAGCTTCTGACGTTTTGGAATTGTTTGAATATTTTTTGCATCTGAAATTGATTATGAATCTACATGAACCTACAAATTTGTATACATTAACTTTATTCAGTTGATTGACATGGATAAAAAAAAAATCAATTAGATAATGAAAATATAAATAAAATCTGAAGTAATTACGTCTGGATATGGATAGGGAGAACTCCGAGGTGGACTTTGAGAAATATTATGGAATGAGTTGGATTTTGAAGAATTGTACATTTGATATAATTATGAGATTTTCTCCTTGCATTTGAGAAAAATCAACAATAAATTTTGGTGTACATACCTAAAAGTAATTTCAATGCCTTAAAAAAGGAGTTATTGTTATCGGTACTAATGTATTGTTAACTGCGCCGGTGCAGTTTTATTACCAGACGCACTGGTGCTGTTAGTTAACAATCACACTGAATATCGTGAAAAAATAACACAACTTTATTTTTTGAAGTGAAAAAAACCGGTAAACTGATAAAAGAGCGGAAAATGATTTTCAGAAATATAATTTCATAAAAATTTCTTTAAATAATAAAGGCTATTCATTATTTCATTATTTTTGCAAAAAATTTCAAGGAAATATTTGCACGAGAGACATAACTAGAGCAAGAGAGCACTGTGGAGCAACAAAATACTTTTGAACAATAGCACTATTCAGATAATCAAAATTTGAAACATCTAGTTTTCACACAAAAACCCTGTAGTATAGTAAAATTGTTAAGTTTTACTGTAATAATTATTTTTTTTACAGTTTCTATTAGATTTAATACATGCATAATAAAAAATTTAAATTTTATTGTGCTTTTTACTAATAAAATAATTTAAAATTTCTATTCCTATTTACATTTAATTAAAATTGAAAAAAAAAAAAACAAACAAACAAACAAAAAACAAAAAAGAATAAAAAATCTATTCTTACGTAAAACCCTTGCTTATTATTATTTATGTGACTTCACAATTAGGGCTTTTCATTTTAGATTTATAGGGTTTGTGTATATATATATATAGGCGTATGACATCTAACCCACGAGACCACTTGTAGAGTCGGATCCTAATCTCTGTCGGCCCTTGCACGATTTTTTAAAAAACATCTTTTGTTAATAAGTGCGCACTATTTAAAATATCACACAGGTACGTGATTTTAGTATAATGCATCGAGCGTGTATTGACAAAAAACATTTTTTGATAAAAAAACAATTATTTATCAATTTATGTTTATGTTAATCGATGCTTCGATATTAATATAACACACTGGGTCTCTTATTGACAAAGAGCACCGTACAATGTTTATATTGTATTGGAGGTGCATTTATAAGAACCTACTGCATCGTTTTCGGTGCTTAAGTTGTGAAAGTTGCATCGGGCATGTTATTTAGATAGACGCAACATTTTCTTGATTATTATTTTTACCCGAAAATTATGTGATTTACTTATAAACTATATTAATGAATGGTACAGGTTTTATATTGATAAATAAATGGCTTACCAGAGTTCAAGTAACAAAAATGCTGATAGCACATCCAGGAAAGAAAAAAAAGGCAAGTTCTTTGTAAATTCTTTACAAAAATTATTATTTTTGAACTATATGTAAGTTTAACTAATGTGTATTGTTTAGTGTTTATCATGTAGAGCCACAAAATGACAAAACTCGTTAAGGTTATCTCTGATCTAAGATCAGAAGAGCGTAAAATCTTGATGGAAAAATTGTGGAAGGATGAATCAGGTGAATGAAAAATACTATCGATCCAATATGGATTTATTTTTTTAAGTTTCATTAATAATATACCTAAAAATATTAGATAACATGTTTCAAACAATCTATTAATTCAGATATGTTTAATGTTCTATAGGGACCAACAACGAAGAAAAGGAATGCTTTTTTTTTTTCTAAGTAAAAGTAATCTATTAACAGAAGAAGTAAAGTACAGCGGGCCAAGGCCAGATCATTGCCCAGTATTGTGGCATTTTGAGAAAAAAAACCAGAGTTGAAGACTGCCCTTCAGGAGGGAAACCAGTCTGAAATAGCAACTGAGAGAATTCCCACGCAGGGGAACCAGAGAGTATAAGTGTTGGAGACCATATCTAGCAAAAACAGATGCATGATCTGATACAACATGAAATTCAAAAACAAGCCCGTAAGTAAGGGAAAAAGCGGAGCAAAAAAACCGAAAAGAAGAGGAGGAACTACTCATAAGGAGGTTCGTAGATGACCCTGCACCAGAGTTCATTCGGTTCCCCATCCTCATTGTACAGGTCGGAAATGGAAGTGATCACCTTCCTGGGAGGTGGAGGAACCACCTACGCCCCGCTCGCATGCCCAATGTTGCTTTGCCCCACAACCTTCATCCCGCTTAGCTGACCCACCAAGTCCTTGTTTGCCTGGTCCTACTTAGCCTTGCCCTCCTGACCCTACAAGTCCATAGTTTCTGGGTGCATCGACCCATCATTCGGCTCCACGGTCTGAGCTGCAGAGATGTTTCGTTCCGCCGGGCAAGAACTAGGAGTATCTACCTGAGGCTCTTCATGAAAGACGACCATGATTGAGGCAATAACCCAGGGTCGGTTGAGAGAACTATTGAATGAAAAGTGCGCAGTGTGGGTTTGAGCAGGGAGAGTTGAAGGAATGGGGGAATCAAGGCGACGACCCGAGCGAAGAAGGCGGCCTATTTGAACTCTTGTAAGGCTGTCCGAATGGGAGGAAGACGCAGAGGATGTGCTGGAGGTGGAGGGAGAACGCCGCATCTGGCGCCTTGTGGTACCTCTCCGTCATCTCATTCTTTTCCTAAGGCATGACATTTTCGCAGTCGATACAGCGGGGCAAGGAAGCCAAGGAAGCGAAGGATTAACAGATGACTGAGGCATATGAGAATTCAGGAAGACTGAAGCCAACATACAGGAACCAGCAAGAGAGTAGTGGAGATTTTCTCCAAAATCCAGACAGCAGTTTAGACTGCTCCTCTTGCCAGTAACCGTGCGCGCATTTGAAAGCCCAGCATCTAGGGTGCACCACTGATTCACAAGCGAGGGACTTATATTTTAACTAGAGGAGCACTCCATAATATCTAACCAATCGACCGTGCAACGATAAACCATCTACAATAAACCATCATAAATATGAACTGAAGGCCGAGCCATGTCACAGCATGCGAAGTTGTATCGAGGAGCGGATTTATGGTTGTGATTAGCGCCAGGAGTTAAGGCCATTAAACGTAGAGCAATCACATTTAAGAGCCGAGTGAAATCCTCCTTGCAGGTGGGCAGGTGGCTTCCCGTCATGCCGCACCCCCATCCCATCACCTTATGCACTGTCATCTGCACCCGCATCCGGGAGTTCTGCTTCACTCTGGACCAGTACTTTGCATTCCTGTCTTTGATCATGATTCTGTATTATGTCGAGTGTACCTGTAAGAAGATTGTGCTCATTTTCTACTCCCAAGTTAGCAAGTAGATCAGCAACTTTGTTACCTTCCCGTCTGATATTCTTGAAGAGGAGAGCACGATTGTTGTGGAGCCATCTCTCAATATCCTCCAAACGAGCCTCAAGTCTCCAACTGTTGGCGATTTTGTGCGCATGAGCCTCGTTTAGGAGCTGAGCAGTGTAGAGCTATAAAAAGGGTCTCTTTCACCTCTAATTACCTCACATTAATATGTCAATCCGGGAGCGTTTTGTTATTACAAAGAGTGACTCAAAGGTTCACAAATTCTATTAAAAAGCCACTGAAATAATGATCAAAAGCATACCTTTTTAGTACTCCACAAGCGGCCATATTAATAATAATTTGGGAGTCCCCTTCTATCTCTAGAGGATGCAGCCCATGTAGTTGAGAAAGGAGAAGTCCCTTCCATAGACCTTCCAACTCAGCCGAATTGTTCATGTCCCATCCAATATGTCCCATGTAAATAGTGATAGGTTTTCCTTTGTGATCTCTGATTATGCCCCCGAAGCCTGCTTTGCCTGGATTCCCTTTAGAAGCACCATCAAAGTTGAGTTTGAAGGTGTTCTTGGGAGGAGGGATCCAAGAGTTCATGGTGATGTCAGTTATAGAGACTTTGTGCACTTGCTTTCCAAGGTGAAGCTGAATACCCCAATTTTCCAAAATGGCTTTTTCTTTGGCCAGATTTGGGTAGTCATTTGTGTCCCAGGATTGCAAAGCCAAGGTTTCTGTGAGATTGAGACAAAAGTTCCTCTAGATTATGTCTAGAGGAGTTTTTTTATCCTTGAAAATGCGTGTATTTCTCTCTTTCCAGATTGTCCAGAGGAGAAGACTTGGGATTATTCTCCAGAGTTGGTTTACAATTTCACTTCTGTAAGGATTTTGATGCCAGTTTCGTATAGAGCTAATTATATATGCAGTGAGTCTGTAGTGTTGTTGGCATCGAAAACTGACTTTCTCCCATAGTTGATTAGCCAGAGAGCAAGAGTATAGGAGATGTTGCTGAGTTTCCTCATGAGAACAACAGATGGAGCAGATTGAGGGGCCATGAAAGCTTCTCTTCCTTAAGTTGTCCCAAGTGAGGATTCTTTGATGTCCAAAGAGCCAAAGAAATAAGTATACTTTAGGCCAAACCCCCAAACTCCAAATTATACTCCATAGGGGATATTTGGGCGTTGGATCATTGCTTATGATTTTGTAGGCTTCCTTGGTAGAGAAGGATCCTTTTGGCTTATATCCCCATATGAGAGTGTCCCTGTTATTCGAAATTATAATGCATCGAATTTTGAGTTCAGAGTTTAAGGCTTCCTTAGTCTACTCATCAATGTTCCTTATTATCCTTTCTGCCTGTTTCCACTGCCTATAACCATGCTCTGCATTGTCTGTCCATTGTTGTTGAACTGTGTCCAATTGCTGCAAATCCCATTCTGGTCCAGGAGGTGGGCTTTAAGTGTTAGTGAGTTTTGGCAATTGATCCCAGGAGTCCGTCCAGAATCTAGCAGTGCTACCGTCTCTTATTTCCCAGAAACTGTGTTGTTGGATGAGTAGATAATGTTGTTTGGCCGCGTTCCATATGAGTGAACATTTTTCTGTTGGAGTGAATCTTATAAGTTCTTCCCGAGGTCTGTGATTGGCATACTTGGTGGTCCAAATAATTTCCCAGGACTTATTGGGGGCTGTGAGCCAATTCCACCAAATTTTGGCACTCATAATGGCATTGTTGTGAGTAGGATCATGCAATCCTATTCCTCCTTGTTCCTTTGGCTTGCAGACAGTTGACCATTTAACCAGAGCCCATTTATGATTAGTACCTTTGGATCCCCATAGGAAGTTTTGTTGTAGGGCTTTAATTTTTTTGAGAACCCATTTTGGCGCTGCTAGAATGGAGAAAAGATACAGAGGCATAGCCTATAGCACCGCTTTGATTAGGACCAATCTACTTGCTATGTTCATAGTTCTGTGAGTCCATGAAGAGAGATGTGCTTCAATTTTTTCAAGGAGTCCTTGCCAGGAGGCATGCTTTAAAGCAGAGGCTATCAAGGGGGCGCCCAATTAATTGGAGGGGAGATTAGCAATGGAGAAACCAAGAATGCGGGCTATAGCAGATTGAGTGATAGGAGGGGTGTGAAAGAAGAAAATATGGGATTTAACATTATTAATGCTCGCTCCCGAGGAAGCCGAGAAATAATTCAAGAGGGATTTAAGTTGGGTGGCTTCATGAACGGAAGGGTAACCAAACACCATATTGTCATCCACAAATTGTTGGTGAGTTAAGGCAGGGGAACTGTGTACTGAGAGGCCTCGGAGCTGCTGGGATCTAAGGGCATTTTTAAGATGGCGACCCAGGCCTTCCGCCATTAAGACAAAGAGGAAAGGAGATAGGGGGTCCCCCTGTCTGATACCTCTAGAGGGGCTGAAGGGACACGAGGAAATTCCATTAATAAGGATCGAGAAGAAAGAGGAGGAGATAAGACTTGAGACCCAGCGAACCCAAGTGGGGAGAAACCGAAAGAAGATAACACTTTTTGAATGTAAGTCAAACTTAACTTATCAAAAGCTTTTGAAAGATCAATCTTGAGAATCATACCTTCCTGTTTGGTGTGCTTGAGAGAGTGTATGATCTCGTGAGTGAGGATAATGCCGTCTAGTATTTGCCTGCCTTCCACATATCCGGATTGCTCTAGCGAGATGAGCAAGGGAAGAAGCGGTTTCAGTCTGTTGGCAATGACTTTAGAAATAACTTTGTAGATGAAATTGCATAAGGCGATTGGGGGGAATTTTTCTGGCGTGCTGGTATCTTCTTCTTTGGGGATTAGGGCGATGAAGGTCGCATTCAAATAGGGGAGAAGCCAGTGCATAGAGCGCGATTCCTCCACCACCAACCAAACCTCTTCTCTGATAAGATCCAAAAATTTGTGAAAGAAGGTAGTCGTGAAGCCATCCAGACCTGGGGCCTTTCCTTCTTTGAGCTGCTTCATGGCCAAATCCACTTCCTGACTCGAGACCGGGCGCAGAAGAAGTTGGTTGTGCTCTTCGGTGATAATATTTGGAATTTTTTGTGTGATTTTGTCAATGGTCGACAATCTGTCCAGAAGAGGCTCTTGGTGCACTGCTTGGAAGTGATTGATGAACTCCTGCTCGATCTCTGCGTGGTCTTCCACTCTTTCCCCCTCCTGATTCTTAATGGAAGTGATTATGTTGTGCATTCGTCTTTTAATAGTAGTTCTATGAAAGAATTTCGTGTTTCTTTCGCCTTCCTTCAGCCATCGGATTCTAGATTTCTGCCTCCATAGAATTTCTTCCTACTTTGATCTTTCTTCCAGTTGAGTTTGTAGTTGCTTTTCCTACTCCATTGTTCTTTCCGTATAACCTTCTGTGATGATTTGTTGCTGGAGAACTCTCATTTCTTTTTTTATGTCCTGCTGTGCCTGGAAGATATTGCCAAAAGTGGTGTGATTCCAGCGTTTGATTGTGGGTTTTAAGGAATTTGAGCTTTTGTTGGAACTGGTACATTTTGGACCCTTCTGGCAGCATGAAGTTCTTCCACGTGGAGCTGATGAGGTCATTGAAAGCGGGGTGATTGAACTAGAAGGCCTCAAAGAGAAAAGGGCGACGCGTTGAGTTCCCTGGTCTTTGCTATTGAAGAGAGATCGGCCAGTGGTCAGAGCCGGTGAGTGGGAGAATAGAGGTTGAGATGTCACCACCCAGATAGACTACATTATCTGAAATAAGAAATATATCTAGCTTAGAGGCTATGTGCTGCCAACCTTCCCTGCAATTGCTCCAGGTGTAAATTCCATTACTGTATTGCATATCTATCAACATGTTGCCTTGTATGAAATCTTTGAAGTGGCCGCTTTTTGGCTCTAGTTTGGCTCTGCCTCCCATCTTTTCCTCCAGTTTGGTGATCATATTAAAGTCACCTCCTAAGATCCAAAGAGGATGGATTCTGTCATAATTGAGCGCTCCTATAGTGTCCAAAAGAACAGTCTTACTGCCCGCTTCCTGTGGGAAATAGACATTAGTAAGGTTTCCATGAATATTTGTTCCTATGATGTGAAAAGTTTCTTGGATGATGTGGTGGGAAGCATGGAAATCAAAGAGAGAGATGGCCTGAGTGTTCCAGGAAATGGCCAACCCTCCAGAAGCTCCCGAGGCATCCACAGCTACTGAATGACATCCAGGCCAAGCTCTTGAGAGAATGTTGCCAAGAGTGCTACTGTTACATTTTGTTTCTTGCATGAAGAATATCTGAGGCTGCTCCTGGTTTATCATGTTTTTTATCATTCTGAGTTTCCCGGGACTGCTAAGTCCTCTTAGATTCCATGAAGTGAGCTTCATGATTCACTATTTGGGAGAGGCTTGTAGTACTTTGTCAGCTTAGCATATCTGCCTGAGTCAACCAAAATTTTTCCCACTGTGATTGTTCTTTCCAGGTCTGTTTTCCTTCCTCTTTTCTTGGAGTCTTTAGGAAATTGGTTGCCATCCCACTGACTGCCTGGTTGTATTCCCAATTCTTTCTATCGAAAAGCTCTGGAAATGATTAATTCCAGCGTGTCTAGCTAATGCTTTTGAATCTTGTCAAACTCTTTTCTCCTGCAGGCTTGTTCGAGCTCAAAGATGTCAAGCCCTCTCAGGTCGATGCTTTCTGGTTCTTCCTCCATATATTGTGCTTGACTACTTTCTACAGAGGGTTGATTGGGAATGCAGTCAACATCCATTCCGTTTGGTTTCCAATCTGGGTCTTTCAAGGAAGCATCAGTTGGACCAAGCTGAACCCCCATGGACGGAGGATGGGGGGGTGAATCAGGTGGAGGGGGGAACAAGGTCGACTTTGCCGCTTGGGGGGCTATCTGGTCTGCTTGAGGGGATTTTTCGGCAGTAGTGGTTAGGGCTTCAAAGCTATTGCTGGTGGAAGGAATGGAAGAAGCGGCTAGGTTTGATTTTTTCCCACTAGAAGGTTTCTTATGAGACCTCCTTCGACTGGTGAATTTGGTAAACTCTTCAGGTGCAGAAGTGTCCGGGAGGTCTGAGGCATGTGGCTTGGCATTAAGCAGGAAATCCCTAAAGAGATTCCCATGAATGTGACATTTGTGACTGCGGAAGGGGACATGTTCAAAATCCAGGGGTTGAATCCATTCAAAATCATCGTGATAGAGGCTTACTGAATCTGGGAGTGCTTTGTCCAAGCAAATGTAGACACAAATGCGAGCATAAGAGGTATAACGACGCAGCTTCATTTCCTCCGCGATTTTAATGAACTCCCCCAGCCCCTTGCCAATGTCTTTTAGAGATTCTTCATCCCAGTACTCCAGAGGGAGCGAGTACATCTTGATCCAGACCGGAGCCCAACTGAAATCTTCCTTGTCAGGGTTGAACCTTTCCACCCAGTCCCTTTGGTATAGGCTGGTTGAGTTAAAGAAATAAGGTCCTTCATCCAGAACCCTGTTACGATCTTCTATGCAGATGAAGATTGTAGTGAAAAAGCCCTTGGGTCCAAGCTGAAGGGTGACGTGCCATTTGGGTTTCCATTTGGCCGAGATCCACCCTTGCAGAGCTTTTTTAGTAGGCCAGAATCCGATAAATTTACAAATGAGGGTGTGATCTCTCATGTACTGGATTTGTCCGTTGATCCTGTGGCTTGGAAGCTCGATTTTTGGCCTTTCTGCCACGATCGGTTTGCAGGTTGTTGACGTCACTGTGGGTGTTTCTTTTTTCCCAGGTTCTTCTTCCTGTGCTGCACTGTTCTTTTCAGTTGAGACTTTTGGCGAATCATGCATCCGGTTGTCCTTGGCCTCTGGATTCAGCTGATCCGATGCAGAGTCCTTTGATTGTTCCGTGGAGGTTTGTTTGTCGTTATTTGAGGGGGAAGACTGTGTGCCTCTCCCCGAAGGGCCTTCCATTGCAGGTGAACATATGCCAGTCTTCTCTATGCTAATACGAGAGAGCCAGGGTAAGGCAGAAGGTGAGCAGAGTTAGTCGACGCAGTTACAGGGGGTGAGCGGGAACCCTGGCAGAGCTCGAGCCAGAGTTTTTACCTCGTCTCCATGCACAACATTGAAAATATCAACAATAAAATACACATTAAGAATCGAAGAAAAGGAATGTTGTTCTAAGAAAAGAAAAATAATAGAACATGCAAATGACAATGAATTTCTCCTTAGATCATCTGAAGTGGTGTTGGAGGTTAAAGAAAGGGGGAAAAACTTTTACAAAACTTTGAGGGATCTAGTAGAACAAATTTATAGACGTTCTTTCCACTTACAATACAAAAATCAATTCAATGATTCCAAGAACCAAAATTTATTTAAACTACGAGAAGAGTTTCCAGAGAATTGGTCAATGAGACATGTTCGACTTTTAATAGAAAAAATGTACAACAACAAAAAAGAAGGATTGAAAAAATTAATATTCCTTTAAATGTTTTTCTAGAATTATATGTATATATTACTACAAAACAATCAATTATAAATATCAGTTTTGTTATATTTATTTTTCATATATCAATATAAAAATTAAATATTTTATTGTCATGTTATTTTTTCAGGAAGATTATGAAAATCTCAAAGGATGAACGAGATGATATCAGAAATATGCCAGTAGGAATGTCCAAAAAGGTGTACAACGAGATGGTAAAAGAAATGGAAATAATTGCATCACATGAGGAGCCATCTCAAAAAAAACGTGCTTAAAATGTAATATGTAATCATTGAATTTTTCAATTAGGTACGATAAATAAATAATTTAGCATTAAATATTAATTTTCAAGTATTTTCTTATAGAAAAGAAAAGAAAATGGAACCCTTTGAGCACATAAAACAGGATGACAAGGAAGAAAAGGGTTGATATCTAAGTTTGTGAGTAATTTTTATTTCCTTATAACAACTTAACTAGATTTCATTTTTTTATATTCCAAGTTGTTTTACAACAATCATCATTGAATGTCTTCAAATAGGTGTTAACATACAAAGAAGAACCATTAGAAGAATTGATCGACATTGGGTTAAATATGGGTTTTCAGTATATGTTGGCATATCAGAAATTAATTATGGAATTTGTAAGTATCTATCTTGTTTTAGTTAGCTCCGTCTATAATTAATAGAACAAAAAAATATTTTATACTAAATCTATGATTAGTTATGGGGTATAAAACTTGCATGAAACAAAGTATGGAAATGCGCCAACAAATGAATTGTTGAAAGATGGCATGAAATTTGGTTTTGAAAGAATGTGTATAGTTCACGAGTCAATTCTTCTATGGTACATTTCTCTTTTATTTACATTGTTGTATATTATTTAATATTGTAATTTTCATTATTCTCACGAATGTAGATACACTCATTACACTTTATTTTTATGTTTGTGGATGGAATTTGAAGAAGAAGAAAACAATCAACACAATGAAAAAGACATTCCTCCAAATAACCCAAGTCATTGAAGTAACTCGAGCACGTGACAAGAGTTCCAGCGAAGAATGATGATCAATATATTTGGATATCAAAGCAAGGCATTGTATTTTTTGTAATATATGTCTATGAAATTAGACATTTTGTTTAATTTAATGGACAAAGTGTCTCGATTTAAAGACAAAGGGATACCAATAACTGTCCCATTTTGTATGAAAAAGAGTATCTTATTCATATATATATAATAAAATACATTTTAATTTATTCTATTGTGTTCTCCATTATCACTATGAAATGTTATACCATTGATTAAATATATGGATGATTAAATATTATAATGAAGATATTTGAAATATGATGATATGATATAACAAATTCATCCAAAAATCACATTCAAATGCACTAATAAAAATTTAATTGATATGGATACTGTTATAAGATATATGTAGATTTTTTATGAATAATGAATTTTTTAAAATCACAATAATTGTAGTGTCATAGGTCTATGTTTCTAAAAAATAGAAAATGAACACCGGTGCATGTGTATGATACTGCGCACATGTGGGTTTGTATGATATTGTGCATTGGTGAGTTTATATGACCTATGAGCACCACACCAAATACCAATACCAATTAGAACGCCTGGTGCACTTTATCGATGACTATGACCCGAGCGAATAGGCATTTCATGCACCAATATGGTTTCTCTTTAACGCACTGGTGCGTTTTTATAACTTAACGACCCGATGCGATTTAACACCTTAATGGCCCAGTGCATTTTTACACCTTAATGGTTTTGATGCATGCACCTTCTATTGTCCTAGTGCATATTTGTGGGTGACACGCACCGAGACATTGCTAAACACCCCGAGGTTTCCAAAATTTATTTTCCATATCGGTGCTTGGTATGTTTACAGTACCGGTGTGTACAGGTTAAAATGCACTGGTGCGTTCTCACATGAAGCACGTACCGATAAGAAATACATCCGTAAAAACCTTCGTCTGCCTAATTTTTTTTAGTTGTGTTGAAATTATGTTAGAAGCTCCATCAAAACCTCCGTTACTGAAAACAGATGTTGTAGTAAATGTTTTTTTTGACAATTTTGGTCAATTTTATAACGCTGAAAACCTCATTTATCACCTTTGCTAGGGGGTATTTTCCTTTTAATGTAAGTGTCCAAGTGTGAGAGAGAGAATAATGAGAGCAAAAATCTTTCCAACTGATCCTCAACATCCTTTTTATCATTGACGCCTCTAATTTCTTCATCTTCCATAATTTTCCTTCATTTTCCTCCTCACATACAACATGTGACCTTTCACCTTCCTTTTCTCCTAATTTCCATTATTTTCATAAATAAATGTGCCAAAAATTTTATTTTGCCTTTCCAAAGCCTTTGCCTTTGCCAATTTCCTTAACCATATTAACTAAAATGAACACCCACTAGGATGTTCTACCCAACATTCAGCTTGGAATAAGTGTCCCATCAATTGTGGTTATTATTTTTAACATTTATTACATGGAATTTTTACCAAGCCTATTATAACGAGCCAACACTACATCAAAAGCTAAAAATCTGCATGGCTCATATCATTGATGATGAAGAAGCAAAAGTGCTGGCAGGGATTAAAATGTTACCAAAAGGGAGATGAAAGAAAAACTATTTGAGACTTTTTTGCAGATAGTGCTTAAAAATCAAGGTTGTTCATCTACTTCTACAAGTAAAGGTACTGCTCCAAAAGCTCTATTTATTGATGCTTTATTTGAAAAGAATACAAAATATTTCCAAAAATGCCATCAATAAGACAAACAGAGAACCCTTACTCTTCGTGAAGTCAGCTAAGAGATCCAATAAAAGAGAAATTGTTGAGATTAAAAATCAAGTTTCTAGATTAGAAAAAGGGAAAATCACAGGAGAAAATATTTTCTCAGAACCACAAATTTTCCCTAAAAATAATCCAAAAGTAGAAATCTATGAGACTAAGTCTGAAGATTTTAAAGGGTTGAACAACATGAAAATCATTGTTATAAAACATCAACAATATCATGTAATACTCAAAATAAAAATTTAGAATGAATTCTTTACCCTGAATACTTTATTAGACATTGTAGCGGATATAAATGTACTAAATAAAAAGGCAATCCCTGCTAAATATTGGAACAAAGCCAGAAGAGAAGTCATAGGCTTAGGGGTACAAGGATTACATTTTCAATATTCAATTCCCAAATCCACATTATTCTTTGAAGATTACTACATGAATGTTAAATTTGTAGTAGGGAACATTCCAATAGATTGAATTCTAGGAAACCCATTTTTGGCATCTTTTGAGCCACATGATTCAGCTAGATTAGAAGATGGCATATCTCGATACTTTATTTTTGTGCCAAATAGTGGGGGTTTTCTGCAAGCCATCACACTTCCATTTGTGTCCACTCCCAGAATATCAATTATGATACAAGAAATGAGATAATTAAATCAATCTGAGAAAATTTAGTAGAACTCATGGAGTTAAAGTCTTGCCTCAAGTTTTATGAACAATTAAAACAACCAAATGTGACAAGAAAAAATGAGGAATTAAGGCACCAACTAGAAACAAAATGCTATGCGGAGGAACCAAATTAATTTTGGCATAAGAAGCAATATTTTGTTAAACTTCCATACAAACTAGAATATATAGGTAGACTCTGTAAGATCGGAGCCATTCCAATGAATGAAGAGTACAAAAAGCTCTAGAAAAACGAAATTTAAGATCTATTAAACAGAAAAATGATCAGAGAATCCAACAGCCCTTGAAAATGTTATGTGTTCTATTTAAATAAACACTCTGAACAAATAAGAGGAGTACCATAAGTAGCAGATCTATTATTTTAAAAATTAATATATTATTTTAATTTATAAATAAAACTTAAACATAATCAAGTTGACCAACATTTTGGGCATGTCCAAGTGAACCTTCCACTCAATTGTGACACATTACAATAAAAAATCTCTAAACCTTTAAAAACTTTAACTACATATAATACCAAAAACTTAATCCCACAAATCACCAATACCAAGAGGTTAAGCAACATTAACTTAACACCTTAAACTTTTTTATCTAATCTAAATTTACTTAACAATAACCCTTTACTTAAAAACAATGATCATATATAAGCAAAGATTCAAATATTAGAACTACATGTCTTCTTATTCTTGAATTCTATGTAATTTGAAACAACATGTCTTCCTCATTTAGTGATCATCTTCGAAAAAATTCTTCATAGACATGTCTTCATATTCGTGAGTTCTATGTAGTTTTCCTATTCATGTTATATGTAGGTTTTAATAATTGATGAAAGATTTGATGTTATAAGAGTGTCTACCAATGCAAAAAGATTATTTTTGTAATTGATATAGTAAATGCATCTCTTTTATGTATTCATCTTTTTTATAAAAATATTTCACAAATATAAAAATAAATATAGCAAAAAATATTTTAAAAAAATGTTTTCTGATCTTTAATAAAGTAATAAAAATGTTTTAAGACATCAAACACTTGGGAAATTACACATTCACGTTAATATAGACTTGTTAATATAGGATTTAAATGTATAAGTTTTTTTTTTCCAATTATAATTATATAAAAAAATTTGCCCCATTCTTCGCTACCCCAAACTTGTCACAGCCTCAACGTCTAACTCACCGATGGGAAATGGCAGTGACCACTTATGGGAGTTGTTCCTATATATTATGCTCATTAAATGACGGGGTCACCCCTATATATTAAGTAATAAGACTTGGATAGGAATTCTTTTGCAATCTTCACTTAGTGTTTTTGTCCTCGTAAAGATGAACCCCAACTTTCTTCGAAGAATCAATTGCAATCCTAAGTCACGTTGTTGTCTTGTCAATAGCAGCGATAGCTGCGTGGCTCCTGGTCATTGGTCGGATTGCTACAGTGAATCCTTATCCATTCAGATTATTCCACTATATTGCTTGTACCTATTTCTTTATAAGGAAATTGAATAGAACTTAAGGCTCAGATTACTCGTTCATCAACTCATGCTACAATGAGGAAAACTAGCCTGGTCATTGCCTTAAACACACAAACAAAATAAATAGTTGGATTTAACAATCCATAATAAAATAATGATTTAGATACATAAAATTCAGTATACATGCATTAGAGTAAAATATCATGGTTTGTGTTGGAATGAGGTTCCATAACCGCAATTTTCTCCAGTTTTGTAATATTTTGTACTATTTAGTCTAACGCGGGGGGTTTGGGATAGGTCAAAACCCCCAATGAATTGTAATGGGTCAAAGAGTAGACCAAGGGTCCGCAAATCACGATTTTCAGACCATAGGATAGCGCAGGCTAGCATGCTATAAATAGATAGATAAATCGAGTCTAAGGTAGGTTAGAGAAGAACTAGAAGCTGAATACAAACTTGCGAATCTGTTTTTAATTGTCTGGGTAAGGGCTTCTACTGGTTGTGTGCACGGAGACCCTGAGTCCTGCTCTGTGCGGACCCCTTTGGCTGTGTGAGCGGGCTAATAGATAAATTTTGTAAGTGAATTGAAGTGTGAACGAATGACAATATTGTTTTGATATATGAATTTTTTGTATCATGATTTCCATCTATATGTGATTTGTGGGATATACTTGCTGAATATTGATGATTTATTGAATGTGCACGTGGATGAAATATTTTTGAATAAAATGAATGCATAGATCCGGTCATATTTGTATCTACTGTTTGGTTGTCTTATGATTAATGGGTTCCGCTCAATCTATGTCCAATTAAGATTCAGGGTTAGGGCTTCTCCTACGTAGGCTTGTAGACTAAGGGACCTACTTCCATTAACTATCTCTCTCTCTCTCTGAGGGTGCGGAAACCTGGTTCCAACACCCTCCCATACTACGTTGGTTGAGACCTTGAACTGCGTTCGCAGGCCATTGCCGAAAGGGCTAGTAGTATAGGGGTTTGTTGGCAAACCATAAATCTGAATTTGGGTCAGGACCCCTAAATCCAACAAATGGTTCCGTTGCTGGGACTGGGAGAATTTTGAGAGAGGGATTGGGTAATGCCACAGGGTCATTGGTAACCATTAAAACCTGAGTTAGAAGACTGGTTCGAAAAGCAGATTCAGGAATTTTCCCTAAAAGAGAATAGGAGTGAAACATTTTCTGTGGAGGAGTGGAAAAACATGTATATTTTTACAGAAGTACACAAAATATTCTTTGTATCCTTCACACACGAGTTGCATGAATAGCTGGCATGGTTGGTGGAATTCCAGACTTGCTAGAAAGGCGATCAGGTTACACAGTGAACCCCTGAATTAATCCAACAATTGAAAAAGGATGATAATAAGGTTACCATAACTGTAGATCACTGGATTGACAGTATCTTGGGAGGATTTGTGATAGAATTTTTTATTGATCAATTTGTGTCATATTTGGAAATGAAGCGAAGATTCTTCAAGGAGTTTAGAGGTAAGTTGCTAAAAACCTTGCTGCTATTGATTAAGATGCTATTAAGTGAAAATGGTGTCTTTTGTGGCCACGCCGAGTGAATGACCTCCAACCGGAGTGGGAGCATGACATGAAGTGGTAAATATTACCGAGTTAATTGAGAAGGAGATAAATCAGTATATAGTCCCTTAAGAAAATCAACTGACCAAGAAGGGGCAGTGCAAATTGGAACCAGCCCCCCGGCCATGCCTGCATCAAACCCAAATAAGGGTAAGAATTCTCCTACACCTCCCCCACCCCCACTAGGGGACGATATGGCCACGCACATGAAGCTACCTACATTTTAGGGCGTAGGGGATGGATTGATTTTGGTTCATAGCAGAATCTATGTGGACCGCGTAGAACATTAACAATGATTCTATCAAACGAGCACAACTATCGAAAGCCTTTGAGGGAAGGGCCCTATATTGGTTTATGGGATACATTGGTCAACATGAAAATGCATCAATGAAATATATTAAGAACGCCCTAAAGCAAAAATTAGGAAAGCCTAAGTCATACTCTCAATGTTTAGTTGAGTTAAAGGACTTTAAAGGGACCTACAGAGTACGTCTAGGAAGCTGACCAATGATTAAAAAAAGGTTATCATCGATGGGGAATTTCTCTACGAAGATAAGCAGCACAAGGAATGGTCTATCACTATGCTATTACCACACCTGCGTGGACCCATGGGACAACAAAAGATTGGCTCCCAAGAAGAAGCATTAGAGATTTCCATGAAATTAGAAGTTGCACAAAGAGATGATACACAGTTCGTAGCTCTACAGATCTAAAGCCAGCTGGAAGAAATGCATTTGGAAATTTAGAACTTACAAAAGGATTGTGGTAAGGAATCTAGTCCGGATATCTAGTGCGTATGCTGTAGGGTGTTAGGTCACACTAAGGATCAATGTGCCTGGTTATCAAATTATATGGAGGCCGGGGGGTCGAGCCCTCTATGACCTAGGGAAATGGCTAGCCCTAGCAGTCCTATGGCAGGAAGACATGATACATATCACTGCCTGCGATTGGGTGCTTATGTTTCAGAATTGAAACAACAATGGTGCAGGTTTTGCTCGTTTAAGGGTCATGATAAGCAAAATTACCGAACACTCAACCTCATTGTAGATAGGGGCAACTTATACAGGATGCAGGTGGACCCCTCATCACCACTGTCTCCTTCTAGACAGGGAGGATCTCACACAAGAGGAAGGGGAGGGGGAAGAGGGGGGAATGCAAGTTGAGGATGAGGATAGCTGATCTGTTACAACTGTGGAGATGTAGTACATTTCACATGAGATTTCCTAAACCCTATGCGCCAGCCTTGTAAATATTGAAAGTAGTTCGATCACATCATCGAAGATTGCCCGATACTAATAGAAAAGATGCAGAAAAAGCAGCAGACACCTACGCAGAATGTGCAAAGGGTTAAGGCGGAGCCACAAGATGATGTACCATGTATCAATGTGATCACGTGTAGGTGCATTGCCACAGTGGAGCTGAAGAAGAAGTTGCAACTAAACCACTAATCCGGAAAGTTGGGGAAAACATGGAAATCTTAGATCTGAAAAAGGAGAAAGAAACCTTCATAGAAGTTCGCAGGGAGATGACCGAAGAAAAAGTACCTACTATGATAGATTCAAAAGAAGATGAAGAAGTTAAACCATTCATCCAGGCTTGTATGAAGATGTTGCATAACCAGAAATCCGTAAAGAATCTCCAAGCATTAATAGATAGCTACGCAGAAAATATTTCTTTACGGCCAAAAGTTAAAACTATGAATAAGCTATATAAAAACAAAAGAAGGACGGGATGAGAAATGCGTATGATTGCGCAGATTGGGGACTATGAAATGGACCAAGTCATCCTTGATTTAGGATCAGACCCAAATGTCCTACCCAAGAAGACCTGGAAAATAATGGGGGAACCTAAGCTGGAATGGTCGACTATTCAACTACGAATGGCTAATTAGCAGAATATTATCCTGTTGGGACGATTGACGAAGGTAGTGGTAGATATTGCAGGTGTTAAATCTTACGTTGATTTTGAGGTAATTCAAATAGTGGATGATTCAAACCCTTACCCTGCACTCTTAGGCTTGTATTGGGCTATTGACATGGGAGGTATCATTAATTTAAAAAGCGAAAGCATGATATTTGAAGGTGAAGGCACAAGGGTGATAGTTCCGTTGGATCCAACAGAAGGGTAGTGGTACACCGAATCAATATAGGAGGAAGAGGATGTTGATCACAAATACAAGATGACTAACTGTGACGATGATTGGATTAACCCCACAGTTGATGGCATGTTATGCTGGGAAAAAGAGAGCGAAAGCTTATCTGACTCAGTTGAAGAAATAGAAAATTGGCAGAATTGGTTGCATGAGGTATCTTTGCTGAGGTGTCTCAAGGTCACAAAACGCTTCTGATGCATCTCCTCAGAGGTAAGAGAACTACCCTACTTTGATGGCCCTGGTAATGTGAAGGATTTCCTCAAAAATTTTGAAGCAAGTGGCCCTAAGGAACAAAGATTCTGGGCCCTTAACTTAACCATGTGCAAACCCATAAGGGAGCCTTTGAGGATTTGGGGGAATGCCAACGGATGATGATTTTACGATTTCACCCACTAGTCAAGCTATTGATGGAGCCCTTATCATGACGAGGGGATCCGCGCAAAAACTTGGCCTCCTAGATGGAAGTATGGAAGGGAAACACCTGGAGCGAATGGGTCCATATGTTTGTTCACATGCTGGGACCAACCCCTACCACTTGGTATTTAGACATGGAATTACACCAATGTACCCAACATTGGGGGATGATGGTTGAGGATTTTATAATGATGTTTGGATTGACCAAAGGAACTGAGCAACTCGATGAAGCCCTAAATGATATAGATGATCTGGTCTTCAAAGAGTCCCTCCCTGAGTAGGAACACATTGTGCCAGCTTGGGATGTGCAAATACATGACATTATAAAATGCAGAAATTTTTCAATAAAATACTGTGATGAGGATCTCAAGAATATCACTATCATAGAATCATAAGGAGAACGTGTTGTTGAAGGTCTTTTGTTGCAAGAAATTGATGTCACCAAGCCTTTGAAACTGAAGGAAGTCAATACTGGCACGAAAGAGAAACCCAAGATGGCCAAGATTGGGGTTTACTGGGATGAGGGCACAGTGGGAAAGATCACAAAATTACTAACCAGATATCAGGATCTATTCCCCACTAATTTCTCTAAACTCAAGGGGATCATACGGGATATGGGAGTCACGAGAATTATATTGAAGCCAGATGCACGATCATTCAAATAACGGCCCTATTGCCTGAACCCGAAGTGCAAAGAAAAATTTAAGGAGGAAATTGAGAAAATGGTTGCCATAGGTATTATTAAACCAGTAGAGCAGTCATATAGGGTTAGCCCTATCATGGTCCAGGAAAAAAATACTAAAGGAGAAATAAGGATCTGCGTAAGTTAAATGATGATTGCGTACATGATCCTTTCCCTACACCCTTCTTCAATGAGATCCTAGATAGCATGGGAGGTCAGGAGGCATACTCCTTTATAGCTGGGTTTTCGGGGTACCATCAGATCTGCATAGCACCTAAAGATCACAGCAAGAAAACCTTCGCAACTGAGTGGGGCCATTCCAGTACATTATCATGCCATTTGGATTAAAGAATTTCCGTACCATCTTTTCATGCGTTGTTGTAGCCGTGTTTAAAGAATTCATTCACAAGTTCCTGGAAGTCTACTTTTATGATTCGACGGTGTTTGGATTAGTAAAGAACCATGCGTCGAATTTGCGCTTGATGTTGGATGCC
Organism: Pinus albicaulis; assembly: GCA_034641835.2. Taxonomy (NCBI): domain Eukaryota; kingdom Viridiplantae; phylum Streptophyta; class Pinopsida; order Pinales; family Pinaceae; genus Pinus; species Pinus albicaulis. Next base: position 1,252,849,070 of record CM076583.1, read on the forward strand.
TACAAGAAACACCAGATTTCGCTAAACATCAAGAAATGCATATTTTGTGTCCCATTTGGGATCCTCTTAGGACACATAGTATGTCAGCAGGGATTAATGGTTGACCTAGCCAAGATCGTGATTATCATCAACTTGGCAGTTCCAACTATTGAAAAATAGTTTCACTCCATCATCGACCACACAGGTTACTATAGGAAGTTCATTCAGGGGTACACTTTGATCACTGATCCGATGGAAAAACTACTAAAAAATGATTTCTCGTTCTTTTGGGATGACGAATGCCAGAAAAGCTTTGAACTATTAAAAGAAAATATGGATACGACAGGGCGGAAACGTGAAGCTGGGTTACACTTTTGTGAGAATCAGGGGTGGAAATTGTTTTTCGGCAATAGTTCGGTCGAACCTTTTATAAAGTTCGTCCGAACTATTTAATAGTTCGGCTGAACTTTCTTAGAAAGTTCAGCCGAACTCGTGATTCCGTTTAGATTGGCGACAAACTGATGGCATGGGAAAACAAAATTTTTGCCAGAGATGGGAAAACCGGCAAAAAAAAGTTCGACTGAACTTTGAGTTCGGCCGAACTTTGAGTTCGGCCGAAATTTTACTTTTAAAATAGTTCGGTCGAACTAGTTTCTATAAATAAATTGCCCACGAAGTTGATTTGTTTACCAGTCTGTTTGTTCGTGTGTTTTTTTTCTGTGCTGCTGTTGGTCGGTCTGTTCGCGCGTTTTCGTCTGTGTTGCTCCTCTCGTTCGCACTATTGGTCTACTGCAATACCAGGTATGGGCAATATAAATGATGTATGTCGTTGGAATTTGGCATTATGCATTATGAATTGTTTGATGCTGAGGGTCAAAGCATTGCTGGAGCGGTTAATTTTTCATGATCTTTATATTTTCTTTTCACTATCAGTATTTTTATTCCTCTGTTTCTTCTCCAGTGATGTTTTTTTTAAGAATTTATCTGTCTTTTGGGAGCACTATTGTTTTTCTAGGTATGGAGGTCCTGACCTTCTGAACGATGTACTAAAGCAGTAAGTTTTGTTTTAGTTTTGGATGACTGTTTAGAAACCGTCTTTTATTAGGTTGTCACATGTCCTTTTGGGTGGCAAGGGTATATTTTGATTACAGCATGTCGTATTATACGAAGTCAAGAATTTGTGTTTGAACATTTTTGAATGTATCATCTCATAATTTACAGGATTTGAACTGGCACATCTATATAAGCCAAAGTTTTTTTTTCCTTTTTGAAAAAAGTCATGAGTCTTTGATCATTATAATAATTTGTATATTGTCGATTTATTTGAGAAAAGGGTTAATTAACTTGTGAGGTAGACATAAATTAGATTATAATCGATGTGCAACTAGTGAATGTTTCGGCCACAGTTACCAAATTTGACCAAATCAGTCGAAGAAATTTAAATATTCTTAAATTTGTTCAATTCAGCCACCAAATTATCCTTGAAAATTTGTTTTGTTTTACCATACAAATATGATATAAACAAGAGACATAAAATATGAAGAGACGATATAGGTAAGAAACATCAAAGTGGAGAATGGGGAGATTAACAACTAGTTTCTCCTTTGCCCAACTGTAAAAAACATTTATTCATGGATTATTGATTATATTCCTCAAAGCCCAAATATGGGGAGTGCTTAGTAGGGTAAGCTAAAGAAACATTTTTTCTCATATTAGAAATTTATAAGTGCATGTTTTGAAGTATACTCACGATTTGTTTTTTTAGAATTGAAGAATATTAAATCGAATTTATTTCAATTATTGAAATCCAAATTTGAATTCGAACGTGGTAACTATGGTTGAGCAGTTGGCAAGAGAGCTATGGCTTTCCTTGCAGGTTTTTATAAAGCCCCCTCCACACTATATGAATAGAAAAAACAGTCTTTCTTATATATTAGAAAATAAAGTACAATTACATAGATCTTTCACAGTTCAACTGGACTTGTCTCTACAAAATATGAGAATCAAAACAAAAGTATTACAATATATGTCTTGTATATGCAACTGCTATCTTTTTTCAAAACAGAAAAAACTCTGGTCATATATTATGTACTAGTTCAATTGAAGTTCTAGATCATTACAAATTTCCAATACAACGGATTGACGCCCATAATGTCAGTTCATTAAACATAATTCAGTAGGAAAAAGATACAAAAGTGCTCCCCCAGAAACATAAAAAACCTTGATTAACATCCAAAATTGTTTTGAAAATTTCTCATGCGCTGTCCAAAACAAAATACTTTCCCAGCCCAGTAAAAAACAGCAGTGTAAGTCCCTTCACAAGTCCTGTACATCACCAGGTATCTATTGGCATATGTTGTCCTTGATGGAAACCTACTTGATGAAGTTTATGGTAACCTACTTGATGAAATAGATGGAAACTGACTTGATGAGTTGTTAATAATGTAAATCTGATGTATCTACAGATCAGTTCAGAAGTAGCAGAAGAAAGGAATTCAGAAAGTGCCAACATAATGATAAATAAGTTATGCTACAAAGCATACGCGGGTTTGTTAAGGTGAAGTAGCGTATGCACGCGGAAAAGTACGTGCCAAGTCGCGTATGCCAATTTGCGCTCTATTTTTATAAAAACAGGGGGCATTACCATGGTATTGACCCATTGTATTGAGCACTGGATTATCTATTTGATTCCATCTAGGAATACCATCGGAAGTGGTGTGGTTTTGACTCATGGTATTGACAAAGGCTAATTCTATTTAAGAAGAAGGAAATCATAGTGCAAGGTGTGCAAGTGTCTAGGCATTAATGAATACTTCACTCTGAAGTATATCTGGATGGTTGAATTCTGTTCTTAATTGATAGATCTTAATCTATGATGCACCTATGAATATGATGAAAGTTCAAGATCTCTAGACCTAGAAATGATGAATCTCTAGGATGATTTGAAAAGAAGTAATGAAGACCCGGCACAAATCTGATGAAGAAATTGAAGAAATCTGGGTAAGTTCATAGATCTGATCTGTTCTGAAAAGTTTATATTTTATAGATCTATACGCAGGTTCATTTCATGAAAAGCGCGTGTATACGCGGATCTGGTTCAATAAAAGAGCGTATGGGCAGTCAGGTTTTTTCTTTGAAAAATGCACAGATGTATACGTGGGTTCGTTTTATGAAAATCGCGTGTATACGCGGGTCTGATTAAATAAAAGTGCGTATGGTATCTAAACTAATTATTGCTCAAGGTTGAATGTGTTTCTGCATATCTATTCTGAAGTCTGGGTTATCTCTGATAGTCTGGTTACAGTGGTTTCACTGTTCTAGTTGAAGCATTTGGTGAAGTATATTTGTTGATAAGTGAAGGGTTGTGTTGAAGCTATTTGATCCAGTTTGAAAATTGATGAAATGTGGTCTACAGTGGTACTGAGGGTTAAGCCTTCAGTGAGGGGGTTGTAGCTCCCTTCCAGGAGAGGCTAGTAAACGAGAGCAGGAGGTTGTATCTCCCTTCCAGGAGAGGCTGGTAAACGAGAGAAGGTTGTAGCCTTCTGCAGGTGGGTACCTGCGTGCTGGTATGAGTCTGCGCTAGTACATGGTTGTAAGAAGTTTTCTTTACATAATAAATATTGAAGACTGAGACGACAACAGCGGTGGTTTTCTCCCAAATTGGGTTTCCACCTTAAATACTGGTGTTCATGTGTGTTACTTATGTGTGATGATTTATTCTTTTCTTACTGCATTTGCTTACTGCTTACTATACATCTGATGAATGAATGATACAATGATCCAAGTTAAGAATTAAATGCAATAATTATATCTCTGGACATACGCAAGTTGTCTGAAGGATATCCGCGTATATACGTGAGTTTTATTCAGTAAAGTAGCGTATGGGTTGTAGAGAAAGAAAAAGTTAAAAAGTTTTCAGTCTGCACTAAATACTGATCCACCCCCCTTCTTAGTATTTTTCCAACAGTATCCACCAGCTGTAGTACCCTGTAAAAAAGAAGAAAAAATCAGCCACTTTCTTAAAGAAGGCTTCCGAATACTCATAAGTATTCCCTCTGCTGTAAGAATTGTTCTTGTGAAAGGAAAACGGGGCAGTGACCATTCTGTAGTAGCAATCATATTAAATAAAGTTTACTGTCCCTGTAGTTTTTCTCCCTTTCGGATCAGACAACTCATATTGCATGTTCCCAAAAACCCCCTACAAGGCTTTCTTCAATAATTCAACATGCAACTACTATCATTCACTAATTCTTCAGTCTGGTCAAAATCTTGAGAAAAAAAAAACCAAAATGGGAGATAGTACATTTTAAAATATCAAATTAGATGTATAAACTAAAAGTAAGAATAATGCCATAATTAGTCATGGATTCATATTTGTATTTAGAATAATGAATAACGTCAAGTGATAATGAAACTTCTATTTTCTAAATTATTTAGCATAACCTAATACAAAATGGTAGGTTATTACTTACAAACCTGCTTTGAACTTCCAAAGTGTTAGGTTATTTCTTACAAAGTGGACTTGAACTCCCAAAGTGTTAGGTTATTGCTTACAAAATGGACTTGAACACCCAAAATAAAACACATGTCTAAATGTATCTAAAAGTTATATGTATTTTTTTTAGGTTGGAGAAGTGTAGTTGTTTATCAATATAAAATTTTGTTATTTAATAATCAAGTTTTATAGTTATTATAATGAAATAGTTTCTCACAACAAATTTGATAAAATAAGTGAAATCTATATAATGAAGATTAATTTGTATTTAAGTTTTAGATCTTTTAATAACTAAATTTATATTTAAATGAATAAAACAATCAAATGTAAGAAATAGAAAACATAATGAAACACAATGTAAGAAATAGAGAACATAATGAAACACACACATACATATGTACAATCAACACAATTATTTTCCTAGGAAATCCTTATGGGAGACAAGCAACCCTAAAAAGTAATGATGCTCTACTCCTTTTTCCATGAGAAATCCTTATGGGAGAAAAACAACACTAAAATGTAAACATGCTCTACTCTCTCTTTTCTGGTATGGAAAATATGTAAGTACAAAGAAAGAGGTAATCTCTCTAGAGTTAGCTATGACTTTTGGCGTGTAAGGTTGCTATAAAAACTTAACTTCATACATTTTTCTCTCTAACGTCACACTACTAGTTGTATTTTCAACTATGGAACAAAATACAATAACATAAAATGGAACTCTTATTCCTCCTAGTGGCCAAGTATTTAACATAGCGTGATAGCCAACTAGGTGTAAGATTTGACTCCGTCAACCATTAACGAGGTTTGTGATTTTATACCTTTTAGAGTCTTGTTAAAATTCTACATGTAGCTAGCTTGCTATGCATGAGTAATGGGGCTAAAATGACATTCTCTCGTACCATGGTGGTCAACATGATAGGTCAACTTACTAAAGGCATAAATTTTGAATGAACTTCATTTGATGTTTTTCTTGCACCATTGGATATGTCTTTAAGTGTAGACCAATGGTCAAGGTTTCGACACAAGGGATAATTGTTTGACCCCAAGAAATGTCATTTAATAACTCAAAATGATTTCAAAAGGTTTTAGACCCCAATTCTCCACCCACCATTAAAATGACCCTACAAGTTGATTCTTTCAGTTTTTTCACTCTATAAGCATCAAAATATATGACAAATAATATAATTATCCAATCTAGATCATTATTTAATAATTTGTTAAAATTATGAGTAAGAAATATGTACATCATGGAATTTAAGTAGCATTAATTCATTGAACACCCTTGTACATTCCTTGTTGATACTTTGAAAGTAATACGTTTTGAAAAATAATTTTTTTATGGATTCTATTTTCCACATTCTCTCAACCATATCAAAAACCTTGTTATAATATTTGAAACCATCTATACAACTTTTCATTTGTTTCAATAGGAATTAACATATTGAAATATTAATTGTATTTATGTCTTGTGTGCTAAGGAAGGGAGGTCGTGAACCTTATGGGAAGAGATAGTATTTGTTAAGTTAGGAGGGATACTTTTTATGAGATAGAATTAATTTAAAATGCTTCTTAAGATTATGTAACTTTTGAACCATAATTACAAATTTATTTATTTTTTTACTTATCATTTAGTTGCTAAAAGTTGAAGAATTTATGTTGGTAAATAATTAATTAGGTCTATTTAAATCATTTACCACTTTTGGGTTTTTCGTTTTTGTGGTTTCATTCATAATTTCACTTTTTTGCATTGTCAATTTCAATTTTTCACACCACATGTGCACAGTCAAAGGACCTAAGGTCTTTCCCATACCAAAGTATGTTCTTAAACATGTTTTCTTGGTGATATGGGTGATTTAGAAATGATTGGGAGAGCGAAATTCCTCATTTAATACACAATATGTTTGGTTCATGCCACTAAGCCAAGAATTTTAAATTCAACCGACTTTTAATATAACCAACTAAATCCTGCAAAAAAAGAATAAAACAATTTATGTTAGGGTTGTGGATTTAGGCATTGAAACAACACACCATGATATTTCAAATTTAAAAATAATGGTTTGAGTCCTAGGTAGCTTAGAATTGTATCTAGATGTTTGTTTTCAAAATAAGGATGCACTCCCATTTGATTCTCATGATTAGGTTGTAATCATGAGGCTCTTGCTCAAGAGTGGACCTTCCCAAAATTTTGTGACGTCTTGTCACAAACAAAACCATCAAACTGAAAAACACATCATGCAAGAAACATAGCTCACTGACATATCATTTTTCTCCTTCAAAGAAAAAAATTCACATCATCTGAATATCTCCATGTACTCTTACATATTGGTGTACAAAACCATCAACCAAACACAAGTCGACAAAACATGCCTCTTCAAACAACTGACTCTCAAGTCAAATAATAGCATGTACAAATTTCCATATTTCTTACATCTAAGTGTGTCAACATAACTCTACTTTCAACATCTTGCTTCATGCAACATGCACCATACTTTGAATTTGCAAAGAAATTCATGAAACATCAAAATACATGCAAGGCCTTAATTGGATAAGAAGTCTAACTATCCCTTACCAAACCATTTCAATGGCGCTTCTTTCAGCTACACTTCATCATCATGTGAATCATCCTGACCCTCATCGATTATGGAATCCTCTTTTCCATTCTTGTCAATATCTCTTTCCACCTTCTTCAAATGTCTTGGATGACTTGTTGGATACAAAGTCCAACACTTGTCTACAAGGTGACCTTTCTTATGGCAATGAGTGCAAAGCAATTGCATCTTATTTTCAACATCATTTTCCTTGTCCAATGGGCCTTTGAATTTTTTCCTCATTTATTTAGAAAGTTTCATGTGCATGGATATCTTCTTCCAACATCTATAAACATTATGATTATTCAAACCAAAAAAGGAACATGCAAACTTTTCCAAATATTATGTGAATATTTACCATGTTTATCATAATCAAAAGCAATTTGATTAAAGGCAGATTTATACCTTGAACATTCACCTTTGTCACCTTCTTGAGGAGGTGAATTTGATGAGGTAGTGGCTCTTCTTGGAATACTAGCAATGAATTCAATGACTTTAGAGCTTTCAACATCCTCTTCTTTTACATTCTCGTTAGCTGCATGATTATTAACATCTTCTTGCAAAGTGGGTGTCAAAATTTTCCATTCATCATGAACGCAAACTTCACAAGCTTGAGGTAATGAACACGAAATGAAATTCCTTCTTGGAATAGCTTCATGTGCCTCCTTGGCTTTGGAGTATTCTCCATCATGTTTTCCATAACCAAGACCCAAATAATTAGGCCTTTCCTCAACAACATTTGACTCAACTAGATGCCTTGTACATGTTTGCCTTTAACCCTTTACTTTCATAGCCCATTTTCATCAAAAATTTGGACCCTATTCCTCTAGTGTGTCTCTCAAAAGCACGTACACATTCAATTTGAGAGGAAATTGAAGACAAACTTTAATTTCATACCTATTTTTCATTCACATACTTGGCTAAGGCTTCCTTTGCATCATAGAGTTGAATCTCCATGTCATGCATCCTTGCTTGGTTTTCATTTGCAATATGGATTTGAGTCTCCATCTCATGCATATTTTCAAAAATTTCTTGCTTCTCCTCATTCTTGGAAATCAACTTCTCTTGAAGGATAATTTTCTCCCTATTATCTTCATACATCTCTTGCACCATATCATTCATGATGTAGAGCTTCTGCAACATCTCTTTATCAAAGATTTTTTTTAAGGAAGACTGATTAAAAGAGATACTCGATGAAGCTTCCATCACACTTGTAATGCATAAAAAGCTTCTTTGCCGTGATTTTAGAACTGAGCTCTCAATATTTACTTTCTCTTCACACACATAAACTTGCACACAACTAAACTCTCCTTGCATAAATACAAAAACCAATAGCTAATTCTTCTAGCTAACCTTGACTAAAATGAGCTAAATTGTACTTTGATACCAACTTGATTTGAATATGGACAAACTAGTTTTGTTGTGCTATCGCCCTCATCAGTTAAATAAAAATGTGTTTAGGATCGTCTAAAGTTAGCCAATTGGGAAGGGGTTTATGTGTCAAGCTTTAAGTGTATTTTGTGAGAAATTTATGAGTTAATTATCTTTTAAAAACTCATGTGTACAACAAATAAAATGCAAAATTTTTATTTTGGAAAATGTTTTCCCTCAATCCAGATTCCGATCATTGGACATGTAAGAGGAAGAAAGAGGGAATTCACTTTTCAAATTCTAGACCTTGTCTAAACCAAAATAAACTAGAGGTTCGGTTTTCAAATACATTCACTTATTTGGAAAAGTTGTAGCTACCAAAAGTCCATATGCAAATCTACCTCCCAAGAAATCCATTTATTACACCACTGGTTAGTTTTTTGTCTTCCTATATTCTTTATCAACGTCTTTGAGTGATTCTTGAAATGTGGATACTTAAATCCTTCCTAAAAATTTGAGCTCTAAAACGAGAAGACATACAAGGTCATTTTAAGTCATTCCTCTACCCAATTATAAAAACCAAGTGAATATTTCTACATATTGATTTATGTCTCATAAACTATACAATATAGGTCAATTTTTTCCTTTAACTTATTTAAATATTGTTAGTGCACAATTGTTCAATGGTCTGATGAAATTTCATTGATAAAGGCATGATTATGCCAATCCATGTTGCATATTTCCATTAACAATGTTTACTTGCATGTAAAACAATGTTGTCTATGCTTTTATGTTATTTTGAGTTTGCTTTTAGTGCTGAAATTGGAATATATTCATATATGAATTTATGACTTGAAATTATAGCTGTTGAGATACTATTCTTTTTCTCTACTATATTTTTATTTCTAGTCCTCTGGGTGCTTTCTTCATATTTTTTTTTTTACTAATTTAAGGGATTCGTAATTCTATATTTTACCATATTGCTTGCTGGTTCCATGTAGATTTAATTGACATATAATAGGTGGTTTCTGTTTTTGGGATGTCTGTAAAGTTTTTGGCACATCATATTGAATTTCTATAATTTGTGTAGCTCCCTAACATTCAGATATAACCTTCATTTAAAAATGTGAGGGGGTTTCAAATTCACATTGGATAACACCCTCCTCTGGGATAAAAATTTTCAACAAACACAATAAAAGAGAAACAAATAGTGACGTCACCAAAAGATGTAGCCTCTTCAAGGTATCATATCCTCTCATCAAGGTCAAGAATCTATTCACCAAAAATGTCCTATGGAAATGATGGTTTCAGAAACAAAACCAGACAAAAACCTTCAGTGAGAACAACAAAATCTAAAACCTCTTCAAGGTGTTCAATCTTCTCATAAAGTTAAATTTTGTCTTGATCAAGTCCAACAACAAATAAACATTCAGTGACAACACCAAAATCTACAACTTCTTCAACGTCTTCTAAACCATCTTCAAAGTCAATATTGTGTGCATCAAATTCCTCACCAAGGTCATCAACGGAGTCATCAAAACTACTATTTCAAACTTCAATGCCAAAAATAAGTCAAAAGAATTCAATTTCTCCTCCAAAACCTTCTTCTCTGAGCAAAGCTAGCATCATGTCGTTGAGAAATTCAATAATTCCACAAGGAAATTCTATCAAAGTTAAAACAAATCATTTTCATCCATATTTAATGCCTACTTTTTCAGGTGGAACACATCCAAATTTAAGGACCACAATGCCATAAAATACAGCTTTACCTAATAGGTGTAGACCTAGAACCCCCAACTTTGCGTGACATGTACAACTGAAGATCCTATTGTAAGCAGTGTGAGAAGAGAGTCATGGTCACTGAGTTGAATAAGAGAAATACTTTGGTATGACAACCTTACTTGTGATAGGTCTAGCTAGCAGACTACCAAACTACATGGTAATTTGGCATTCAAAATGTGAAAATTCCCATTACACTTGGAAATAAGATGGTAGAGAAAGGTGTAGATGAAAGGAGATATCTATCTATGGTAAAGAAATCAAATAGTTCTATCAATTCCACCTTGCAACTCTAAGAGACATTGAATTAAATTTCATCTCAAGATAGGGCTTTGGGAGGACACTCTCAAAGCCAACCTTCGTTATGGCTTTGAAACACATGGTAAGTATTGACTCAACAACCTTATTTGCATAATTGTTTCTAGCATGGACCTTAATGTCATAGCCTTCTTTTGCCTAAAATGAATGCAAATTTCCTTGCAATTTGGCTTGCAACATTCATAATTCATGCTCATGGAACATGATTGTGTTGCAATTGTGATAACATCTACTGTATGCAGAAGCTTTAATAAAAAATGATTGAAAATGACATTTTTGCTCAGTTTTTTTCAAGATTTAAGGAAAATTACACCAATTAGCTTCCAGCCTCATATGACCATCATGTCAAACTCATCTCAGGATATTTTCCAAGTAAGAGCCACCAAAAGCAAGCAATCTAGTATACATGACTCTCTAATTTCAATTAGCAGCAATGACAGTTCTAAGTATGGTGCAAACATTGCTCCAGATCCTCAATGGGGCATGTTTGATGACAATAATTTGGGGAGAGAGAGGGAGATGGTAGGAGAAAAAATTGGTTGAAAAACCCATAATATGAAGAGAATAAATATGGTCGGACTCCCTTTTCTAACCAAGGAGTTGAAATATTATCTGATCGAATATATAATGCCACAAAAACATACATTGGTAGTGAATATTATAAGAATAAAAATGTAAATGTGTATTAATGACAATTGTATCAATGAAGAAAAGAAAATATATCATCAAGAACCATTTGATGATATTCTTGCAATTGGCATAGGTATTGCACATCCTACTAACTTTTGCAATTGAAAAAAAAATTGCATCTAAATATTGAAGTCTTGCATATGTAGTTTATTTGTTTTCCGAAATAAAAATTTGACCATCTTAGCCATTGTTAAAATCTAAACAAGAATTATTTCTTCTCTTACACACTTGAGAAATAGAATTCCAACTCTAATAATCTATTGAGGTCTATGGAAGTTAATGGCCTAAGACACTTTGTAACCTAAGAGAGAAACCTGTTAGGAAATGGGTGAAGTTGGTATTACACACCCAATTAGATAACCTCGAGGAGAAAACATTTCTCCCACTTTATTTGTTGGCATAACCTAGTAAGTGTTATTCACTAGCATGTATTTTGTAAAGGCCTTGACCTAGTTCCAATTCAACTCCATCCACCAGGTTGTAGAGGATTCCAAGCCTAATTTCATGAAAAGTAAGTTGGGGATGATCACATTGACCTGCTTGATGATGTGTCTATGAAGATTAACTACCTTGAACTATTTTTTTGCGTAGGGAAAGAGACACATTCCCATGTCTGAGCATGAAAATGTTCTTTGATATTATTAATGCCTCTAGTGTTTACTTCTACAAGTTCTATAGGCAGAGTCTGTAAAGGGCCAGGTAGCCTCTGGATCTCATCTTTTATGAAAGGTGACATATCTAGTAAATGCCCCTACAGTCAATCTCTGGAATGGATCTAAATATAAGTTCTTCATTTTAATATCCATAAAACACAACCACTTTAAGGTAAACTGTGTACATGTGTCATTTCTCCCACAAACTAAAGGCTTCCTCTAATATCCATAAAACACAACCACTTTAAGGTAAATTGTGTACATGTGTCATTTCTCCCACAAACTAAAGGCTTCCTCCCATTAATTTTAGATGTGAACTCTACCATAAACTTTTTAAGTCAAACTTTAAGATAAACAATGCACATGTCATTTACATCATGATCTTGTGTCATTTTTCTCATGCATTTGCAATAAATGTCGATTTAATATATATATTTTTATTGAATTTTTTTTTTCAGGGATAAGAAAACCATTAAATATGGTTGAAAAATGGAAATTATGCATAGAAGTTTCTTGCTATCCCAATCTAGGGAAAGCAGTGATTACATATGTGCTTTCCAATATTGCGACTAGCAAAGTCGTCCAAAGGAAAATGAATATACCGGGAAGAACAACAAACAACAAGGCATATTATATTGGATTGATAGAAGGTTTGGGAACAACGATGAAGTATGGATCAAATGGAATTGTAGTTTTCACCAATTCTGAACTTGTGTGCAACCAGATGAATGGAGTGTGCCAAGTTAAAAAGGAGAGGCTAAAAGAACTTCATGGAATAGCAAACAATATTGTTAACCAATTTCAATTTTTTAGTATAAGGAATTGTACAAATGTGAATAAGATGTCTGCTGATCTATTGCGTGGGGAAATGCCAATTCATGATTCATCTATCAAAGATGAATTAGAATTATACAGAGCAATGCCAATGCAAGATTCATCTCTCAAAGATGAATTGGTTTTGAGATGCTCTTCTTCAAAAATTCAAGATTCATCTCTCAAAGATGAATTAGTGTTGAGACGCTCCCTTCAAAATTTATTGATGGACATTGTAACATATCTTGGATATGTTTGTGTTGTGTACTTATAAATGTGTCTTTTCTAATGACCATGTGTTTTTTTCAATTATATACCAAGTGTGCTCCCACCACACCATGTAAAGCGCAACTTGGTGAACTTCACATTTGCAACAAGTGAACTTCACATTTTTATAAAATTAAAATGCGGGGACTTCAATAAATTTTTGTTTAAATAGAGTTTCACGCTTCTTTTTTAATGACCATGTGTTTTTTTCAATTTTATACCAAGTGTGCTCCCACCATGTAAAGCGCAATTTGGTGAACTTATCATTTTTATAATTTCTTTTTTGCTTAAATTGAGTTTCACACATCAATTATTGCTTTGAAATTTTTGTTCTACATAATTTGTGTACACTAAATTACAAATTGATTTTCTAAAATCTATTTTGTGTAAATGTCCACCAATATTTATATATATCATGGAGGATGAACGACGAAGATCAACCGAATCCCATATGGAGGTTTAGGGATTGAGGGATGTTCACGGTATTTAAATATAATATTGAATCTCCATACATGTGTGTACATATGGAATTTATTTTTTATTAACTTTGTGAGTTAAATTAATTGTTAATAATTTTCATTTTTTAATTTTTAGGAGGTAAGAGGAGAAGGGTTTCTACTCCATCCATGGAGCGTGCTCATGGTTCAACCAGTCGTGGTATGGTTCACGCAATTTAATCAATGAATATGTATATGTATTTATATGTACACATGAATGTATTTTTCAATTGATTATAAATTCATATTTGTTTATGAAGCTTCTCTCTTATCTCGAGAGGTTGGTGGTGGTTCAAATCCACTTAGAGGGCCATCAATGAGTGGTAGCAGGTTGCGTGAAGGGGGTGATATTTATTCTCCCAAAGGCCAATCAACAGCTGTTGGTTCTCAGCAGGGTCATTTTGGGTCTGGTTCTCAGCAGGGTCGTTCTGGGTTTGGTTCTCAGCAGGGTCATGTTGGAGAAGATGCTAACCAACAACGTCAAGGTTGCCATCAATTTCAATATTTTTTTCATTAAATTTGTACAACTTTTTTTACATGTGTTTTTTCTAATATACGAAAACATATATATATATTGATGCAGAGGCCGAAAATGTTCCAACTAGTGGTAAAAATAGACGCAGGGCAAACCGCTACATTCAAGAAGAAGGTTGTCTACCCAGCACAACTTATCCGGCTGACATTGCTGATATACCATGGGAAACAAACATGGCGCAATGCACCTTACAAAGGTGTGAAAAACTTCATGCAAAATTGCAAAAAGATCTCGTGGTTTTGTCTCTACTGCTGAGAGTCGACAAAACCTTGAAATAGTTACACATTCATTGGGAAAAATTGTAAATGTGTACAAAACTCTTGGGCCAACGAGTGATACATTTGTAGAAGTGATGAGAAAGAGAAAGGAAACAGTAATGGGTCCAGATAAATGGGAGGATGTAAAACAAAAAGTTACAAAATATGTGGCCAAGTCAATGTTTAATTTCAAGGAAGGGCCAAAAATAAAAATGTTCAAGGTGCAATATTTCAAGCACCCAGACATAGCTCGCTATTTGTATGATAGGCACCTTGCGGCCTATGGAAGGCTCCCATGGAACGATGAGGTTCTTGTTTATTTTGCACAAATGTTTTATGCATAATTTTTTTTGGGTATGAAACCCAACTACAATGACCTTCCTTCAGAATTTTTTGGCTCGGGGAAAGGTTGATTATATAACCATAAGGGCGCTAAGCGAGATGTGGAGTTGCCTCGCCTTGAGCCACCATTGGTGAGTCGAACTTTTTGGGTCGAAACTCTGCAGTCAGAGATGGATGCGACTTCTCAAATAAGTCGAGAAGCAAGGGATGTTATGATCGACAATGTTTATAGCGGATTGGGTGGAGTCGATGTTTGTTTAAATCGACAAAGAGCATGTGAAAATGCATGTGCCAATTTATTTACGTTGTGGATACTTTTTACCAGAAAATCAAACTAGTTTTTCATCAATGCACATAGAAAAAATACTTGGAACAATTAATTGCATTCTAGAACATATCTATCCAATACAAGTAACATTTTTCATCAATGCACATTGAACATATCCGACCATTGGACAAACAAATTTTGTACTAGATTTTCAATCAGGAATAGAGATGTGGGTCAAATCCCACCAAAAGTCAGAGAAGTGCTTCGAGTCTCTTGTCTGAAAAGAATCTTCGTACTAAACTATACTGCAGATTATTTATTTACATTGTGGATACTTTTTACCAGAAAATCCAACTAGTTTTTGAACATCAATGCACATAGAAAAACTAGTTCCAGTTAATTGCATTCTAGAACATATATATTGAGTACGTAAATAATTTTTCATCAATGCACATAGTAAAAATACTTGAACAACTAATTTCATTCTAGAACATATATATATATATATATATATATATATATATATATATATATATATATCTGTAATACATAACATTTTCATCAATGCATGTATGAAAAGCTACTAATGAAAAGCTACTTTCAGTTGATACTAGAGCACGTGCATGTACCAAAACAATTTGTACATGTGCAAACAATTGCACAAATAACATAAGCAACTCAATTTTTAGTTGAGTACTGGAAGTTCTAAAACACATTTAATCCAAAGAGAATAAATTGTTGGACAATTCAATAAAAAAAATTCTAATGGAATTCCATCTTCAATAATCCGTTCATGATTGGATTTTGACATTTTCCATCTCTTAATTTTCGATTTTTTCTTTGATTGAACTTCTATCAACTTTATGCGTCCTGCACACACCAAGTGACTATATTGACAACTTATGGAATCAGGTTCATAGTCTTCAAAATAAACAAAGTCTCCACTTTGTTGAGTTAGTCTAAAAAAATAACCTTTCAGTATAATAGACCCTCTGTCATATTGAAATCCGTGATTATTATAGTTTTGTAATAATTTCATTTTTCGTTCAATGCAATGCATCAAATAATACTTCACATTTTCATCATTGTCAATAGGTGCAATTACAGCAAAAACATCTCTTGCACAATAAAACAAACTTAAAACAAAATTATACATATTTAAATTTATTTCTAGATCTTTAATTCATTAGAAAATAATTCAAATGTTACCTTCTCTAACAGGATCAGAAACTCGATCACCATCAGATGATATTGTAGTTTCCTTTGATTGCATTTCTTCAAACATTGCAACAGAAATTTTTCCCTTCGTATTTAGCTCTGTATGTTTCCAATCGTTCACATACATTTTGTTTTCACAAATGTCATTGGATTTTGTGTTGTCTATGCAAACATCACAAAAACAAGAATATTTTCTTTTATCCAATGCAAACACATTTCTGGACGACTTTGTTTGAATTTAATGCAATTTTCGAGTCCCTTTTATTGTTTCAACGTCACTTCCAATTGATCTATCTACGTCTTCGATCCCAATATGCCAGAAAAACCTTTATATGGAAAATTAAAAGAAGAATTTGTAAATATCAATATCAAAATACAATCAAATATAATCATTGCACAATAAATGTACAATGTTTAAAATTAGATTTCCAATACAAATTAAATTGAATGTACCTTCGCACTTCCATTGATGGGTTTGTCTCATGGCTTAGAGCAACGATGCACCATTGAACAACTTCTTTAGCGTTCACAAGTCAGCTTGTAGAGTGGTTCATTTGATATCTTCGAAGTGCTCGTTTTATGCATTCTCCTGCACCGTCATGTTCTCCTTTTCCATAGCCAGTCTCAAAGAAATTCCAACAATGTTTAATGCATGTTTTCTTATGAAGACAGCACAACCAAAATAATGATTGTGTAGATTTGAATTGACCTGCGCATCCGTCTAACCATATCCAATGTTCATTGAATGTTATTCCACGATTTTTCAAGGAATCATAAATTTTTCTAAAACAATGTTGTACAAAACATGTATCATGTGTACAATCGTCACTGATATAAAAGTGATATTATTTAATGATATGTCTATTTTCACTCGTGCTTTATATATGATCGACATTTTTCTCAGAACGTCTATATAGAATATGGACGAGCATGGAGACTTGGTCAGAATAATAGTATTCACTCTGAATTTCTTTTTGTGGAACAAATGTGTAGTTTTCTGCAAAATCAATCACTGACAAAATGGTCCTTGGTGGAAAAACTTCACGAGATTTTTTGAATTGCAAGTCTTGCCATCAAGCTCTATGGGAATGCTTGGTGTATTTGTAAATTTCTGCCTCAAACTTTCTAAAAAATTCTATCAGAAAAATTTCGTCTTATAGTAATTCAATTCTTTTAACACTATTTGCACCTTGAATCGATGTATTGATATATTCATATCTCTTCCATTTCACTTTCATGTTGGAAAATGATTGATCATTTATATCAATATGATATTTGTTTTGAAATTTAGTCAAATTTCCACAATCATCGCATTTTTTACCACCAACACATTTCTTTTATTAAAATAGTTCATCGCTTTCTCTTTCACATAGAATTTGAGATATGAAATCACGGATAGTGGAAGGAGGAGGTGAATCCTTCCATAATGTTCTAGTGAAATCAAGGAATGTGTCATAATATACCTCAAATTCCACATGATAACGGCAACAACAAGTGTCGCGTACGGTGATAGGTTTTACATACCATGGTTTTTGTTGAACAAAAGCATTGAGTGAAACATGAATTTGACGATTCTCTTCTTTGAACTTGTTGAATAACTCTATCTGAGTGGTTTCCAAGAAATATTTTTCATGTTCTTCGTACTGATTTCGTGCTATTCTTCTTCGCATCACATGCCTTACAGTTGGCGAAACACGCGAATTGTTCTTCCAATATTCATATATTATTTTTTTAACATTTTCTCCAAGTCTATCTTTGTATGGTTGCCTACAAATAGCTCTCCAACAAGCGAGTTCATCATTTACATCTATTTGCAGCCGAAATTTCCGATGTTTGTGAAAAAAATTTCGCGAGGTTCCCAGTGCTCGTGCCATAGATGTTACCAAATGATTCTCTTTAGTACTTGATGAAACCATTGCCATCTGTATTCCTCTACGTACAATTGAAACATCTTTCTCTCTAGATCTCTTAATTGACTTTATAGCACTACTCATATTTTTTATCACATCTTCCTTCATTTTTTTTATCTTTGGTTGATTTTCGAATACCCAGTAGTGTCGTAGCTTTTTTTAATTTCCTTAATGTTAGGAGACCTTTCAACATTTGAGCCTAAACTGTCACCCGCTCATTTAAGAAATATTTTTCAAAAATGCAGTTAACACGATATCTTATAGCATGGTCAAGTTTTTTATCTCCATATGTGTGAGTGTTAACATTTTCTAACATCTCATCATCGACAGTGATTTCATCTGTACATATTTGAAAAAATAGTACATATTCAGTAAATAACTAAATTAATAAATATATCTATAATTTCAATTATACGTGCATGTGTTTAATATATTATATATATATATATATATATGTACATACCTTGTGATTCAATTTATTTATTTGGATTTATTTCAATATTTTCACCATCTTCAATCATTGGTTCAATATCTCTTTCACTTTCTCTTTCAAAATTTTGTATCTCATCATCAATGTTTTGAGAATATCTCATCTGACTGCATTAAACAAAATATTTTTCAAATTAGTTCATCAAATAAAAATTAAGCTTCACATTTTACACTAGGAAAATTTTAAATATATCAATAGATCATAATATTTACATTTATATACCTGCTTCAATTTCTGCTTGAGGTTGATTTTCCTCTTCAATATTTGAGAGGGCTTTTAACTTCCTTTTGCAAGATTGTCTCGTCTCTTCTCTACGTTCCTCAGGGTCTCTTTTTCGATCATGTTTTCTCGCAAAAGTCCTTCGAAATCCCATGATAATAGGGTTTGAAGTTCAAAAAATTAGACAATAACTCAATTAGAAAAAACATCACAAAAGATTTAATTTAAAAAAAATTCATTTTAAATTTTTTGCAAAAAATACATACTCCAATCCAAAACACTTACTTTAAAAAATTCGAGAAAAAAATGTCTTATAAAAATGAAACGAAGCTCAAAAGATTTACTTCAACTCAAAACACGTACTCTAAAAAAATGTCACTTCAAAAAATGCCTCCAACTTTAAAAAAAAAACGTCACTTTAAAAACTACTTCCAGAAAATGTCTTTTCAAAATTAAGCCCAACTCCATACTTCAAAAAAAAAAATGAAGCACAAAAAAAATCCAAAAAAATATATCACATACCTCCAAGAAATGTCCTTTGAATGTACGTCCAAGAAAATTCCATAAGTCCAAAACATGTTTTTTCAAAATCAGGCCACCTCCAAGAAATGTCCTCCAAGAAAATTCTTTAAACCCAACACAATTTTTTGCAAAGTCAGTCTGCTTCCAAAAAATGCTCTTAAATCCAAACCTCCAAGAAAATTCTTTAAACCCAAACCAAGACCTTTGTAAAATCAGATGAAACATACCTATTCTTATATTCCCCGACTGGGAAAATACCTTCCACGTACATGTAGATGCATCAGGGATCGTGTTGGGAGTTGTCTTGGCACAACATGGAGAAGGGGACATTGGTCACTCGGTGGGCTTCGCTAGCAGGAAGCTTTTGAACGTAGAGCATAACTATTCTACCACGGAGTGTGAAGGGTTGGCGATGGTGTATGCTCTCCGAAAGTACAGGCACTATTTGCTAGGTGGACACTTCAAGATGTTCACAGATCATTTAGCTTTAAAATACTTGGTTAATAATCTTGTGTTGGGCGGAGGGGAATCTGCCAGTGGCAGTTGCTATTTCAGGAATATAATTTTGAAATAATTATGAAGCCATGGAGGTTGAACACTGGATCAGATCACTTGTCTAGGATCGAAAATAGGGAAGAGCCGGCTAACTTAGAAGACAGATTTCCTGACGCACAATTGTTTGCTATCAAGGTAATTCATGAGAACTTTGATGATATTATCCACTTCTTGACCACAAGAAAGGCTCTCGATGGCTATTTAGCACTACAGAAAAAGGAATTGGTCACCTGCGCAACTGATTTTACTATAATTGTGGGACAACTCTACAAGTTGGAAGAGGATAAGGTACTGTGAAGGTACGTACTCGAAAATGAGAGACAAGCTATCTTAGCTAAGGCCCACATAGGAATTGCAGGAGGACATTACACGGGTAAATATACTACATAGAAGATATTAAGGGTCGGGCTATCATGGCCCACACTGCACACTGATGCTCATATGCACTGTTGGGCCTGCGACGCATGCTAGCAAACTGAGAAGCCCTCACGACGGGATCAGATGCCCCTACAACCACATATGGCCCTACAAGCATTTGAAAAATGGGACATCGATTTTGTCTGCCCCATTAATCCCCTAGGAAATATACCCGTTCTTGGCATATTATTACTGCCACGGATTATGTTACGAGGTGGGCAGAAGCAAAAGAGGTCAAGGGTTATACTGCGGATACTGCTACGCACTTCATTTTTTAAAATATTTTGAGCAGGTTTGGGTGTCCAAAGATCCTGATGAGTGACAGAGGTACGCATTTTTTTAATCAAACTATTAGGGCTCTAACTGATGAGTTCCAGATTCACCATGAAAAGATTACCCCATATCACTTGCAGGCAAATGGGACCGTAGAAGCCTTTAATAAAATTTTGGAACATGCGCTCACTAAGGTCTGTAATGCAGAATGGAGTGATTGGAACATGCACATCCCCTCTGTACTCTAGGCCTATAGGACTACATGTAAGAAACTTATGGGAAAGACACCCTTCAAAATGGTCTACGGAGAGGAGGCCATCAGGCCGATGGAATACATCGTTCCCAACCTGTGCATTTCGACTTTCACAAATATGGCAGACTCAGACATCATGGAGGACTGCTTGGCGCAGCTAGTGGCCCTAGAAGAAGATAGGTTTATTTCTCAATTTCACCAACAGGTTCAGAAGGCTCGTGAAAAAGCATGGCATGATCGACACATTCAGCGGAAGATCTTTGTGGTGGAAGAATTGGTACTACTTTATGATAGTGAGTTTGTGTGACACCCAGAGAAGTTTCATCAGCACTGGCTGGGCCCGTATATAGTGAAGGAAATTACCAATGGATGTGCGGTCAGATTGGCTACATTACGTGGAGATCTTCTACCAGGATATGTTAATGGGAGTCGTCTAAAACCTTATAGGGATTCCTCAGTGCCGATCAAATGACTATATGGCCAGAGTAGCTATATAACGGTTTTTGCGTGCACCTGGCCAAGGATGCAAAGACGGGAGCAATGGATGTGCAAGGATGATGCGCAGGGCTGGAGGTGTGAGTGGGTGCGATACAGGCGCATGTGTTGCGTGCGGTGGAAAAAATTAGTCGTTGGAACAAGGCAGGAGTGTGGAAAACCATGCTTATCATTTGACGGAGCGGGTAAGTGGCAATTTGTGTGGCGATTTATGGAGATTTTTTACTATTCCCGTAATGATGAAATGCAATTAAGGCTAAACGAGTCATTTTTCACCCTCATGGGCTATAATATGAGGATTGTTGGTTCCACGAGATTGAATTGTTGTCTAAAAATATCATGCCTTGACAACCTTGATAAATATCGTTTCGTCTGTGTAACTGCCATCTGCGTGACTTAGCAAGCTACTCCGTCTGACAGTAGCAATGAAGAATTCATATTCTGAGCAAGAATGACCATGATAAACCCTAATGAGCCTCTACCTACCACATCTTACGGGGGAATTGGATTTGCTGAGGTCATTGAAATAACCCCTGAAACAGAGGAGGTCATCTCTACCTTGAAAAAATAGAAGGGAAAAGAGAAGGTAAAACAGGTGAAGTGGGCTGGAAGGAAGCCTCTTATGTCTCCTCAGATTGTGCGTTCCCCTCAAAAAGAGTCTAAGCAACGATCACCTACTACATCCAAGCACAGAATGACGCTCGTAGAAGAAGGCATGCATGCAACTCCGCTGACTTGGTTGCCACCTTATGTTAAGCCATGCAGGACAGGAACACACGCCCCCATGAATGTTGATGTCGTCTGCGCCTACCTTCGATTCCTCTGGTCCCAGAAGAAATGCCCCAACAATGAGAAATTTTTGGCACCCTCCCCCTCATAAATTCGATGACCATGATGTGGGAAACTTGGATGCCTTCCCTTCGCTAGCTCCAAAGCTCTAACTAGAACGGGTGCTTGATGACGATGTACTCAAGGTTGAGCCAATGGCATGGGTCAAAGGATTAGCCGGGTTGGGGATGTGCATCCCCCACTTTGGCCAATACAACATCACCGGCCTAGCTGTTTGCCAACTGTTGGTGCTCGTTCATGATAGGTGCTTATGGCTCCAAGGCCGCATACCGATTGATGCTGCTTTAATTCACCGGATAACCGGTCTTCCCATGTAGGGGCCAGATCCTAAGGAAGGCACTGGCAAGAAGTTTGAACACCAGATTGTTGAATATGTCTGGGAAAGATACCATGTCACACGCAACAAACAAGGATTTCAGATTGATTCAATCAACAATCTAGGGATGTGCATGGATACCCTACTTCTTGCCTGTAAATCGATGTGCAAATTCCAAGCGACGGCTGTCCCCGTCCATGTAATTCAACTCACTGGAAAATGCGAAAAGTGAGTCTATTTCAATTAGTTGAAGTACCTGGTTGACGAATTTCTTAACAATGTGTATGAGGCCTAGGATCAGGGAAAAGCTTTCTACTACTCTTGGCTGATACTGCTAATCACCTTAGTTGCTTGGGAGACTCCTTAAGAAGTCTTCTCCCCCCCTCTCAAGCCCGAAATGTGTGAACGAGCGCAATTTTCCAACCTATGGGACTCAAAGGATCCCAAGCAGATTAAGGAGAATAAAACCTTTTGGGTGCTCTATGATCAGATCATAGCTACGAAAATTCATTCCGAGCTGCGCTTGTCCCCGACGGTTTACAACAAATACAAGCATATCGCAGCATTTCAAGTGACCATGCATAATGTGCATATTCAGGCTCATAAAGATCCTGCCTGGTATACCCTTCCATAAAAGACCACCAAAGCAGAAATTGAATAAATAATTTCCACTTGGCCACTTGAGTGGGAGGTTGCAGCCGAGACGACTGACCCAGGCACAACAGACACATCTGGCCTCACCGCAACATCAAAATATACAACTCTACCCATCACAATGACAGATTTGGCGATTCCTGATTCAACGCGGTGGACGACCCCAAAAATCACTACCGTGCAGCTAGAACTAGAGTTCCCATCTAATCAAAAACTTAATGGTCT
Organism: Pinus albicaulis; assembly: GCA_034641835.2. Classification (NCBI taxonomy): domain Eukaryota; kingdom Viridiplantae; phylum Streptophyta; class Pinopsida; order Pinales; family Pinaceae; genus Pinus; species Pinus albicaulis. The sequence goes on from CM076583.1 coordinate 1,252,872,318, forward strand.
TAATGACGTGGACACATCAAGGCCCCATTGTCTCAAGCATGCCCATGAACCACCTAAGGGGTCTCAAAAGAAGCGTGAGTTTGTTAAGCTTGGCCCCGACACAGAGGTTACATTCACAGAGGATGACCTCGAGCAGATTGTCGATGTCGTCACCATTGCGTCTGCAAATCGTTGGACTGCTTGGGAAGACCAACACAAGGCCGCAGTGGATGCCTTACAATTAGAGCTATAGGCTCTTCAACTCAAATCAGACACCCTTCAAGCAAGCATGGATTAAGCAATGCAGATTCAAGCGAGCGTGGATCAAGTGAGGCAGACTAACGTGGGCTAGATGGTTCCAGTTACAACCCTGACCACCATCACGAAAAGTCAGATCTACCCTCTCCCAGGCACTACTTTTACAATGGAACCCGCAGAATTATGCACCCATGTCTGGGCATGCTTGTCAATCGACCTCGATGTTGGTCACTTGGCGGGTGCACTTCCGCACGAGTTATTTACCGCCATCACCAACGAACTTCAGCATAGAGAACTTCGCGCACAATAGCACCTCTATGAGGCCGAGAAAACCATTGTGACTCAAGCTGTTGAATCCGCCCAGGTCCAAGCGCCACACATCGCCACCATAGTGCAACAATATGCATTAGAGAAGTTGATATACAGGCTCTGTGAAGACATGCCAAAAGTAATTCCTGCCTTTGTTGCACTGTATACCAAGGTTGAGGGCTTGGCCGCTGCCTTGAAGGTATCTCGGACTGAGGTACAGGTTGTTAAGGTCAATTTTGAACTTGAGATAACATCATTGTAGGCCAAGCTACAGCCTGAGACCCCCCCGGAAGTGCATGCCCAGCGAGCAGCGCTGGTGACAGAAGCAAACACTATAATGGCGTAGATCAGTCAGGGCACTATTTTGTTTGAGAAAGCTATGGAATTATGGTCCCAGGTACAACATGACTCTCTCCTCCGTCAAATCGATTAAGAGTTCCACCAAAAGGAACAAGATTTTGAACATATGGAAGCCACTATTATCACCCTTGTTCTAGCCCAGCGACTAGCACGTCTTCGGACCAGCCACGTGCTCCAAAGTGAAATTATGGGGCTCCGGCACAAGAAACAGGTACTCAACAACCATCTAACTCCCTGGGCTGATGAAGCTCTCAAGCGTTCACAGAATTTAAAAGGGGTTGTGTGACAGTTGAACCAAACCTTGGACAGTGTCACCATTGCAACTGAAGGCCCAACTTCACAGAAGCTGGTTGATATTGCGCAGACCACAACTGCGTAGAGCCTTCGTGTTCTGCCCCCATTAACTACCACAATTGAGCAGCTCAAAGAAACGATGAAGACCTCATTGATGTTGTGAATTGGGATGAGTCACAAGATTGTGTTGGGGGAATATTGGAACGGTGTTCCCTAACCACAATTTTGTCCAGTTTTGTAATACTTTGCACTATTTTTTCTAGCGTAGGGGGTTTGGGATGGGTCAAAACCCCCAACGAATTGTAATGGGTCAAAGGGTAGACCAGGGGTCCGCAAACCACAGTTTTCGGACCATACGGTATCACAGGCTAGCATGCTATAAATAGATAGATAAATAGATTCGAAGGTAGGTTAAAAAATAAATGGAACGTGAATACGAAATTGTGGATCTGTTGTTAATTTTCTGGGTAAGGGCTCCTGCTGGCTATGTGCACGGAGACACTGAGTCCTGCTATGTGTAGACCCCACTGGTTGTATGTGCAGGCTAATAGATAAAGTCTGTAAGTGAATCAAAGTGCGAATGAATGAAAATATTGTTTTGATATCTGAATGTTCTGTATCATGATTTCCAGCTATATGTCATTTGTGGGATCTCTTTGCTAAATATTGATGATTTAGTGAATGTGCACGTGGATGCAATACCGTTGAATAAAATGAATGCATAAATTTGGTCGTATTTGTATCCTCTGTTTGGTTGTCTTATGATTAATGGGTTCTGCTCGATTTTTGTCCAATTAAGATTCAGGGTTAGAGCTTCTCCTGCGTAGGCCTATAGACTAAGGGATGTGCTTCCATTAACTCTCTCCCTCTCTCTCTCTCTCTCTCTCTCTCTCTCTCTCTCAAGGTGTGCAAAATTGGTTCCAACACCCTCCCATACTACTTCAGGTAAGACCTTTATCTGTGTAAGCAAGCCATTGCCGAAAGGGCCAGTAGTACAGGGGTTTTTTGGCAAACCATAAATCTGAACTTGGGTCAGGACCCATAAATCCAACAGTTTCAATTCAAAAATAATTTGTACGATCTATGCTTGGGTTTACACAATAAACTGGCCATTCTCCTCCTTCATACCTCTCCTAGTCTTTCAGTCGAACTCAACTCTATTCTATTAGACCAGCTACTATCCATTATCTTCGAATATTAAAACATCAAAAATATCATGTAATACTCAAAATAAAAATTTAGAATGAATTATTTACCCTAAATACTTTATTAGACACTGTAGCAGATATAAATGTACTAAATAAAAAGGCAATCCCTGCTAAATATTGGAACAAAGCCAGAAGAGAAGTCATAGGCTTAGGGGCACAAGGATTACATTTTCAATATTCAATTCCAAAATCCACATTATGCTTTGAAGATTACTGCATGAATTTTAAATTTGTAGTAGGTAACATTCCAATAGATTGAGTTCTAGGAAACTCATTTTTGGCATATTTTGAGCCACATGATTCAGCTAGATTAGAAGATGGCATATCTCGATACTTTATTTTTGTGCCAAATAGTGGGGGTTTTCTGCAAGCCATCACACTTCCATTTGTGTCCACTCCCATAATATCAATTATGATCCAAGAAATGCAACAATTAAATCAATCCGAGAAAATTTAGAAGAACTCATGGAGTTAAAGTCTTGCCTCAAGTATTATGAACAATTAAAACAACCAATTGTGACAAGAAAAAATGAGGAATTAAGGCACCAACTAGAAACAAAATGTTGTGCAGAGGAACCAGAATAATTTTGGCATAAGAAGAAATATTTTGTTAAACTTCCATACAAACTATAATATATAGGTAGACCCTGTAAGAATAGAGCCATTCCAATGAATGAAGAGTACAAAAAGCTCTGGAAAAATGAAATTTAAGATCTATTAAACAATAAAATGATCAGAAAATCCAACAGCCCTTGAAAATGTTATGTGTTTATTTAAATAAACACTCTGAACAAATAAGAGGAGTACCATAAGTAGTATATATATTATTTTAAAAATTAATATATTATTTTAATTTATAAATAAAACTTAAACATAATCAAGTTGAACAACATTTTGGGCATGTCCAAGTGAACCTCCCACTCAATTGTGACACATTACAATAAAACATCTCTAAACCTTTAAAAACTTTAACTTCATATAATACCAAAAACTTAATCCCACAAATCACCAATACCAAGAGGTTAAGCAACATTAACTTAACACCTTAAACTTTTTTATCTAATCTAAATTTACTTAACAAAAACCCTTTACTTAAAAAAAATGATCATATATATGCAAAGATTCAAATATTAGAACTACATGTCTACTTATTCTTGAATTCTATGTAATTTGAAACAACATGTCTTCCTCATTTAGTGATCATCTTCAAAAAAATTCTTAATAGACATGTCTTCATATTCGTGAGTTCTATGTAGTTTTCCTATTCATGTTCTATGTAGTTTGTAATAATTGATGAAATATTTGATGTTATAAGAGTGTCTAGCAATGCAAAAAGATTATTTTTGTGATTGATATAGTAAATGCATCTCTTTTATGTATTCATCTTTTTTATAAAAATATTTCACAAATATAAAAATAAATATTGCAAAAAATATTTTAAAAAAATGTTTTCTGATCTTTAATAAAGTAATAAAAATGTTTTAAGACATCAAACACTAGGGAAATTACACATTCACATTAATATAGACTTGTTAATATAGGATTTAAATGTATAATTTTTTTTTCCAATTATAATTATATAAAAAAATTGCCCCATTCTTCGCTACCCCAAACTTGTCACAGCCTCAATGTCTAACTCATCGATGGGCAATGGCAGTGACCACTTATGGGAGCTATTCCTATATATTATGCTCATTAAATGACGGGGTCACCCCTATAAATTAAGTAAGAAGACTTGGATAGGAATGCTTTTGCAATCTTGACTTAGTGTTTTTGTCCTCGTAAAGACGAACCCCAGCTTTCTTCGAAAAAACGATTGCAATCCTGAGTCACATTGTTGTCTTTTCAATAGCAGTGATAACTGTGTCGCTCCTGCTCATTGGTCGGATTGCCCCAGTGAATACTTATCCATTCACATTATTCCACTGTATTGCTTGGACCTATTTCTTTATAAGGAAATTGAACAGAACTTAAGGCTCAGATTACTCGTTCATCAACTCATGCTACAACTAGGAAAACTAGCCTGGTCATTGCCTTTAACACACAAACAAAATAAATATTTGGATTTAACAATCCATAATAAAATAATAATTTAGATACATAAAATTCAGTATACATGCATTAGAGGAAAATATCATGGTTTGTGTTGGAAGGAGGTTCCCTAACTGCAATTTTGTCTAGTTTTGTAATATTTTGTACTATTTAGTCTAGCGCAGGGGGTTTGGGACAGGTCAAAACCCCCAATGAATTTTAATGGGTCAAAGGGTAGACCAAGGGTCCAGAAACCACGGTTTGCAGACCATAGGATAGCACAGGCGAGCATGCTATAAATAGATAGATAAATCGAGTCTAAGGTAGGTTAGAGAAGAACTAGAAGCTGAATACAAACTTGCGAATTTGTTGTTAATTTTCTGGGTAAGGGCTTCTACTGGCTGTGTGCATGGAGACCCCGAGTCCTGCTGTGTGCGGACCCCTTTGGTTGTGTGTGTGGGCTGATAGATAAAGTTTGTAAGTGAATTGAAGTGTGAACGAATGAAAATATTGTTTTGATATATGAATGTTTTGTATCATGATTTCCAGCTATATGTGATTTGTGGGATCTACTTGCTGAATATTGATGATTTCTTAAATGTGCACATGGATGCAATATTTTTGAATAAAATGAATACATAGATCTGGTCATATTTGTATCTGTTGTTTCATTGTCTTATGATTAACAGGTTCCGCTCGTTCTGCGTCCAATTAAGATTCAGGGTTAGGACTTATCCTACATAGGCTTGTAGACTAAGGGACCTGCTTCCATTAACTCTCTCTCTCTCTCTCTCTCTCTCTCTCTCTCTCTCTCTCTCTCTGAGGGTGTGGAAACCTGGTTCCAACACCCTCCCATACTACTTCGGTTGAGACCTTGACCTACGTCCACAGGCCATTGTCGAAAGGGCTAGTAGTACAGGGGTTTGTTGGCAAACCATAAATTTGAATCTGGGTTAGGACCCCTAAAACCAACGAATGGTTCCGTTGCTGGGACTGGGAGAATTTTGAGAGAGGGATTGGGTAGTGCCACGGGGTCATTGGTAACCATTAAAACCTAAGTTAGAAGACTAGTTCAAAAAGCAGATTCAGGAATTTTCCCTAAAAGAGAATAGGAGTGAAAAGTTTTCCATGGAGGAGTGGAAAAACATGTATATTTTTACAGAAGTACACAAAATATTCTTTGTATCATTCGCACACGAGTTGCATGAATGGCTGGCATGGTTGGTGGAATTCCATACTTGCTAGAAATGCGATCGGGTTACACAGTGAACCCCTGAATTAATCTAACAATTGAAAAAGGCTGATAATAAGGTTACCATAAATGTAGATCACTGGATTGACAGTATCTTGGGAGGATTTGTGACAGAACTTTTTATTGATCAATTTGTGTCATATTTGGAAATGGAGCGAAGATTCTTCAAGGGGTTTAGAGGTAAGTTTCTAAAAACCTTGCCGCTATTGATTAAGATGCTATTGAGTGAAAATGGTGTCTTCTTTGGCCACGCCGAGTGAATGAACTCCAATCAAAGTGGGAGCACGACATGAAGCAGTAAATATTACCAGGTTAATCGAGAAGGAGATAAATCGCTATACAGTCCCTTAAGAAAATCAACTGACCAAGAAGGGGCTGTGCAAATTGGAACCAGCTCCCCAGCCACGCCTGCATCAAACCCAAATAAGGGTAAGAATTCTCCTACACCTCCCCTGCCCCCACCAGGGGATGATATGGCCACGCACATGAAGCTACCTACCTTTAAGGGCGTAGGGGATGGATTGATTCTGGTTCATAGCAAAATCCATATGGAGGCTGGGGGGTCGAACCTTCCATGACCTAGGGAAATGGCTAGCCGTAGCTGTCCTATGCTATGGTGTGTTGACTGTCAGATGGCAGGAAGACATGATACAGATCACTGCCCACGATTGGGTGCTTATGTTCCAAAATTGAAACAACAGTGGTGCATGTTCTGCTCATTTATGGGTCATGATGAGAAAAATTACCGAACACTCAATCTCATTGTAGATAGGGGCAACTTATACAGGATGCAGGTAGACCCCTCATCACCATTATCTCCTTCTAGACAGGGAGGATCTCACACAAGAGGAAGTGGAGGAGGAAGAGGGGCGAATGAAGGTTGAGGACGAGGACAACTGATCTGTTACAACTGTGGATATGTAGTACATTTCGCACAAGATTTCCTAAACCCTGTGCGTCAGTACTGCAAATATTGCAGGCAGTTCGATCACATCATCAAAGATTTCCCGATACTAATAACAAAGATGCAGAAAAAACAGCATACACCTACGCAAAATGTGCAAAGGGTTAAGGCAGATCCATGAAATGATTGACCACGTATCAATGTGATCATGTGTAGTCGCATTGCCACAGTGGAGCTGAAGAAGAAGCTGCAACTGAACCACTAATTTGGAAATTTGGGGAAAAAATGGGAAGCTTAGATCTGAAAAAGGAGAAAGAAACCTTCATAGAAGTTCGAAGGGAGATGACCGAAGAAAAAGTACCTACTATGATAGATTCAAAAGCAAACAAAGAAGTTAAACCATTCCTCCAGGCTTGTATGAAGATGTTGCACAACCAGAAATCCTTAGAGAATCTCCAAGCATTAATAGATAGCTACGCATAAAATATTTCTTTACGGCCAGAAGTTAAAACTATGAATAAGCTATATAAAAACAAAAAAAGGACGGGACGGGAAATGCGTATGATTGCGTAGATTGGGGACTACGAAATGGACCAGGTCATCATTGATTTAGGATCATACCCAAACATCCTACCCAAGCAGACCTAGAAAATAATGGGGGAACCTAAGCTGGAATGGTCGACTATTGAACTATGGATGGCTAATCAGCAGAATATTATCCCGCTGGGACGATTGATGAAGGTAGTGGTAGATATTGTAGGTGTTAAATATTACGTTGATTTTGAGGTAATTCAAATAGTGGATGATGCAGACCCTTACCCTGCACTCTTAGGCTTGGATTGGGATATTTACATGGGAGGTATCATTAATTTAAAAAAGAGGAAGCATGATCTTTGAAGGTGAAGGCACAAGTGTGATAGTTCCGTTGGATCTAGCAGAAGGGTAGTGGTACACCGAATCAATACAGGAGGAAGAGGATGTTGATCACATATACAGGATGACTGCCTGGGACAATGACTGGATTAACCCCACAACTGATGGCATGTTATGCTGGGAAAAAGAGAGCGAAATCTTATCTAACTCAGATGAAGAAATAGAAAATTGGTAGAATTGGTTGCATGAGGTATCTTTACTGAGGTGTATCAAGGTCACAAAATGCTTCTGATGCATATCCTCGGAGGTAAGAGAACTACCCTACTTTGATGGCTCTGGTAATGTGAAGGATTTCCTCAAAATTTTTGAAGAAATTGGTCCTAAGGAACGAAGATTTTGGGCCTTTGAATTAACCATGTGCAAACCCATAAGGGAGCCTTTGAGGATTGGGGGGAATGCCAATGGATGATGATTTTACGATTTCACCCACTAGTCAAGCTACCGATGGAGCCCTTATTGGGACGAGGGGATCCTTGCAAGCACTTGGCCTCCTGGATGGAAGTATGGAAGGGAAACATCTGGAGTGAATGGGTCCATATGTTTGTTCACACACTGGGACCAATCCCTACCACTTGGTATTTAGACATGGAATTACACCAACGTACCCAACACTGGGGCATCATGGCTGAGGATTTTATAATAACGTTCGAATTGACCAGAGGAACTGAGCAACTCAATTAAGCCCTACAATATATAGATGATCTGGTCTTCAAAGAGTCCCTCCCTGAGCAGGAACACACTGTTCCAGACTGGGATGTGCAAATACATGACATTATAAACTACAGAAATTTGTCAATAAAAGAGTGTGATGAGGATCTCCGGAATATCACTATCACAGAATCAAAATGAGAACGTGTTGTTGAAGGTCTATTGTTGATGTCACCAAGCCTTTGAAATTGAAGGAAGTCAATATTGGCACGAAAGAGAAACCCAAGATGGCCAAGATTGGGGTTTACTGGGATGAGGGCATAGTGGGAAAGATCACAAAATTACTAACCAGATATCAGGATCTATTCCCCACTAATTTCTCTGAACTCAAGGGGATCGTAGGGGATATGGGAGTCACGAGAATTATATTGAAGCCAGATGGACGATCAGTCAAATAACGGCCCTATCGCCTGAACCCGAAGTACAAAATAAAATTTAAGGAGGAAATTGAGAAAATGGTGGCCATAGGTATTATTAAACTAGTAGAGAAGTCATATAGGGTTATCCCTATGGTGGTCCAGGAAAAAAAGACTAAAGGAGAAATAAGGAACCCTGTAAGTTAAATGATGCTTGCGTACATGATCCTTTCCCTACACCCTTCTTCGATGAGATCGTGGATAGCATGGGAGGTCAGGAGGCATACTCCTTTATAGATGGGTTTTTTGGGTACCATCAGATCTGCATAGCACCTAAAGATCACAGCAAGACAACCTTTGCAACTGAGTGGCCCCATTCCAGTACATTATCATGCCATTTGGATTAAAGAATGACTGTACCATATTTTCATGCGTTGTTGTAGCCATGTTTAAAGAATTCATTCACAAGTTCCTGGAAGTCTACTTTGATGATTGGACGGTGTTTGGATTAGTAAAGAACCATGCGTCGAATTTGCGCTTGATGTTGGATGCCCGCAGGAAACACCAGATTTCGCTAAACATCAAGAAATGCATATTCTGTGTCCCGTTTGGGATCCTCTTAGGACACATAGTATGTCAGCAGGGATTAATGGTTGACCCAGCCAAGATCATGATTATCATCAACTTGGCAGTTCCAACTATTGAAAAATATTTTCACTCCATCATCGTCCACACAGGTTACTATAGGAAGTTCATTCAGGGGTACACTTTGATCACTGATCCGATGGAAAAACTACTAAAAAATGACGTCTCATTATGTTGGGATGACGAATGCCAGAAAAGATTCGAACTATTAAAAGAAAATATGGTGACTACACCTATTCTTATATTCCCCGACTGGGAAAAGACCTTCCACGTACATGTAGATGCATCGGGGATCATGTTGGGAGTTGTCTTGGCACAACATGGAGAAGGGGACATTGGTCACCCGGTGGGCTTCGCTAGCAAGAAGCTTTTGAACGCAGAGCATAACTATTCTACCACAGAGCATGAAGGGTTGGTGATGGTGTATGCTCTCCGAAAGTACAGGCACTGTTTGTTAGGTGGACATTTCAAGATGTTCACAGATCATTCAGCTTTAAAATACCTGGTTAATAATCTTGTGTTGGGGGGAGGGGAATCTGCCAGTGGTGGTTGATGTTTCAGGAATATGATTTTGAAATAATTATGAAACCAGGGAGGTTGAACACCGGATCGGATCACTTGTCTAAGATCGAAAATCGGGAAGAGCCGACTAACTTAAAAGATAGATTTCCTAACGCACAATTGTTTGCTATCAAGGTAATTCATGAGAACTTTGCCAATATTATCCACTTCTTGACCACAAGCAAGGCTCTCGATGGCTATTTAGTACTGCAAAAAAAGTAATTGGTCACCTGTGCAACCGATTTTAATATAATTGTGGGACAACTTTACAAGTTGGGAGAAGATGAGGTATTGCGAAGGTACGTACTCGAAAATGAGAGACAAGTTATCTTAGCTGAGGCCCACATAGGAATTGCAGGAGGACATTACAAGGGTAAATCTACTACGTAGAAGATATTAAGGGTCGGGCTATGGTGGCCCATACTGCAAACTGATGCTCATATGCACTGTCGGGCCTGCAATGCATGCCAATGAACTGAGAAGCCCTCACTATGGGATCAGATGCCTCTGCAACCACATATGGCCCTTCAAGCATTCGAAAAATGGGGCATCAATTTTGTCTGCCCCATTAATCCCCCATGAAAGAATATCGGTGCTCGGTATATTATTACTGCCACGGATTATGTTACCAAGTGGGTAGAAGCAAAAGCTGTCAAGGATTGTACTGCGGATACTATTGCACGCTTCATTTTTAAAAATATTCTAACCAGGTTTGGGTGTCCAAAGATCCTAATGAGTGACAGAGGTATGCATTTTTTTAATCAAACTATTAGGGCTCTAACAGATGAGTTCCAGATTCACCATGAAAAGAGTACCCCGTATCACTTGTAGGCGAATGGGACCGTAGAAGCCTTTAATAAAATTTTGGAACATGAGCTCACTAAGGTCTATAATGCAGAATGGAGCAATTGGGACATGCACATCCCCTCTGTACTCTAGGCCTGTAGGACTACATGTAAGAAACTCACTGGAAAGACACCCTTCAAAATGGTCTATGGAGAGGCCATCAGGCCAATGGAATACATTGTTCCCAACCTGCACATTTTGGCTTTCACAATTATGGCGGACTCAGACATCATGGAGGACCGCTTGGCACAGTTGGTGGCCCTAGAAGAATATAGGTTTATTTCTCAATTTCACCAACAGGTTCATAAGGCTCGTGAAAAAGGATGACATGATCGACACATTCAGCGGAAGATCTTTTTGTAGGAAGAATTGGTACTACTTTATGATAGCTAGTTTGTGCGACACTCAAGGAAGTTTCGTCAGCACTGGCTAGGCCCATATATAGTGAAGGAAATTACCAATGGATGTGCGGTCAGATTGGCTACATTACATGGAGATCTTCTACCAAGGTATGTTAATGGGAGTCGTCTGAAACCTTATAGTGATTCCTCAGTGCCGATCAAATGACTGTATGGCCGGAGTAGCTATATAACAGTTTTTTAGCGCACCTAGCCATGGATGCAAATATGAAAGAAATGGATGCGCAAGGATGATGCGCAGGGCTGGAGGTGCGAGCGGGTGCAATACAGGTGCATGTGTTGCATGCTGTGGAAAAACCTAGTCATTAGAACAGGGCAGGAGTGTGGAAAACCACGCTTACCGTTTGACGAAGCGGGTAAGTGGAAATTTATGTGGCGATTTACAAATATTATTTACCGTTCCCATAGTGATGAAATGCAATTAAGGCTAAACGAGTCATTTTTCACCCTCATGGGCTATAATATGAGGACTGCTGGTTTCACGAGATTGAATTGTTGTCTAAAAATATCGTGCTTCGATGACCTTGATAAATATGATTTCGTCTATCTAATTTACATCCGCGTGACTTAGCAAGCTACTCTGTCTGACATTAGCAATGAATAATTCATATTCTAAGCAAGAATGACCACGAAAACCCCTAATGAGCCTCTGCCTACGACATCTTACGGGGGAATTGGATTTGATGCGGTCCTTGAAATAACCCCTCAAAACAGAGGAGGTCATCTCTACCCCGAAAATAGAAGGGAAAAGAGAAGGTAAAACAGGCGAAGTGGGCTAGCGGGAAGCCTCTTATGTCTCCTCGGATTGTGCATTCCGACTCAAAAAGAGTCTAGGAAACGATTGCCTACTGCATCCAAGCACCAAATGACGCTCGTAGAAGAAGGCGTGCATGCAATCCGCTGAATTGGTTTCTGCTTTATGTTAAGCCATGCAGGACAGGAACACGCACCCCCATGAATGTTGATGTCGTCTGTGCCTACCTTCGATGCCTCTGGTCCTAGAAGAAATGCCCCAACAACAAGAAATGTTCGACGCCCTCCCCCTCGTAAAATTCGATGACCATGATCTGAGCAACCTGGATGCCTTCCCTTCACTAGATCTAGAACTCTACCTAGAACGGGTACTTGATGACGATGTACTCAAGGTTGAGCCAATGGCATGGGTCAAAGGATTAGCTGGGTCAGGGATGTGCATCCCCCACTTTGGCCAATACAACATCACTAGCCTGGTTGTCTGCCAACTGCTGGCGTTCATTCACGATGGGTGCTTATGGCTCCAAGGCCGCATACCAATTGATGCTGCTTTAGTTCACCAGATAACCGGTCTTCCCATGCAGGGGCCAGATCCTAAGGAAGACACTGGCAAGAAGTTTGAACACCAGATTGTTGAAGATGTTTGGGAAAGCTACCATGTCACACACAACAAACAAGGATTTCAGATTGATTCAATCAACGATCCAGGGATGCGCATGGGTACCCTATTTCTTTCCTATAAATCGATGCGCAAATGCCAAGCGATGGTTGTCCCCACCCATGTAATTCAACTCACTAGCAAATGCGAAAAGGGAGTCTATTTCAATTGGTTGAAGTACTTGGTTGACAAATTTCTTGACAATGTGTGTGAGGCCCAAGATCAAGTAAAATATTTATACTACTCCTAGCTGATACTGCTAATCACCTTAGTTGCTTGGGAGACTCCTTAAGAAGTCGTCTTCCCCCCTCTCAAGCCCGGAATGTGTGAAGGAGCGCAATTTTCCAACCTATGGGACTCAAAGGATCCCAAGAAGATTAAGGAGAATAAGACCTTTTGGGTGCTCTGTGATCAGATCGTAGCTGTCTAAATTCATTTCGAGCTGCGCTTGTCCCTGACGGTCTACAAAAAATACAATCATATCACAGCATTTCAAGTGACCATGCATAATGTGCATATTTTGGCCCATAAAGATCTTGCCTGGTATACCCTTCCATATATGACCACTGAAACAGAAATTGAATAAATAATTGCCACTTGGACACCTGAGTGGAAGGCTGTAGTCGAGACGACTGGCCCAGGCACAACAGACACATCTGGCCTCACCATAACATCAAAAGATACAGAGCTACCCACCACAATGACAGATTCGAAGATTCCTGATTCAACGCGGCCGAAGACCCCAAAAATCTCTACAGTGCAGCTAGAACCAGAGTCCCTATCGGATCAAAAACTTAACGGTCTTAATGACGCGGACGCATTGAGGCCCCATTGTCTCAAGTGTACCCACGAACCACCTAAGGGGTCTCGGAAGAAGCGTGAGTTTGTTAAGCTTGGCCCCGACATAGAGGTTACATTCACAGAGGATGACCTCGAGCAGATTGTTGACGTCGTCACCATTGTGTCTGCAGATCGTTAGACTACTTGGGAATACCAACACAAGGCCACAGTGGATGTCTTACAATTAGAGCTATAGGCTCTCTGACTCAAATCAAACACTCTTCAAGCGAGCATGGATCAAGCGAGGCAGAGTCAAGCGAGGGTGGACCATTGTCACGAACAGTCGGATCTGCCCTCTCCCAGGCACTACTTTTACAATGGAACTCGTAGAATTATGCACCCATGTCTGGGCATGCTTGTCAGTCGACCTCGATGTTGGTCACTTGGTGGGTGCACTGCTGCACGAGTTATTTATCGCCATCACCAACGAACTTCAACATAGAGAACTTCGTGCACATCAGCACCTCTCTGAGGCCGAGAAAACCATTGTGACTCAAGCTGTTGAAGCTGCCCAGGTCCAAGTGCCACACGTCGCCACCATAGCGCAAAAATCTCCATTAGAGAAGTTGATATACAGGCTCTGTGAAGACATGCCAAAATTAATTCCTGCCTCCCTTGCACTGTAGGCCAAGGTTGAGGGCTTGAACACTACCTTGAAGGTGCCTTAGACTGAGGTACAGGTTGTTAAGGTTGATTTTGAACTTGAGATAACATCATTGTAGGCCAAGCTACAACCTAAGACCCCCCCGGAAGTGCACGCCCAGCGAGCAACACTGGTAACAGAAGCAACAAACACTATAATGGCGTAGATCACTCAGGGCACTGCTCTGTTTGAGAATGTTATGGAATTATGGTCCCACGTACAACATGATTCTCTCCTCCGTCAAATCGATTAAGAGTTCCACCAAAAGGAACAATATTTTGAACATATGGAAGCCACTATTATCACCCTTATTCTAGCCCAGCGACTAGCACGTCTTCAAACCAGCCACATGCTCCAAAGTGAAATTATGGGGCTCCAACACAAGAAACAGGTACTCAACAACCATATAACTCCCTGGGCTGATGAAGCTCTCAAGCTTTCGCAGGAGTTAAAAGGGGTTGTGTGACAGTTGAACCAAACCTTGGACAGTGTCACCATTGCAACTAAAGGCCCATCTTTGCAGAAGTTGGTTGATATTGCGCAAACCACCGCTACATAGAGCCTTCGTGTTCGGCCCCATTAGCCGTCGCAATTAAGCAGCTCAAAGAAATGATGAAGACCCCGTCGATGCTGTGAATTGGGATGAGTCACAAGATTGTGTTGGGGGACTGTTGGAACGGTGTTCCCTAACCACAATTTTGTCCAGTTTTGTAATACTTTGTACTATTTTTTCTAGCGTAGGGGGTTTCAGATGGGTCAAAACCCCCAACGAATTGTTATGGGACAAAGGGTAGACCAGGGGTTCGCAAACCACAGTTTGTGGACCATAGGATATCACAGGCTAGCATGCTATAAATAGATAGATAAATAGAGTCTAAGGTAGGTTAGATAAGAATTGGAAGGTGAATACAAACTTGCGGATCTGTTGTTAATTTTCTGGGTAAGGGCTCCTGCTAGCTATGTGCATGGAGGCACTGAGACCTGCTATGTGCAGACCCTACTGGTTGTGTGCGTGGGCTAATAGATAAAGTCTGTAAGTGAATTGAAGTGTGAATGAATGAAAATACTGTTTTGATATCTGAATGTTATGTATCATGATTTCCAGCTATATGTGATTTGTGGGATCTGCTTGCTAAATATTGATGATTTAGTGAATGTGCACGTGGATGCAATACCATTGAATAAAATGAATGCATAAATCTAGTCGTATTTGTATCTTCTATTTGGTTGTCTTATGATTAATGGGTTCTACTCGATTTGTGTCCAATTAAGATTCAGGGTTAGAGCTTCTCCTGCGTAGGCCTGTAGACTAAGGGACGTGCTTCCATTAAGTCTCTCCCTCTCTCTCTCTCTCTCTCTTTCTCTCAAGGTTGCGCAAACCTGGTTCCAACACCCTCCCATGCTACTTCAGTAAGACCTTGACCTGTGTTCGCAGGCCATTGTCGAAAGGGCCAGTAGTACAAGGGTTTTTTGGCAAACCATAAATCTAAACCTGGGTCAGGACCCATAAATCCAACAGTTCCAATTCATAAATAATTTGTAAGATCTATGCTTGGTTTACACAATAAACTGGCCCTTCTCCTCCTTCATACCTCTCCTAGTCTTTCAGTTGAACTCAAATCTATTCTATTAGACCAGCTACTATCCATTATCTTCGAATATTAAAATATTAGAGAATATATTATAACAAAATGGAGGTTGCTTAACTAGATAAAATCTCTCCTTTGGTTACACTTGTCCCTACTTCTAAAAGGAAATTCCACTTTCTCTTAACAATTAATTACATATGTCCAATTAAGGACACTTCAACATAATTTCCTAACTAACTCTCTTGGTAAAATTTTGAAGACCCCTTGGGTTTACCCACAAGTTGATTTTGGATAGATTATGCTCTCCATCATAAATCCAGTCAATGAGAGGAATTTTTTAATTTCTAAAATCTATTAATAATTTCAATAGAATGAGATGGATCTTCTTCATAGATAAAAAATCTAATACATTTGAAAAATTCAAGCAATTCAAAGCCATGGCATAGAAGCAAAGCAACAAGCAAATTAAAGTATTCAAGTCAGATGGAGGAGGTCAATATGATTCTAGAGAGCTTGTAGCATATTCCAAGGATCAAGAAATCAAGAGGAAATTTACAACAAGGTACACTCGAGAACAAAATTGAGTAGCAGAAAGAAAAATTATACCATCATGAATATGGAAAGAAGCATGTTGAAGGAAAAGAATTTTCCAAATGAATATTGGTTAGAAGCAATAACCTATTCAATTTATATTTTGAACAGATATTCAACCAAAAGTGTCAAAGATAGAGTTTCTTTGGAAGCTTGGAGTGGTGTGAATACAATTATATCACACTTGAGAATATTTCATTCTGTAGCCTATGCACATGTTCCAAAATAAATGAGGAGGAAATTGTATGAGAGAAGTGAAAAACAAATATTTTTTATATATAGTGAAAAATCCAAGGCTTATAAATTGTACAATCTTTTCACCAAGAAAAACATTATTTCAAGAGATGTTAATTCTTTGAATATCAAGCATGGAATGATCAAGATAAAGGGGAAAACATGAATCAAATTTCTCCACATGCATTTGAACCAAGTGATGCAAGAGAAGTAGAACATCGAAGACAAGGATTTCCACTCCTACAAGTTCCAACTGAAGGTGCAAATCGAGGACAAAATGTGAAAAATCCATCCTCAAGTAGAGAATATTAATCAACCATTTCACTGGAAACAAAAAGTTTGAGATAGATTTATGAACAACTAGATAATGAACATGTACATATTGTTGTGCTATCTTGTCAGCCAACACCTTTTGAAGAAGAAGTAAAAAGGAAACAATGGGTTGAAGCTATGAATGAATAAATCATAGCCATAGAGAGGAATGATACATGGAGTCTTGCAACTCTACCAAAAGGATTAACAAGCATTGGAGTCAAATGGATATATAAGACCAAGTTTAATGTAAAGGTGGAAATTGAAAAAAATAAAGACAGGTTGATAGCAAAAGGCTTTGCATAACAAATTTGTGTGGATCATGAAGAAACCTTCGGCCCCACATCAAGATTGGATACTGTCAAAATAGTATTAGCAATAAAATTAAATAATTAATGTCGAGTTAGCATTTTTCATTAGGGAAATTGTGAGGTAAAAAATGGGCCAAAAAAAAATGTAACAAAATTAACTTTAAGAGAACCAATAAGATCCAAGATGATGATGTCATCCCCAAGGTAAAATATATTCAAGAGGGATGAAGAGAACAACACTATTTACCTTGATGTGATGGTTGGTATTCCGAAGAAGCTTCTAGAAAATTATTGGGAAGATGAAGGTCAAGGTTTGATAATAAAAATAAGGAGAAACCACGAGGGGGTTCTTGTTCCTGGTTATTATTTTCTCCTTAGCTTTTATCTCATACTCTCTCACTCAAAAATTTTATTTTACAAGAGAAATGGGGGGGGGGGGGGGTAACCCAAAAAGGTTCAACCCTTATGATTGCTTAAGAGTTGTGAGTGACATCCCATGTGAAAAAGATTGAATTTTTCATGCATGTGAAGGAGAGTGGTATGCACCTTTTCTGTTATATCTAGTTTGAAAATTGTGTGCTAAATCTTTTAGTTTAGTTTTTTCCCTCAAGGAATTAATATATGTAATGAGGGTGACCAATTGCGAGAACAATTGCAGCAAACCTGAGCCTATGGTGGGGTGGAACATGACTCACCCTACTTCAATTTCTAGTATTTTTCTAGCTATAATAAAAAAATATTTATTTCAGTGTTAATAATATTTATAGCATAGATAGTTTAGTATCATGCATGATTATTTAATTTCTCTTTTTAACGATTTTGCATGTATATGCATTTACCATTAAGCAAATTTATCATGGTTGTAGTTGTTATAATATTTGGTTGTATAATTTTATATGCATTAAATTTTGTAACAACATTGGTTGAATAATATATGCTTCCAAAATGCATCTCGAAATGTTGAAATTTTTGCTATAAATTTTGCACTGGGAGGTTTTAAAAGTTGAAAATTGAACCATAGTGAGGGGAAATCATGTTGACCATCTCATTCAACTTTAATATCTTGGATCGCGATATTTTAGAAGATATGATTAGAGGAAGTCAAGCTTCCTAGATTCTCCTAAATTTATGCATCAAACATGTCATGCTGGCATTCTTTTTTTATAAATTTTCATCTAGGATGTTTCAAAGGATGAAATGTGGACCATAGAAAGGGGAATTCCCATTGATCATGTGATTTCGTTTTCAAAATTTTGATTGATATAATTTAGGATATATGCTCTGAGGAATTTTCCCAAACGAAAATGCCGTTTTCTAGATGGGGATAGTATTATTGTATGATAATACTAATGTAACTAATCTACGCACGTTTGCATGCAAAAAATTTGAAGAAATGTGTTAAAGATGTTTTATTACAATTTGCATCCAAACTACTTGAAAAAATACCTCATGGGAATAAATCAAAACTTGCATGATTGAGTGGTATATTTCAGTTAGTATGTTACAAGTGCAATCAAGGCAATGGTTTTTATTTGATTTCATACATAATGTTTGACAAAATGTCTACAAGATAACGACTACTTAATTGGTTGTATATAAATTGTTTAAGAAAGGTTTACAGGTGAAGTGTTTGATAAAATGTATGAGGGATGAAAATCAAGTTTTTGCAAGTGTGGTTAGGATAAATTTAACAAAGGTATGTCACAAAGTGGTATCAAATCTTATTGTCAAGCTAATAGAAAGAAAAAGAAAATGTTGGTACTTTGTAACCTCTATAAGTCATTGAGGAAACTAACTATGTACCAAGTGGTATCAAAGCTCATCATCAAACTCATGAAGAAGAAAAAAAAATTATAGCCATATTTATAATTGAACATTAAAACATTAGATATGTCACAATATGTTTTTTTCAATAATTTCAAAAATATATTAAATTTGATAGTTAAAATATATATATATATATATATATATATATATATATATATATATATATATATATATATATATTTTTTTAATTATTTAACTACTCTTTAACTAATATATAATTTCATATTTAAAAAGGAAATAATAATTTAAAATAAGTTTTGAATTATTTTTTTTAATAGTTATTTAGTATTTACTCTTTATTGAAAATAAAAGTTTAGAATATAAAAAAGGTCATCGAAGAAACGAAGTGCCGACTTTGATTCTATTTTATAGGAAGCATAGACTTTTATACCATGTAAAAGCATTCCATATTATTATTATATAAAATATTAAAAAAAAAATCTCGAAGATAGGAAGTGCCTACTTTGATTCTATTGTATTACTATTATGTAAAATATACAAATATCCAAGGTAGTAATCTTCTAATTTGATACCATGTAAAAAAATGTATATTACTTTTATATGAAATGTATAGGGAAGTCTTCTGTACATAAAAATGAAAAAGATCTAGTATTAGTTAAAGATAGCCATAATAACTATATAGAAAAAAAAAATTAAATAAAACTGTAATAAACATTAAAAAATAAGTAACATTAATATCCTTTCTACCATAATTAACCATTTTTACGTCAAAGGCGTTCTCTTTGCTGGCTTGGAGTGAGAAAACATTTTTCACCCTAGCCAATGAGAGCACTTGAATATCTCCCTTCTAGCCTATTAAACGTTGCCATGTGTTCACCCCTAAAACTAATGAAAATTCGTCATCTGTCCAGATTTCCTACTTTCTCAATGCCTGCATACTTGTTGCCTGCTTGTTGCAGCGTTGAAATGCATTCACATTTTTGTACTCCCCAGCCATCCTCTGACATACTTGTTTCAATGCTTACACGTCATCCTTCCTCTGCCATACCTGTACCTATTTCTGCGGAATTGAAGTGTCCCCATCTCCACCATACCTATACCTGTTTCTACAACATTGAAGTGTCCACATCTCTAAAGAAAATACCCAAAGATATCCTTATTGTTAGGGCCAACCCAAATCACCCATCGCCCCCATGGACATTATCCGACTGCAAATCACAGGCCCAATAATCCACTAGTTCAACAAATTTCCTGTCCATATGTTCATATCAGAGCTCGTTCCGCAGCTCAGCATTTGTCTTTTTGTGGCACATTTTGATTGGTGTAACATATCAGCTCAGGATGATTTCTGGAAGAGCTTTGTATATTTTCTTGATCAGAACATATTTTTTCTTGACTCACATATTGAAAGGAGGCAGAAGGAATCTAGTGTTTAAAGATAGCCTGCATATGAAAATCCACAATCAAGTCAATGCATCACTGAAATATGAGTTATGGATGCTAAGTCGTGCAAGGAACTACATGGAAGACAAGTTTTTGGGGTTCGTTGTAGTGCCTCTGTCTACTGTGGCGGGTAAGGGAAAATTAACCTGGATTTGGTAATATCTTCAACTGACTTTTTTCGTTCTCATGCGTGTATAGTTCAATTAACACTTGCATACCACGGATAACCACCACCCGAATGTTAAATTAAGTCAATCGCTGAAGCAAAATTGGCCATATCTTCAGCCACTGTAAGTTTAGATGTTTTTTCGCTGAACGGGGCGGTGGAGAATCCCAAACCTACCAATTACGATGACATCGAATTTCCAGACTTGCAAGTTGCCAGTGAAAATAATCTCATGGTTTCTGAATATTTCAAAATGGCTTCCAATGATCTGAAGCCGGAGAGCAGTTTAAACAGGGATTTAATTATAGCCAACCCAAATGAAAGTGAATTCTCTAGGACATCATTTTTACATCTAGGTCCATCTCCCTCTGTGAAGATGAAGATGGCTATGACATGGCACTAAATGTGATAGTGCGAATTGTCCAATTCCTTCAACAACCATTGTTGATGATGATAATGTGGCTAATTACCAAGCTGAGCTAGATGCAGAGAGCCTATTGACTACTATAATCTCAAGTACAACGAGCTCAAGTACTCAAGGTCAGGGTCTACATGATTTTGTTGCGCAAAAAAGTGGCTCTAGTAAGGAATCCTCTAGGTTTCAAAAAATGAGTAGCCCTTCTAAGAGCACTTCCTTAAAGGATAATTTTTCTTCTAAGAATCGGGAAAAGTATTCTTCAGTGGATTCACACAAAGGAGGAGCAGCTCCTACTAATGAAGTCAAGACCTCAAAAGGGGAGACAAGGATTGCTTTCATAACTCCTCTTGTGAGTGTGAAACTTATGCCAGAGCAAATTGTGGTGCAGGAGCATATAGTTGACATGTATATGAAGAGCATGTAGCAGTTCACAGAGTCATTAGCAAAGATGAAGCTTCCCATGGACATTGAGAACCAACAGTCTGATGATTCTATCAAGTCTGGAACAGATCAGAAAAATCCACAATCTGGAAGAAATGTAGGCTCTAGGGTTTTTTATGGCAGTCGAGTGTTAGAAAATTATATATATTATAGAGCAATGCAACACATAAAATATGCGGAAAACACAAGCACACAAAACACATAAAACTAGAGAGACACAGATATACGTGGTTCACCCAACTTGGGCTACGTCAACCCCAAACAACCAGTCCTTCCTTTCTATTATCCAACAAAATGAAGAGACACAACCTACAGCAGATCCGCTATAATATACTCTGTTCTCTCTCACAGTCTCCCTATCTGTTTCTTGCTCTGAGAATACACATACAATACACAGCCACAATACAATACCCTCATAAAAGCGAGGGGTTTCCTTCTAGGGCAAAAAAACCTTAAACTAAACATAACTTCTAGCGTCAGATAATCCTCCTAATGAACAGCCTAGATTGACTAGAAATTACTATACTTTTACAAGGAAATTTTACATCTGTTTTTAGCTTCGAGGGCGCTGCCCCCAAAACCCCCGCCAGGGGGGGGCTCCATAAATTCACAGCCACCCCCCCTAGACCCCTCAGGAAGCGTTCAGTTACGGGCGGCGTTGCCACCCCATTAAGGTACAGGGCTCCAACGTTGTGATACAAAATAAACAAGATAATCAGGCTCCACACCCAACAATCTCCCACTTGGAGATTGATTATAGCAACTCCACCACTGCTTCATTTGCTAGACAATGAATCCTCTTTGGAACTGGCTATTTATCATATTCAAAATCATCCTTGAAGACCAATTGAAACTGAGCATAATCTCAGTTTCTCCCTGGTTACAACTTTTGTTAGAATATCTCCAAGATTCTGGCTAGTGTGTATCTTTTCCAGCTTCAACTGTCCATCTCCCAATACTGACCATATGAAATGGTACTTGAGTTGTATGTGTTTAGTCTTGGAATGAAATTCTGAGTTATTTGCAAGATGAATGGCACTTTGGCTATCACTGTATAACGTGCCCATATCATGCTTCTTACCTAATTCATCCATAAACCTTTGTAACCAAATCATTTCTTTACTAGCCTCTATAGCAGCAACATACTCTGCTTCTGTTGTTGAAAGTGCAACAACACTTTGGATTTTTGAAACCCAACTGAAAGCTATTCCATCTACAGTATATACACATCCTGTAGTGCTCCTCCTGTTATCTTTGTCACCTTCCATATCTACATCAACATATCCCTATAGAGCAATGTTTGAACCACTAAAGCATAATGCTTGTTTTGTGGTACCTCTCAAATATCTGAGAATCCATTTCACTGCCATCCAATGTTCTTTTCCTGGATTGTTCATGTACCTGCTTACAGTTCCCACTACATGTGCAATATCAGGCCTTGTGCAGACCATTGCATACATTAATCTTCCAACTGCTGATGCATTTGGAACTTTAGACATATAGTCCATTTCTTCTTGGGTATTGGGGCACTTCTCCTTACTAATTTTGAAATGGCTAGCAAAAGGCGTACTAACTTGTTTTGCATTCTTCATATTAAATCATTTCAACACCTTTTTTATGTACTCATTCTAAGACAATGTTAATTTGCGATTTTTCCTGTCTCTAGTTATTCTCATACCAAGGATTTGTTTTGCAGCTCCCAAATCCTTCTTTGAAAATGAGTTTGCCAATTTTATTTTGAGCACATTTATTTCCTGGATGTTAGACCCTCCAACAAGCATTTCATCTACATACAATAGCAATATAATATAGCTTCCATCATTTTTCTTTTTCAGATAAACACAATGATCAAAGTGGCATCTAGTATAACCTTGTTCAGACATAAACCTGTCAAATTTTAGATACCACTGCCTTGGAGCTTTTTTTAAGCCATACAAGCTCTTCTTTAACCTGCACACTAATTTTTCTCTCCCTTTGACCTCATATCCTTCTAGTTGCTCCATACAGATCTCTTCCTCCAAATCTCCATGGAGAAATGTTGTATTTACATCTAACTGTTCAAGATGTAAATATTTCGCTGCTACAAGACTTAAAATAGCTCTGATTGAAGTTATCTTAACAATAGGAGAAAATATTTCATCAAAATCAATACCTTTCTTTTGTGCAAACCCCTTCAACACAAGTCTAGCTTTGTACCTTTGTTTTCCTCCATCTGCTTCCTTCAGCCTGTAAACCCATTTATTATGCAATGTAGTTTTACCTGCAGACAACCTGACTAAGTCCCAAGTCTGGTTATGCATTAAGGATTCCATCTCTTCTTTCATGGATAGCTCCCACTTCTTCCTGATTTCAACCTGCATTGCTTCTTCATAGCATTCGGGTTCACCAGAATCAGTCAACAATAAATAATATAATGATGGAGAGTAGCGTTCAGGGGGTCTACTTATCCTGGTAGATCTTCTAACACCACTTTCAGGTGTTTGATGTGCTTGTTGTTATTGTGATGGTTGTTGTTGTTGTGGATGTTGATTATTATTATTTTCAGGTACCTTTACTTTTTCTATGATCTCATCAAGAACTTTGTATTCTTTGTTTTCTTTTTCTTGTTTCTTTTCCTGCAACTAATTCTTATACAAGACCTTTTCATTGAATATTACATCTCCGCTCCTAATGATTTTGTGATTTTCATAATCATATAAGAGATAACCAAAATCATTAACACCATATCCAATAAAGGTAAATTTCTTTGATTTTGCCTCAAGCTTTGTTCTGTTTTCTTTATTAATATGGACAAAGGCCACACAACCAAAAGGCTTTAAAAAAGAGTAGCTTAACTTTTTAACTGTCCATGCTTCCTCTGGAATACCACCATCCAAGGAACTTCAAGGTCCTCTGTTTATTAGATAAACAGAAGTATCTACAGCATCTGCCCAAAATTGTAAAGGAAATCCTACATGCAATCTCATGCACCTTGCACGCTCCATGATTGTTCTGTTCATCCTTTCTAACACACCATTTTCTTGTGGTGTTCTTGGAACTGTCTTCTCTTTGCGAACTCCATGCTCTGAACAGTACCTATCAAACTCTTTGCTGCAATATGTTAGCCCCCCTATAAATTTTTGACAAGCAAAACAGGGGGCTAATATTGTTGTTGAGTCTTCAAGGAATGCATTTCCTCTGAAAATACAGTCTCCTTGAAGCCTCCATGTGTCTTTTATCCTTTGAAAAATCCCCTTTGCTGGTGTCCATCATAAGGCCTCTCTGCTGGTGAAGAAATGCCCAAAGGCCTCCTTTCCCCTTTATTTTACCCTCATTTAGCCTCTTTTTATTCCCCCTTGTCTCCCTTTCTATTTCCCCATTTACCACTCAAATCCTCCCAAAATCCCCGTAAAATCTCCCCCTTACCCTTTGTTGGTCATAACTCCCCTTTACCCCTCTATCGTTTCCCTTTAAAACCCTTAAAATCCATTAAAATGGGCTAAAACCCATCTTCCGACCTTATTACAGGTCTAAGCCCCTTTTTCGTTGGCCCCTTAACCACTTCCCACACATGCCCCGGCGCTAAGACCAAGCGCTTAAGTCCCAAGCGCTAATCGCGATCGGAAAGATCAGCGGGAGGCGAAATCCTGTGTAATATTGAAAATCCCCGATGCGATTGTTTTATCATGTTAAGTCTTGCGA
Organism: Pinus albicaulis; assembly: GCA_034641835.2. Lineage (NCBI taxonomy): Eukaryota > Viridiplantae > Streptophyta > Pinopsida > Pinales > Pinaceae > Pinus > Pinus albicaulis. Next base: position 1,252,897,249 of record CM076583.1, read on the forward strand.
TGGGTTCTGCACCATTGATCTTCCACGGAGATCCGACGGCTGAGCGCTAATCGCAGCCCCCTGCCCGATCGCAATCGCAACATTCACGTCGTAACCCCCGATCAATCGCAAGTCCGTCTCTCCGATCCTCCGATTTGGCCATCCGTCGATTCTATCGCAGTCGTCCATCTCCCAGCCGATCCAATGGCTCAACGTTAATCACATCCGCCCCTCCGATTGCAATCGCAAGTCCCATCTCCCTGTCTTCGATTGCGATCTTTCGATTTCATCCTGGCCGTCCATCCTCCCGCAAATCCGACGGTCATCGCAACTCCCGATCGCAAGTCCTCCCTCGACTCCCCGATCGCACTGTCCCCCGATTGCATCTGAGTTGTTGATCCAGTCCCCAGATCCAACAGCCAGCGCTCAATCGCAAGTCCCCTTCTGATCGCAATCGCAAACCGTCTCGTCCGACTCCCGATTGTGATCTCTCGATTCAATCTGGGCCATCAATTCCTCTGCTGATCCGACGACCATCGCACTTCCCATTTCCTCCCATCGCAAGTTTTTCTTCCCCCCAATTTGATCTCATCCGTCCGTCTGACCAACGATCGGACGGCCTGGCGCTAATCGCATCCCCTTTCCTCCATTGCAATCGGAACTTTTGAACTGTGTCACCCCCAGTCCCCTCCGATTGCGATCGCCCGATTTCATCCTGACTGTCCGTTAGGTCGGATGATCCGACGGTTCTAGTCTAATCGCCCTCCGCCTCTGCCGATCCCACCTCGTACGTCATTCCATCGCATTCCTTTGCATTTCATTCATTTTCTGTGTGTTTCTGCCAAAGTCCAAACCTTTGCATTCTTCATTAAAAATTCAATTAACCATCTCTTCCGCCACTTGTTCATCATTTCCGCTATTTTCACTATTCCGCCACCACTCCTCCGGCCTCCGAAAGCATTTTTCCACCACCGCCTGGTTTTACAGTTTCTTTCCACTGTGCGGAATAGCACAGAGAGGCCATTTCAGCCGGCCAGCAAAGCAGCAGAGACCGGATCAGAGGGGATTTGAACCGGTAATTGAAGATTAATGGTTGTAATCCCGCATTCAAAGGATTCAAGCACAGTTTGAAGACTTGAGCACGCAAAGAGTCTTATCTGTGTATTATATCAGCAAAGTACGTTCCCTCCAGAGGTACACCTCCCTATAAGAAGATCTCCATACCTCCTCGAGCCCTGAAATGATTAATTACACTGAATGGAGTTCATTTAAGACAGTCAGGCAGCAGTTATGAGGAATGGAGAGACCTGCAGACCTTCCACCCAGTTAATTTATTCCAGAAGGCAGAAATAGAGTTCCAGACACCAGAAAGGACTCCAAAGAAATATCAGAGGTCGATTTCGACCTGACAGAGATCTCCGAACCAGTCTTCGAGTACAAGCAATGCCGCAGAAAGCCATTAAGTGGTATGGGCGTGAACACTTCCGCCTTACTGTCTTAATGAGACTCATTTATTTGTTTATCTACTATTTTTTCTTCCTCTTCTCCTATAAAAATCCCTGAGAACGAATTGAAAAGGTTTTTGTTGTTGTTGTTGTTCAGTTGTTGGGCTGTTGCTGTTAGTGGGATTCAGTTCGACTGTTAGAACAATATTGAGAGGGAGTAGCAAAGTAGTTGTATGTAATAGGCTGGGAGGAGAAAGTTTGGATTGTATTAGCCATTGGGCTTATTGTACATGACTGGTTTTGCATCAATTAATCAAAGCACATTTCACAGGATCCTGGTCTATTGCTATTGGTGATGTTTTTCTAACTCTGTCTATTACATTTTCATAATGTTTCATGTTCTTCTGGTAGGCAACAGAAGTATAACATAGGATTCACCCTTGTTAGGTGCCCTATGTTTCCTGCTCTCCCTACCTTTAATGTTTTCTGCTTTGTGTGATGTCTAAGAGTGAATTCACGTGGTTTAACCAGTGCAGTGGATGTTATTGCCTGCTGGCTGATGTATGAACTTGGGGGTTTTCTTCTTGGATGCTTCTTTGTTAGATTTATCTCTGTTCTTTCCCTTGGAGTTGCTAAAGCAGACCTGGAGTTAAATGACCTCTGGTCCGATCTATAAGCAGCCCCTTTGTCTGTTTGAGAGCTGCCCTAGAGTATGTCCAAGCAGGCCTAGAGTTAAATGACCTCTGACCTGATCTATAGACAGAAATTTGGTTGTCTTTCCTTCTTTCACTTTCTCTCCTTAATGTTCCATTCCACCATCTGCCTAAAAGATCCTTTAGTGTATATGACTTGCCCTTTGAAAGCCTTGGCTAGTGGATGCAAGTAATTTCCTTTCATGACTCCATAGCCCAATGGATGGCACTGTCTAGGCCTATCCTCTTTTCTGAAATGTCCTACTGCCTTGTTCCTTTTCTCCCATTGCTTTCTCATTCCATGATCTCGTGACCAACCCAACAACCCTTCAACAAAACCTTTTAAAACCCCTCGTGCTTCATAACTAGCCTAACATCTCATTTTGAGCTTCATAGATATATCATTCTTAGCTCTATTTGGAGAGATCCCTCTCCGGGTCCAGGAGGGCTAGATCCTAGGGCCCCAAAGTGGTTTGACGTTGTCTCATCTTTTGGTATTGCCAAATCTGCCAAAACATGGGAACCCCAACACAATATTCACCTCCATTGTCTGATCTGAGACACTTCAACTTCTTTCCTGTCTCAATCTCAACCAAAGCTTTCCATTTCTTGAAAGTATCAAATACATCAGATTTATTCTGAATACAATAATTCCAAGTCTTTATAGTTGCATCATCAATAAAATTAACACAATAACGAGAGCCACTGAGAGATGATAACTGAGAAGGTCCCAATACATCTATATGCACAAGCTCTAATTTTTTACTCTTCTTTTCTTTCCCAACTCTGAGAAATCTGACTCTCTTCTGTTTTCCATAAATGCAATTCTCATAGAAATCCAAATCAACATTCTTCAAACCCGGCAAAAAATTTCTTGAGTGAAGAATCTTCATCCCCTTCTCACTCATGTGTCCTAGCCTATGATGCCATAAAGTTGCACCTGTTCTGTTGGAAGTTAAAGCATTAACATAGTTAGAAATACCATTGCATAAATACAATGTACCAACCTTTTCGCCTTTTGCTATTACCAGGGCTCCTTTGGTGACCTTCCAAGTTTTATCTGTGAAATTGGTCACACAACCTTCACCACCTGACTATCCTGTTGAAATCATATTTTTCTTCAGATCTGGAACATGCCTTAACTCCTTTAATAGCCATTGGTTTCCATTCTGTTTTTTTACAAGAAATTTACCCATTCCAACAATTTTACAGGGTTTATCATCACCCAAACAGAATTGTCCAAAGTCTCCTTGAACATAGTCATGAAAATATTTCTTATCAGGTGTGGGATGGAATGAGGCCCTTGATTCGAAAGAAAGAATCAAAGCATCTTGTAACACATCATTTGTCACATTTGCTTCATGATTGTTTTCTTGTTGTGTGTCTCCTTATTTTCCCTTCCCAGATCTACAGTCTTTCTTCAAGTGTCCTTTCTTTCTGCCTTTCCAACACACTATTCCCGATATGGACTTGGATCCACCTTTCCTTGATTTACTATGATATCCTGGGCTCTTTCCTCTTTCCATTTTTCTTCCCCTAGACTCTGCACTCAAATCATTACCCGATGTCTCACCGAAGCTTTTCCATCGCATTTCCTCGCTAAGGATAGCACCGACAACATCATCAAACTTTAAAGTACTAGTTCCAGAGATAGAGTTACTAATGGCCATAACTAAACCATTCCAGCTTTCTGGCAATGAGCACAGAAATAAAAGAGCCCTAACTTCATCATCAAATTTTACCCCTACAAAACTTAACTGAATTTTAATTGTATTAAAATCATTTAAATGGTCTGCAACAGATCCACCTTCTGACATCTTCATATTAAATAAATGTTTCATAAGAAATACCTTGTTTGAGGCCAATGGTTTTTCATATAGTTTCTCCAATGCCTTAATAAAACCCTCTGTTGTTGTTTCGTTCAAAATATTGAAGGATACATACACTACGAGGCACAACCGTACTGTTCAGAGTGCCTTTCTATCGAGAATCTCCCAATCTGCGTCTATCATAGCCATCTGCTTCTTCCTTTTTCCGCTTAATGGTAGGTACATATCTTTCTGATACATATAATCTTCCATCTGCATCTTCCACAGTGGGAAGTTTTGGCCGTTAAATTTATCGACCCTAAACTTACCATCTTCCGCCATTGCTCCCACTCGAACCAGGAACCCTTCTTTCCTGCGAGTTTATCAGCCAAATAGACCTTTGGCTCTGATACTAGTTGTTATAAAATTATATATATTATAGAGCAATGAAACACATAAAATATGCAGAAAAAACAAGCACACAAAACACATAAAAACAGAGAGACATAGGTATACATGGTTCACCTAGTTTGGGCTACGTCCACCCCAAACAGCCAGTCCTTCCTTTCTATTATCCAGAAAAATGAAGAGACACAACCTACATCAGATCCACTGTAATATCCTCTATTCTCCCTCACAGTCTCCCTATCTATTTCTCGCTCTGAGAATACACATAAAATACACAGTCGCAATACAATACCCTCATAAAAGTGAGGCGTTGCCTTCTAGGGCAAAAAACCCTTAAACTAAACATAACTTCTACTGTCAGATCATTTGCCTAATGAACGGCCTAGATTGAATAGAAATTACTATACTTTTACAAGGCAATTTTACATATGTTTTCAGCTTCAAGGGCACTGCCCCCGAAACCCCCCGCCAGGGGGGGGGGGGGCTCCATAAAGTCGCAGCCACCCCCCCCCCCCGAGCCCCCCAGGAAATGTTTAATTACAGGTGGTGTTGCTGCCCCATTAAGGTACATGGGTCCAACATTGTGATACAAAATAAACAAGATAATTAGGCTCCACACCTAACATCGAGCATTTTTCTGAAGACCAATATTCTAATCTAATGCATCTCAAGAGCGAAAGGGTAAATTAAGATATCTATAGGCAGAAATATATAAATCTTTAGATTTATCTTGTTAATTTGATGACATGTACACATAAGCTAGTTCTTTCTATTACCTATCACTATACAGTACGTTTGTCTGATTTCACGGTAAAACTGATATTTTCTACTAATAATATGTACCACCATCACTGTCAAGGGTGCAAGGAGTGAGTTTTCTCATGCACATTGGAGCTCCATTTTTCTTTCATTGGAATATTTATTTATAAGGCTATCCCTTCACTTTTCTGTTCAAAATCGCATATTCCAATCCTTATATTCCTATCAATTGAATTGTGAACTGCTTGCACTATTGTTTCAAGCATACTTATTTCTCTAATCACTGCCACAAATAGGATAATGAAGGGAATTGATTATGTTTGTTGTGTATTACAATCAATTCATGACTAATGTTATGTGGTATGTAATTTCTCAAGAACGCCAAAGGTGAGTTAAAAATAGAGTGGGTTCTTGCTATCCTTTATAAAACATTGTTTCCATATTTTTTGGACATTGTTTTGTTCCAGAAGCACCAGCTAATTATCCCGTAATATCATTATGAAATTAAATATGGTCTTTCAATCATTTAGCCATGGCCTTTTTAAAGAGTTTATATAGTATGATAAACTATGTTGGTGACAAAAAGCATTTCACACTATTATGTCTCTTCATTGTTGTTTGCTTTGGCTGAGGATATTCTCTTTAGTTCCATATATGTGTCATTCACTAAATTGATAGTTTGAGAGTATATATAGGCATATTAATTTCTTAAACTTTTTCATTTCTATTACAAAAATCTTTAGGTTACACCTGGTGTGTTTGCTTCTTGGATGGATTGAAAGCACCAGAATTCCTTCCTTGTTTTTATGGTTTACAGGCTAATATTTAGATGTGAAAGTTGGTTATCCATTGCTTCTTCACCTTCAGAACAATAATTTTAGTCACATATGCATATGTGAAAAATGTGTTGTGATAGTTTCAATCGGTTTCTTAGGGCATCCAAGGCAGGGCTTCATTGTTATACTCATTGTTTGATCTCCTTGCTTCCAGTTTCTACTATTTCTTATTCAACTTGTAAACGACGTTGGAATTCTTTTTTTACTATTTAGAAATCTTTTATTGACCTATCTTCATTTGCTTCACATGTTGGTGCAATTGTTCAGTCCTATTTATTTATTTTGTGGTCATTTGTAAGACATTAATATAATTATCTTATCTTATATATCAACATGATATTGATGACCTTATTATCATTCATTGCTGCATATTATTCACCCTTAGATTGCATAGTTTTAGTTAAAAAATTGGGACTAATTTGTGTTTGGAAATTTCTATTACATGCATCTACCATGAATGTTGTTATAATGATAGTATACTTTGTAGATTCCAATTTCCATAGTCAAAATTTGGGCCTAATTTGTGTTTGGAAATTTTTTTTACATGCGTCTACCATGAATGTTGTTATATCATCTACCATGAATGTTGTTATAATGATAGTAAACTTTTTAGATTCCAATTTCCGTGCACAGCCTATATTGAGGAACCAAGATGTATTATAGTCACCGTTTTATTTTATGAGAAACACATGACATATGAATGGGAGTCCAGATTTCAGAGTGATTTTTATGACAAATTTAATTTGATTGTTGTACAAAATACGAGTTCAGCTCTATGAAGATCTTTTTCAGTTATTTCACTTTGAGATCCCCTTATTTTACTTTGATATCTACATTATTTCTATATTGTTGTAAAAAATACGAGTTCAGCTCTGTGAAGATCTTGTTCAGTTATTTCACTTTGAGATCCACTTATTTTACTTTGAGATCTAAATTATTTCTAGATTTTTGTACAAAATACAAGTTCAACTCCGTGAATATCTTGTTCAGTTATTTCACTTTGAGATCCCCTTATTTTACTTTGATATCTAAATTATTTCTAGATGCATTTGTTTGAATGAGATTCTTTATATTCCTTAGATTTTGGGGTCTTATTATTGATATTTTTCTTTGTTGCGGTTCCCCAGAATATACAGAATCAGAGCCACCTACCACAAGCATAAACTAAGATAAATTTGGAATGTAGTCTTTTCAAGTTAACACTACATGTTGTTATGCAATATATATTCACATAATATATGTTAGTGACCAGATTTATAGACACTCAGGGATGGCATGTATCCACAGGCCAAGCGAGGAACAATGTTGATTTTAAAGTCAAGAAGAGATCTTGGTGCAAACTCCCACCCCTTTCATCAAATATTGAATGTTCAACTAAACTGAACTAATCTTCATGTGAAAAAATTATTATAATTTAGTGCTCCATTAAATGAGAAAAGCCATCATTGATTTATTTGTAGATACAATAAAACCATGTTACAAAGTATATAAAAAACATAAATTTCCACGAGATATATCTTAGTTTACATGGTGTTTCATAAAAACGTAAATTTCCAGTTAGAGGAGATACGTATTTATTTTGGATGAGTTTATGATTCAAATATATATATATATATATATATATATATATATATATATATATATATATATATATATATACATATATATATATATATATATATATATATATATATATATATATCAAGATTTCTACATATCGTTTTATAAATAAAACAAAAAACAAAAAATTATATTAATATTTTATTTTTTTCTATATAAAAAATTATTTTAAATTTTCTATAATATTTATGCCAAGGCATTCTCTCTATGGTTTTTGATGTGCAAACACTATTCATTGTAGTGAACTTCAATTTTTTCCTCCTTCATTCTATTAATGTATGATGATTCAACGAAAATTACTTGGGTTAACATTGTCTCATTGTTGATTGTGATGCAGGCGGGAATGTTAGGCACACCTGAGATTCCTCACTCTCAACGGGTAACAAAATCCTGAGGGTGCTCACATGAAGTTTGGGTATATGTATGGGAAGGTCCACAATCTCTAGAGTGGTTTTGGTATTATTGTGCAAATCCTTGAACCTCTGAGTTGCTATATCATCGACTTGACTCGGTAGATGGCCGACCCCTCCTTGCATATATTTTCTTAAGTATCAAACATGGAAACTCGGTAGCAGTCTTTGGACTTCAAAACCACCATCAAACCCTTGATATGTTACAAGGCCTCCAGTCTCTTGACATTGAATAGCTCAGTGTTGCAGAATCTCTGAAACATACGCCAACGATGCCCACAAGTGTTGCTCCATGCCAACGAAAAGTCGTTATAGGAGAGACACTTGACGGCTTCTATGATAGTGGGTCCAGAAAAGACTTGGTCATGACTTTTGAAGGCTTGATTGGCCATGGCGGGAGATGAAACCACAACTATGTTTCTCATTCCGAGATTATGGGTCATTAGAGGATTGTATTTTTCAACAAGGCGGTACATAGACTCGTTGGGCTTCCCCCAAGCTGGAGGAGATTCCCAACAATGGGTCATCCTGGAGACCCTAGAGGCAACTTTCTTGTTCCCTTTCTTGACAAATTAATGACCTTTAAAACCAACTATAATGTCATGAAAATCATTACATAATACCAAAAACCACTAATTTCCTCCATCACTCAAGATCTCTCCAGCAAACCCAAAATCACAATGGAGTTTAGACTTCAGATAAATCACGAGACTATGTGTGACCATACATAAACATACATATATGGTGATGTGACCCAGCTGGTATGGCTTTTCAGCAAAATAAAGCATCATGCGGATAGTTGGGATATTATATCAATAATTGGAATTCTTTTTTTTTCCTACAATATTTTTTATTCTTATAAAAATCATAGATTTATTTTAACGTCAAGGGAGAGGATTAATTTCCCTTGGTTCCCTAGGAATCCGATCACAAGTCATAACATATTTTACATTATTTAAAATATATATGGAAACTAAAATTTCCATATATTTCACTTAATTATTTTTTCCACATTCCCCACTCCTGGCGTTACTTTGCACCTCTCGGTGCAAATCCTAGTTTTATTCTTTTATAACCTCTCTTTATACCACAAAAATTAATTATTAATGTAATACAACCAAATATATATAATTTAATCCACATTTAAAAACGAACAAAACAAGCACACACTTACTACAAACTTCCAAAAATGAGGCCTTATTTTATTTTGCAACATTTCTTTAATAAAATAAGATCATCATCAATTAATTTTAAAATTATAAAGCACAATTACCAAATGTTGTTGAATTGTACTGAAGAATTCAAAAATTCACTAGTTTGATACGATTCAACTATTAATACGTTAAATTTAATCTGATACAATTGAAATACTTTAAGAAGTTGCTCTCCAATTACTTGAATAGTTGGAGAGGCCCCTTTATGGTCCATTCATTCCAAGTAGACAAATATAGTTATAGTGATTCTCGTTGACGATTTGAAATGCTAGCAGAATCGATCGAATTAGGAGAGGGTTAGGGAAATTTAAGTAGTACTAGCATAACCACATTAATAAATGTGGTTGATATATGTCGATAGGTGTATATCAATCACATGCACAACCACATTAGTAAATGTGGTTGGAAAAAGACGATAGGCATTAATGGTATAGATCTAATATTAATCATAATATTAGTATTCATATAGATAAATAAACCCAACAGAATAATATTAAACACTATGGATATGAACTCATAGATTAATAAACCAAATGGATTGACACTATAAACCCAAAATATTAATATTATAAATACAAGCGATGAATAAACACAATGGAATAATATTATAAACCCAAGGGAATAATTTTAAACCCCAACCAATAAATTATAAACCCAAGGGATTAATACTTTAAATCCAAGGGGTAAATATTATAAACCCAAGTGAATAATAATAAACCCCAAGGGATTATTAACCCAATTTATTGACATTATAAACCCAAGGTATATAAACCCTTTGATAAATATTATAAACCCAAAAATAAATATGGTTGACCATGATCAACCATGATTGATTTTTTAAAACATGGTTGACAATGGTACACTATGATTGACCATGGTACACAATGGTTGACCATGCTACACCATGGTTTACCATGCTTCACCATGATTAATATTTTAAACCCAACATAAAAATAAACCCTAGGGATTAATACTAAAATACTAAAAACCAAAGGGACTATAAACCCAAAGGAATAATATTAAACCCTTCGAATTTAAACCTTTTGATTAATAAACCAAAGGGATTCTTATTAAAAACGAAGGGAACAATAAACCCAACAAAATAATATTAAACACTACAAATATGAACCCATATATTAATAAAATAAAGGGGTTGATACTATAATCCTAAGGGAATAATAAACTCAAGGTATTAATACTATGAATCAAAGGGATGAATAAACCCAAGGGATTAATATTATAAACCCAATGGATTATAAACCAAGGGGAATAACATTAAACTGAAAGATATTATGAAACCAGCGTATTGATATTATAAACCCAAGTATATAAACCCTTAAATAAATATTATAAACCCAAAAATGAAAATGGTTGACCATGGTTGACAATGATTTATTTTCATATTGAGACAATCCTTTTCATAATGCGACATTAGATCATGCTTAACCATGGTAAAACATGATTAATTTTCAAATCGAAACAATCTTTCTAACAATGCGATGTTGGACCATAGTTCGCCATGGTTGATTTTCATATCAAGATAATCATTGGCACAATGCAACATTGGATCTTCATTGACCATGATTGTCGACATTTGACCATGATTCATTTTATAAAACACTGTCAACTATCATTCAATTTTATTGGCCATGATTGACCTTGGTTGACCATTGTTCGCAATGGATGACTAGATTGATATAATAAATCGAAGGGATTAATATTATAAACCCATGAGATTATAAATACGAGGGAATAATGTTAAACCTTGGGAATTTAAATCTTTAGATTAATAAACCTGAGGAATTGACATTAAAAACCTAAGGGAATAATACTAAAAATTGAATGGATTATGGACCCAAGCAAATAATATTAAACCCAATGGAATAAATTAAACCCAAGTTATCATAAACCCTAAGATAAATATTGCAAGCCTAAAATAAACATGGTTGGCCAAAGATGTCCATGGTTAATTTCGATATTTAGACAAACTTTGTCACAATGTGATGTAAGACTATGCCCGACCATCGTTGACCATGATTTATTTTCATATCAATACAATCGTTCCCACAATCGCTGACATTGGACCATGGTTGAACATGGTTGATGATGGTTAACACAATATCATGTTGGACCATAGTTATTGACCATGGTTGAGCATGATTGGCCACATTTATAAATGTTGTTGACCATGATTTACTATGGTGTTGTTATGACTTCAACAACCTCCTTTTATTTTATTTGTATAAAAGAAAGAAAAGAAAAAAAAATCTTATTTTTTTCGTTCTTTTGTAAATAGTTATTTATTTTCAAAAAATAAAAATAAAAATACCATAAAAAGTCCCCCAAGAAAAATAATAAAATATGAAAGTTAGAGGTTGGACCTATGTATTTCGTTAAAACAAAATTCATCTTCTTGAACTTCCAACTTTTGACTATAGCGGGGTCGAGCTAAATAATCCAACATAATAATAAAAAATTGTTAACACCCGACTTTCTGACCCTCGAATTTTGTCTTTCCCTGACTACGTTGTAGGTTGGGGTCAGGGTCGGGGTCACCCCTACCACTAACTTGTATGTAATGTCATCACGACTTCCGAATACCCGACTGGCTTCTGCGCCGACTAGGAATATAATATAATTTTTATTGGTTTGCATGCCAAGCATCATTTCATTTATTTTTCTTTTTTTTACAAAATAAGTCGCAAATTGAAATCACTTATGTTCCAATAAAACCTTCCCTGACCTTCAAACATCCGACCTAACCTCAATTTTCGCATAAAAATGGTTGAAACATCTCATCACTTTTATGAAATTAATACCTTTTATGCAAATTTATTATTGTTGGTCCTGAGGATTTAAACAATAATTAGCTAGTTTCCTCCTTTGCGCTTTCTATTTTTCAATTTGCTCTTCACACCCTGTTTACACTGCTTCTCTGAAACTTTGTTGTGATTAAAAATAAAGAAGTTCAAATTCACTCTAAGGGTTGTAATTTATGGTAAACATGCAATCGGATAAAGAATTCAATTAGTAAATTTGATATTCATTATAGAAAAATCAATAGTTTATAATTATTTTTTCATGACTTAAGATGGGAAAGAAAGCCAAATCTACCGTGTCAAAGAAATTTGTTCAACAAAATAAGGAATGGATAAAGGGAGTAGAAAATCTGGAACGAGAAGATTACAATCTCAACCCATCTCTTATTTCCAACACCACCTACAAAACACAGTTGGCTGGAATGATTAAGTGGGATGAAATTTATAATTTCTTTGAGAATAGAAGCTGGTTAAATTTATAAACTTCAAATAAGGACAAAAACACTCGGTTTGAAAGAATTATAGGTATGAAACTCCACAAAGTTGCTGCTAGAGCCAATTTTTTCCCTTATTCTGACATTATTGCATGGGTTTTGGCACATGTGCACATTCCTACCTTCACTATAGTAGACCATAGTAAAAATTTTATAGCATCTTGGAAATCGGAAATACTTTCAACAATTTACAAGATTATTCCTCTTGAATTTTTCTTTACTGCTCAGTTTCTAGATGATTTCAACAACACAATATTCAAGAAGTGTGAAAGGAATTATGAAAAAGTTGTTGAAGATTGGTTACGAGAATATAGATAAGGGTTCAAACTTAAGTCATAAAAATAATATCATGTTGTCATTTTCAAAATACCCATTAGGTTTTTCATCAAATTTTTGTCTCGATTATATGGAGAGAAAGACCCTGAGCATTGCAAATTTCAATGGATGGCTTTAATACATAGTCTAATCAATGATTCAAAGCATTTGAATTGGGCTTATATTCTTTCTTATAATTAACATATGCCCCAAAGCTATCCATTTTATATCCTCCACAATATGAACAAATGTTTTACATGTCAACCTATATTATGGATATTATAATTTCTTTTGTTTTGTTTCCTTTGATTAAATGGAATTACCTAGTTGATCAACAACTGCCTATTTAGAATTACGCCCATATATTGTGGGAAAGTAACTTCAAATTCCATTCTTATGAGATTTTTAATTATGTGATTATTCCTCTTCATGAGATTCTATTTGGAAAAAATCCTCCTAGGGTTAGTGTAGGTCGTAAGGAGGCTTTAGAAGAAATATGAGACTGGTTTGTGGAAGAATTATTCACATATATCAAAGTCTATGGAAGCGAAGTGGGTCCTCATATTATTCCTATATATATTCGAGAGAGGATTACTATAATAGAGGTATCCAATCAAACTTCCTTGAATGGTCAAGCTCGGAAGATGAGAAAACTTCAAAAGAGAATATGGCTAAACTTCCCGATTAAATTTGGAAAAATTTGCCTCTACGATCGGGGACATGCATTTAAGGAGGTTGAATAAATTCAACATGTTTGGCTTTATTCATTACCCCTTTATGATTATGACCCTAGAGTAATCAATAATAAACATTATAATGATGTGATCTACATCAAAACCTTCACACATAAAAAGCCTCCTTTTGATGAGATTTTCATTGCTATTGATAACTTTGAGAAATCTTGTGAAAGAGGAGAGATGTTGAGTAGGGAGGATAGAACTAAAATACAAGAGATTAGAGAAATTATTTATGAGGAATTCCTTAAACAAAAGAGTCTTCATACTAATATTCCAATTCAAGAGATGAAATCTCTTGAGATTCTTAAATACAATTTCAATCATATTATTTCAAACCATGTTTTCTCTTCTAAAAAAATAAAAGAATATGAAGTTGAAAATGTTGCTAATTTTTCTTTTACAACTCCAGATACAACTACAATAAAAGAAAATATCATTAAAGAAAAAGAGCCAGATATTCAGATAGAACAAATGGTCTAAGGATCACAGAGGTTAAAGATCAGAAACAACAGAAAGAAAAGAAAGAACATGTAGCAGAAAAACATAATTACTCTACTAAGAGTATCATTATTAATGATGATCCAAATGACACCACTATGGCAGATACACAGTCCAAGAAATTGATGAGAAAGCCAAAGATATAGAGTTTGATACAAATAAAGATGAGAAAATTACTTGCACCTTGTAGTCAATGTTGACTGATTTCTCTACTAGAGATAAAGAGTTAGCTGAGCAATAAATAAATATGTTTAAATTTCTATTCTATAGAATTCTCATGAGACTTCTATGACTCCCATTTATACCAAAATTCCTCTAGATTATTTTTTATTTAAACATGTGACTGGGGTCGAAACTATTCCTTAAACTATTCCATCCTATACTAAGTATTAATTTAATGCTCAAACTAAGTTAGTTGTGAGAAGAAATAAGAAGAGAAAGTTTGATAGTTTTCAAACCATTTCAAATTTTAGTTGGAAAACAACATGAAATGTTGACGAAAAAACTAAAGAATATGCATAGGCTCTAGGAGCCTTTGTCAATTATAATCAACACCATGTTGGTGAGCTTGACACAACCTATAAGAACCATTTACAGAAGATCAAAGGTTTGGAAAGTAAAATAGAAAAAAGTAAAGAATTCAGTGAAGAAAGTTGGGAAAACCATTCTGCAACCCAAGGCTCGCCCTAATTATTATAGGGTTTTGATTTGTTTATGTTTTGGGACATTGTTTGCAGTCAACGCTAGAATAGTTGTAGTCCATTTTTAGGTGGATGAATTTAAAATTGTCGTTTTCATATAAGTTCATGGCATCATTATTTGGGAATGTACAATGCTCAATGCTAAAATTGTATGGGGACATGCATGTCATAGCATTGTCATTTCATTTTTCCACATGGTTACATTAGATTAAGTGGATTTGTGGAATAAAATATAATTAGAGTTCCATGTCTTACCATAATGAACATGAATTAGATTAAAATTTATGAAATCAGTCTATTACTTATTCTAAATAAGTAATTAACAATCCCAAAACTCATCAAGCAACTCATTAGTATAAACAATCCTAACTATTTCATGAATTATAAAATGTAACATTCTTTTAATGTGATGAATAGTGTTTTAAATCAATACGATTGATTATCTTGCATTATCTTCTGTATTGGTAGGCATTGTTTCAAAGAGTATACTAGATGAAACCTCTTTTATAGCCATAGTCAATGCTAGAATAGTTGTAGTCCATTTTTAGGTGAATGAATTTAAAATTGTCGTTTGCATATAAGTTCATGGCATCATTATTTGGGAATGCACAATGTTCAATGCTACGATTGTATGGGGACATGCATGTCATAGCATTTTCATTGCTTTTTTCCACATGGTTACATTAGATGAAGTGGATTTGTGTAATAAAATATAATTAGAGTTACATGTCTTACCATAATGAACATGAATTAGAGTAAAATTTATGAAATCAATCTATTAATTATTCTAAATAAGTAAATAACAATCCCAAAACTCATCAATAAACTCATTAGTAGAAACAATCCTAACTATTTCATGAATTATAAAATGTAACATTATTTTAATATGCATATGTGATGAATAGTGTTTTAAATCAGTACGATTGATTATCATGCATTATCTTCTTTATTGGTAAGCATTGTTTTAAAGATTATACTATATGAAACCTCTTTTATAACCATAGTCTCTTTTTTGTCAGCTTAATATTGAGTTATGAGGATACAAAATATCATTAACTGGTTTGTAGGGTGGAGATAACTCTTTTATTATAGTTATGTGATAGCTTCAACTAATTAAGCTGAGCTAGAAACTTGAATTTTTAAATTAGCACATGTCCATCTTAACCCTAAACAATTATGCTCTAATTTTAGTTACCATGGTACTTGGGTTCATTGATAGGGACACATAAAACACTTCTGAAAAATAGATTACTACTAAGTCTTAAAATGTATAAAATCTAGCTTTATATGCTTCAACAACTTTTCTCCTATCTTTACTACAACTGAAACATCATAAGATTAAATAAGAGGAGAAAACCTTGCTCTAATTAACAATAGTTCATGGAACTTATATTTTCATTCAACAATGGAAAGATATGTGGAAGCGATTGAATAAAATTCCCCACCCATTTCAATCATGCTTATGTGAGTTAGATTAAGAGATCTTCCCCTCCTACATTGCTTCTTCAATATGCCTATTACAGTTACAAAGTCCTTGATAGTGATGTTGATAATAATTCTTTCTATTTGCAATGAATCAGTTAGGTTTCATCAATTCTTTGACAACCATAAGAAAGGTTTCCTTTCATTTTTATTTCAAGGGTGGGCTTGTTAAATATAGGGTGAGGGGCACTCCCAACAAGTTGTGACAAAATGGAGGGATGGGGTTCAACAAGATCCTATACCTGGCTCTAGCATGAAACTTCCTACATAATGTAGTGTTGAAAATCCTCTCTTGTGATACTTAAGCCTTGGTAATAGGACAATAATTATATTTCAAAAGGTGGTCATTCTTGGGTGTGCAATGCTTCTAGGATTTGGCAGAGCTAAACCAAAAAAGGAGTCCTTGAACATCGTTTCATTAGTTAGGAAATATGGCATTCTAACATCATAATTACAAAACTTAAAGCCTAACCTCAGTAGTTGGTAAATATGGTATTTAGACATACAATTAATCCAAACTTTTAGGGGAATCCATTACATTTTTTAGCATCCATGCCACTTATTGTTAATTGAAACAACCACTTAACATTGAGATTACTTAGTAATATTTTTTTTAATTTTTGGCAATGATAAAATGTGATAACATCCTATTATATTTACAAATATTATAGTAAAAAAAATATTTTTTAATAAATTATAGCAATAGAGATGTTTTTCTTGCCAAAAGAACTTGTTGCTACTTTTCCAAATTAGCACAACTTGGAACGGACTTATTGATTTCAGACCTATGACATTGGGGTTATAGCTAGGTGGCCATTTTGTAGTGTTATTTGGAACATAAATAACCACAACCCAAAAACATCAACTTCAATAACATTTTTCAATGGTAAGTTAATTTCCTTTTTTACACATAATAAAAAGAAACCTATATTTTTTTTTCTAATAAAGAGTAAAGGGTGAATTTTTTTCTCATAAATGCATTTTTTTGATATAGAGTTTCTTTATTAATCTATAGTACGAATCCTTCAATAATAATGATAGGTGTGTTTCCTTGCCCCTCCAAGTAAGTAATATGAAAGTAGTTTATGGTTTGTTCTCTTACGTTGTAACATAGCACACAAGCACAAAACAAGCTTAGTTCTCTTACCTTGTAATGGAGCTCACAAACAAAAAATAGGGTCAACTGCTACAACATTTGCTTAGAATAATCCCTAATTCCTTCTTAGCATAATTCCCTCTTTTTCTAGGAGGAGGACCTGCTATTGAGCATATTTTCCTCTCCCTCTAACAATCCCCTTCAATTCCCTTTGCATGCACACATTATGTTGAGCTATTTGTGATGACAGTGGATGATGGAAATGTTATATGGGTGAAGGTGATGAGTTGGAAGTAGATGCAATATGGTGTAGAGAACTTAATGCAAATACAATGCATATTAATTAATTAATTGATGCCAGATGTAAGACTTCAAGAACTAACCTAACATATTTTGATCAAATAACCAAGCATGAAACATGTATTAAAAGAAAAAACTTAAGATACGTTAATGTTTTCATTTCCATGTATAAAAAGGGAAAACATAGGATAAATTAATGTTTTCATTCAAAGGGGTGAATCTTGCAATAGGACTTCAAACGTATTTCCTAATAAAGAGAATATTATGTATGTATATATATATATATATATACCTTTGCTATGCCTGACATTAGAGATTAAAAACAATATCTATGAAAACAATTTAAAGAATTATATATATATATAATCAAGACTTCACTAATACTGATCCAAGTCTCAATCAATTGCTATAATCCATGTCTAGCTTCCTCCCATAGGGATTAATAATGGATTTAATGTTTTAAGTTTAAATAAATTTGTTTTTAATAGTATTGAAATAAAATAGGAAAATACTAAATATATTATATAATGAATGCAATCATAGAAATTAAATAGTTGATAAATGTTAATATAAATCAATCCATGATAAGCATCAAAACACTTATTTTATGATACATCTCTGATTGCCAAAGATTAAAAAAAATCATAAAAAATAATTAAATTATAACTTTATTATTATTTTATTATTAAAAAACAAAAATAGATTTAAAAATACATGTATCAATATTCTTAACTATGAATATTCACCTAGATTTACCCTGGAGATTCTTAATTTATAAATAATTTTTGTTGCAATATCATGGGTCAATATCATATCTTATCAATATCACATTCCCAAAAAACCATAATTCATTTCATATGAAACTTGTTAATATGACATTTTTTTAATTAATCAATTTAATTGAAATAGTAGAAAAGGCATAATTAATTTTGATATAACTCCCAATCTTTATTTTTTTACTACTATTGATCCAAGAGGATCCAAAAATGCTTCAAAATTCTAAGTGCTCAAAACTTGATCAAAACAATGTCATTTTGAAGAGTTCGACCAATCCTTTCCAAAACAACTTGAACCACCTCAAACAAACTTCATAAGAGAAAATTATTGTGTTATAAAGTTTTCATGCAATAGTAAAAAGTTGGACAAAGCTACCATGTGGCAGCACCATGAGGTGTCACGAGGCATGCTAACATGACAATATGGCCGACAAATGGACTAGCTGCATGATGACACATGGCAAGCCATACAGGTGACGTGGTAGCATGAGCGGACATGACACATGGAAAGGCTCGGAGATGACATGTGGAAAAACTAATATATGACATGTGGCACCCGCTTAAGGTGACATGTCGTGTACATTTGACTCACATGGAAAACCCTACAAGTGACGTGGTAGTATGAGTGGATATGACACATGGCAAGGCTCAGAGATGACATGTGGAAAATGCCGAAGGTGGCACACGACATATATTTGGCATCCAATTAACACCAATTCAACAGGGCAAGTGGCAAATTGTTGGTAGTGATGTAGCGTGAGCCAATAAAAAACTTCCACGTTGTAGCCGCAAGGCCCAAAAAATTTTGAGTGGCAAAGAGGAGATTTGGCGAATGTGGCAGTTGTTACAACGTAGAGATTTGGGAGATCATTACATGGTGTATCAACCAAATCATTTAACAAAAATATGGATCGAAGGTTTTTTTGTTACCCTCTCGAATAAAGAAACTTCATTGCCATATTTTTCCATTTTTTAATCTAATTTTTCGATGATATTTCCATGTACAAGTCGAGTGGTCAATTCCTTTGCAGCATCGTGTAAAGATGAGCGCCCTCGAACCTTGATGAAATGTACTAATCAGACATGGTTCGCTGCATCACGTAACTATTGTGTTTTACACGTTGGCGGTTGAGGTCGACGGAACATTGTTCTTCAAGGTACAACAACGTGTGCTAATATTTCTACTTGAAGTAGATTTCCGAATGGATATTTGACATAAGAAACTAGATCAAATAAAACCAGGGTTTCAAGGGTTTGATTTCGGAATATAACTAAAATTCATTCAAACATGATAATGGGACAAGAAAATTTAGAACCTATGGAAACAAATGATATAGAGCAAGTGAAAATTGCCTCATCGGCCAAATCTAGGAATTTGGTTTGGGTCAATGCCAAACAGTATCAGGGAATTTTAAAATGAATACTAGCTCATCTAAAATGGGAGCAGACAAGGAAAAAAAGGTCTCAAAGGGAAATTACTCGGGTCCTTCGCAATAAACTATATTAAAAAAAATCCTCTTTGCAAGCATGCTGCAACAATAGGTCCAAAGGAAAAGGAAAATTTATTGATGATTCTGTCTTCTATAGTCCCACATCCACACCTCTCACTTGGTCATCTGATCTTTGTGTGAAAGAACTATTAAATGTAAAAAAATGGTTGGAGGTCGCAGAAGCTAAAGAGCAGAAAAGAGATTGTACAATTCATATAATAGCAACTGAAAACCAGGCTTTAGCAGAAAGCAACAAAGTTTTGAAGGATCAAGTGGAATTTCTATAGGAAGCTCTCCTAATAGGGAAGACATAATGGAAATGCATGAAGACGGATGTGAAAAACATGAATAAATTTGTAGTGGAGAATACAGAGGTGATGAATGTGAATCCATCCCAAAATAAAGGGAAAGAAGTTTTCCAAATAAACAACCATGAAGAGAAAGCAAGAGAAGAAAGGAAAGGTGATTTCAAAAAAGTTTCCAAAACATGGGCTCAAGTTATTAGCAATTCTGCTAAGAGGGAAGGGGAAACAAACATTTAGGTTGACAACATGCAAGATAGGGAAAGCAAGGAAATACAAGATAGAGCAACAAACATAATTATTAAAGGGGTTAATGATTATGGAAAAAATGAATGTACTCTTGAACTTGCAAGAGACTTTTTGAAAGACAACCTGCAATTGCAAGGACAAATATGCCAAGCATGGAGAGTAGGTAAGCTTATTGGTGAGAGTGACAGGCCCATAAAAGTCATCATGGCTAGCTTACGTGATAAATATATCATTCTAAGCAATAAGCAGCTCTTGAGGGGTTCTCGGTTTTTTCTAGAAGAATATTTAACTGTAAGACAACAAGAGGAAAGGAGGGACAAAATGGAAAAAGTTATGGCATCAAGAGACGAGGGAAAGAGAGCATGGATTTATAAAGGTAAATTTTTGATAGCACAATTTGGACCTCCTTCCAAAACAAGGCAACAAAACGATAACAAAGAAGAGGTAGCAAACTCTTCAGCAATAAATGAGGAAGCAAGGTCAGTAGGGGAAAGTAGGGACAAAGACTCAACTATGAGTCTTGCATGTCAAAACAAATAGAAATCAAGTCATGCCTAGGTTTCCTTAAGATTAGTTTTTTGGAACTACAGGGGTTACCCATGGAGACGAGGACTTGGGTTAAGTCCTATTACGGAAGGTAGAGACACAATTTGTGTCATAGAAACACATGGGCATGAAAGGTGCATGACACCTTTGTTTGAAGTATATTGGAAGATAGCAGTGTGGAAAAAAGCAGTGGGGAATGGAAAAGGATGTGGGGGTATCATGGTATTAGTGAGAGAAAAATAAGGTTGTTTCATTCATATATAAAAAGAAGACCCAACTAAGCAATTTGTCTGGCTTAAAATATCAGAAAACGAAAATTATATCAGAATTGTGGCATGCTATTTTGTGCTGCAAGCTTAAAAAATCTACAAAAGTAGAGGGCTTGACCACAAAGATCACTTTGCAGCCCTAAAAGCATATATTTCAATATATTCTCTGCTAGGTGAAGTTTTTATAGTGGGGGATTTCAATGCTAGGACTACAAGTGAGAAAGCTAGCATTTTTTGTTGTAAAGAAGACTATGACCCTATCTGGCTTATAGAAGAGATTAATCATCAGTGGGAAAGAATTTCTAAGGACAAAGGTTGCAATCTCTTTGGAGAAAAATTTCTTATGCTATGTTTGGCTTTTGATTTAGTCGTTTGTAATGGTTTGACTAGATGGGAAAAGTCCAGTAATTTCACTTGCAATACTTACAATGGAGCAAGTGTAGCAGATTATGTAATTTTCTCACATTTTTTGTGTGAGAAAGTGGAGGAAGTGTTGATTGGAGATAAAATTTGGAACTTAAAATTAGATCACAAGACAAATTATTTAAGTTTCTCTTGGACCGGAAAGAATAAATTAGGGTTAAAAACCTAGTGTGTTCAACAAAATCCCCCAAAGGGCAGAATTCTTTTGACTCCATAAAATTGTAATACCTTCAAAATAACGCTAGAGAGGCTCTTCCAAAAGGAGGAAATATCATTTCATGGCATTCATAGTCATGAATTAACACACTCGGATTCAAAGTGCACTTGCAGAGTGAAAAAAGAGAAAAAAATAAGAAGTATGAAACAAATTGCTTTCCAGGTAATGCTTGGTTTGATGAGGAATGAGAAAAGGCAAGGAGAATGTGGAAGGAATCAAACAAGGATAATATGAAGCTAAAAGCTTACAAGCAGATATTAAGAAACAAAGAGGTTGGTTTCATGGTTTCGAGGAGAGAAGAACTAATCTTCCTTGGGAAAAATAACCACAAATTATTCTGGAAGGAGCTCCAACCGAAAAAGGTGCAAACTGAAAACAAAAATACCACTTCTAAATGGTTCGACTATGCAAGACAAATTTATGTGCAGGATCCCAAGGTTGACCCTCCTCCCTTGGTCAACACATAAAAAAAACTCTTCACGGTGCAAGAGGTAGAGATGGGTATCAAGAAGTTGGGTGCTGGAAAAGAAAAACACTTAGCTGAAATCCAAGCAAAGTATCTAAAGTAGGGCTTAAAAATTCTTGCACCTCACATCACAAATAATTTCAACAACATCATACAGTAAGGGTTCCCCACATATTAGAAAGCTAGTATGGAAATACCTCTTTTCAAGAGTGGTGGCTTCAATAATCCCTCCAATTATAGAACCATAATGATAAACCCCTTGTTTGCAAAGTTATTTAGAAGCATGTTAGAAAAAAAAATCAGCAAGTGGGAAGACGAAAGAGATAATTGTGCTAAAGGGCAAGAAGGTTTTATACCTAAAAATTCCATATTTGATCATAGTATAAATTTAAGGCACATAATTGAAAAATTTTGGGAAAAAAAGGACGAAGTTTTTTTTTTGCTTTGTTGATTTCAAAAAATCCTTTAACATGGTTCCTAGGGACACTACAAGGAAAAGACCCTCTAGCGTAGGTTATAAAGGAGGTTTTTAGTGTTATAAAATTGGCCAAAATTGTCAAAAAAAACATTTTCTACAACATCCTTTTTTGGTAACGGAGGTTTTGATAGAGCTTCTAACGAAACTTCAACACAACTAAAAAAACCTTGGCGGTCAGAGTTTTTTACGGATGTATTTCTTATCGATGAAAGCTTCATGTGTGAACGCACAAATGCATTTTAACCTATATTCATTAGTACTATAAACATACCAAGCACCGTGATGGAAAAAAAAATTAGAATCCTAGGGCATTTAGCAACATCCCGGTGCGTGTCACCCACAAATACGCACCGAGTCGATAGAAGGTGCATGCATCGATGTCGTTAAGGTGTAAAAATGCACTGAGTCGTTAAGTTCTAAAAATTCACTGGAGTGTTAAAGGCAACCCATACTAATGCATGCAACGTCTATCCGCCCAGGTCGTAGTCGTCGATAAAGCACACCAGACGTTCTAATTGGTACTAGTATTTGGTGTGGTGCTCATAGGTTGTAGAAATGCACCAGTGCGCATTATCATACAAATTCACCGGTGCATAGTATCATACACACACACCGGTGTTCATTTTCTATTTTTTAAAAACATCGACCTATGACAGTGCAATTATTGTGATTTTTAAAAATTCATTATTCATCAAAATTCGACACATATCTTATAACATTATTCATATCAATTAAATTTTTATTAGTGTATTTGAGTGTGATGTTTGGATGAATTTGTTATATCATATCATCAGATTTCACATCTCTTCATTATAATTTTTAATCATCCATATATTTAATCAGTGGTGTAACATTTCACATCGACAATAGAGAATGCAATAGAATAAATTAAAACACATTTTATTATTATTATTATTATTATATATATATATATATATATATATATATATATATATATATATATATATGTGAATAAGAAATATTTGTCATACAAAATGGGACAATTATTTTTATCCCTTTGACTTTCAATTGGGACACTATGTCCATTACATTAAACAAAATATCTGATTTCACAGACAAATATTTCAAAAAATACAACACCTTTCTTTGATATCCAGACATATTGATCATCATTCCTTGCTGAAACTATTGTCACTGCTCGAGCTACTTCCATGACTTGGGTTATTTGGAGGAATGTTTTGTTCATTGTGTTGATATTTTTCTTCTTCTTCAAGTTCCATCTACAAACATAAAAATAAAGTGTAATGAGTGTATCTACATTGGTGAGAATAAAGAAAATTACAATATTAAATAATATACATCAATTTAAATTGAAAAGAAATGTACCATAGCAATAATTGACTCATGAGCTATGCACATTATTTCAAAACCAAATTTCATGTCATCTTTCAACAATTCATTTGTTGGCGCAGTTCCATAATTTGTTTCTTGCAAGTTTTATACCCCATAACAAATCATAGATTTAATATAAAAGATTTTTTTGTTCTATTAATTATAGACAGAGCTAAGTGAAACATGATAGATACTTACAAATCCCAAAATTAATTTATGATATGCCAACATATACTAGCAACCCATATTTAACCCAATGTCAATCAATTGCTCTGATGGTTCTTCTTTGTATGTTAACACCTATTTGAATACATTCAATGATGATTGCTGTAAAACAACTTAAAATATACAAAAATGAAATCTAGTTAAGTTGTTATAAGGAAGTAACAATTAATCAAAAACTTAGATATCAACCCTTTTCTTCCTTTTCGTTCTATTTTATGTGTTGAATGGGTTCCATTTTCTTTTCTTTTCTACATGAAAATACTTGAAAATTAATATTTAATGCTCAATTATTTATTTATTGTACCTAATTGAAAATTTCAATGATTACATATTATATTTGAAGCACATTTTTTGTTGAGATGGCTCTTCGTGCGATGCACTTATGTCCATTTCTTTGATGATCTCTTTGTACACCTTTTTGGACGTTCCTACTAGCATATTTCTGATATCAGCTTGTTCATCCTTCGATATTTTCATAATTTTTCTAAAAAATTAACATGACAATAAAAAATTTAATTTTTATATTGATATATGAAAAGTAAATATAACAAAAGTGATATTTATAAATAATTGCGTTGTAGTAATATATACATATAATTATACAAAAAAAATTAAAGGAATACTAGTTTTTCAATCCTTCTTTTTTGTTGTTGTACATTTTTTCTATTAGAAGTCTGGCATGTCTCATTCACCAATTCTATGGAAGCTCTTCCTATAGTTTAAATAAAATTTGGTTCTTGGAATCATTAGATTGATTTTTTTATTGTAAATGGAAACAACGTATATACATTCGTTCCACTAGATCCCTCAAATTTTTGTAAAAAAATTCTGCCCTTTCGTTAACCTCCAACACCACTCTAGATGAGCTAAGGAGAAATTCATTTTCATTTGCATATTCTATTTTTTACTTTTCTTAGAAGAACATTCATTTTATTCGATGTTGGTCCCTGTAGAGCATTAAACATATCTGAATTAATAGATTGTTTGAAACATGTTATCTCATATTTAAGTATATTATTAATGAAAATTCAAAAAAGAAACTCATATTAGATCGATAGTAGTTTTCATTCACCTGATTCATCATTCTGCAATTTTTCCATCAAGCTTTTACGCTCTTATTATCTTAGATCAAAAAGAATTTTATCGAGCTTCGTCATTTTGTGGCTCTGCATGATACACACTAAACAATACATATTATTTAAACTTACATATAGTTCAAAATAATAAATTTTGTAAAGAATTTAAAAATAACTTGCCTTTTTTTCTTTTCTCGATGTGCTATTAGTATTTTTGTTACTTGAACTCTTGTAAGCCATTTCTTTATCAATATAAAACTTGTACCATTCATTAATTTATTTTATAAATAAATCACATACTTTTCAGGTAAAAAAAAAAATCAAGAAAATGGTTCATCTATCTAAATTAAATGCCTAGTGTGACTTTTGCAACTTGAGCACCAAAAATGGTGTGGTAGGTTCTTATAAACGCACAACCAATGAAGTAGACACATTGTACGGTTTTCTTTGTCAATAGGAGACTCAATGCGTTATTAATATCAGAGCATCGAGTAACATTAACATAAATTAATAAAAAAAAATTTTATCAAATAGTGTTTTTTGTCAATATGTGTCTAGTGCGTTATGCTAAACTCGCACACCAATGCGCTATTTTAAACAGTGTGCACCGATTAACAAAACTTATTTTTTTTAAATTGTGCAAGGGCCGATAGGGATAGGGATCTAACTCTGCAAGTGGTCCCGCGGGTTAGATGTCATACGCCTATATATATAATAATACAAACCCTATAAATATAAAATTAAAAGCCCTAATTGTGAAGTCACATAAACAAGAAGAAGCAAGGGTTTAACATAAGAATGGATTTTTTTGTTTTTTTTTTTCTAAATTTTAATCAAACATAAATAGGAATAGAGATTGTAAATGATTTTACTAGTAAAATGCACAGTAAAATTTAAATTTGTTACTATGCATGTATTAAATATTACAGAAACTGTAAAAAAACAATTATTACACTATAATTTAACAATTTTACTATTCTATGGGGTTTTTGTGTGAATCACTAGATGTTTCAAATTCTCATTCTCTGAATAGTGTTGTTGTTAAAAAGTATTTCGCTGCTCAATAGTGATCTCTTGCTCTAGGTATGTCTCTCGTGCAAATCCCTCCCTCAAATATTTTGCAAAAATAATGAAATAATGAATAGTTTTCACTATTTAAAGAACTTTTTATGAAATTAGATTTCCGAAAATCATTTTCCGCTCAATTTTCAGTTTACCGCTTTTTTCACTTCAAAAAATAAATTTGCATTTCTTTTCCCGATATTCGGTGTGTTTATTAACAGCACCAGTGCGTCTAGTAATAAAACCGCACTACTGCGGTTAACAATACATTAGCACCGATAACAATAACTCCTTTTTTAAGGCACAAAAATAACTTTTAGGTATGTGAACAAAAATTTATTGTTGATTTTGCTTAAATGCAGGGAGAAAATCTCATAATTATATCAAATGAACAATTCTTCAAAATCCAGCTCGTTCCATAATATTTCTGAAAGTCCATCGCGAAGTTCTCCCTATCGATCTGTAGACGTAATTACTTCAGTTTTTATTTATATTTTTATTATCTAATTGAATTTTTTTTAATCCATGTCAATCAGTTGAATAAAATTAATGTATACAAATTTGCAGGTTCATGCAAATTCAGAATCGGGTTCATATGCACAAAATATTCAAACAGATCCAAAACGTCAGAAGCTCTTATCAGGAGCAGCATACCGCAAGGCGCGGTTGGTAGATGAAAATGGAAATCCGCTTCACCCTGCAAATTGTAACATGCCATCTTCTAGCCACAATCCTGGGAGAATAATGGTAATAATTGTTTGGTATAATGTAATTATTTCTGTTGAAGTTCAACAAGAAATTTCAGCCCCCGCGCTAGTGTGGGACCAGGACGTCCAAGCAGCACCTACACAAGTGTGGGACCACAAGTCTTAGCAGCACCTACACTGGTGTGGGCTAAATTTGGTGCATGTTTAGTTTAGTTATCCCTTAATTAAGATGGACAATAAAATGTAATATAATCTCAAAATAACTTGTAATAGTTAATTGAGTGTGATAAACTCAGTTAACTCATGAATTTCGAGTTGAAATTAGTTGAAGAGGCATGCAGAGAAATTCTAGTTGTAACAGAGTTCGAGGTGCAATGGTGCATTAGTTAATGCATGATGTAATCAGTTTAACTCAGTTAAGTGAGTTAAAATCAGTTGTGCTAGTTGTAACTATTAGCTACACAAGTGAGAGATCAAGTGAATTAAATATTAATTAATTCACAATTAGTGATCTCACATGCAACTGAGGATTTACTATATTAGCTTCATGCATGTCAGTTCTAGTGGAGGCCCAGTTGAAATCTAGGTGAAAGTGAAGTTGACTATTAGTTGTAGGATTATTGGGTTGTACCCATGCAACCAAAACACCCATTGGATTTCACATGATCCTTGTGAAATCAAGTAAGGTTGAAATTCCTAAATAATAGGGATTGCATTCATCAGGGATTGCGCAAGGCAGGCAGGTTGTCATGAGGTAGAAAATTGGCTAAGTATTGGTCAGTTTTACCTCGGACAATGTGAGACAATTAGCTGAGTACATGAGTGCTCTTGTGAGAAGAGTTGTATGTAATTGTTTCATGTATCTATGCTAAATATACAATAGAATTTAGTGGGGTTCTGAGCAGGAATATTTCCTCGGGAAATTATCTGTGTTGTGGTTTGACTGATTCTTCTTTGCATCATGTGATTGGTGATTGTGTTTTTAATTCTGCAATTGATTTGTAGAAGTGATTCAGTATCTAGATTTAGCACATTGTTAGATCGGATTGAATCCATGATATACATGTTTTTTGTATAATTTTTACATGGTATCAGAGCACAGGAAATCACAATAGTGAAGGAGGAGCTGAGTTTGTGATTGGATAGAATGTGAATTTGTAGAAAGACTTTCTTGGCGCTACAATTGGTTCAGGATCAAAATGGCTTTCAATGGCTTGATATTGGAGTATGCACTCGAGGGAAACTCCAACTATATTGTTTGGAAGGATAGGATGGAGGCAGTACTCGAAGACAATGGCTTGAAGGATTTCATTGACAATGATCATGTTCCTAAACCCGCTGTGACAGATGCTGCAAATCTTGATGCATCGAAAAAGAAAGTGGAAAAGGCGAGGACAATCCTACTAGAGGGAGTATGAGACCGCACTGTCTCAAGTCTCCATGGTAAAGAGACACCATATGCTATGTTGAAAGCTTTGACAGATCTATTTCAAAACAGCAGTGACCATAGGAAATTGGCACTAAAATATAAACTCAGGAAGATCAAGATGGAGAAAAGCGACTCCATGCCAAAATATTTAAAAGCATTTGTCCAATTTTGGGATGAGTTGGGGAGCATTGGCATAACCGTTTTTTATGATGATTTGTTGAGTTTAGCTCTCCTAGGACTTCCCAAGAGTTGGCATATTTATCAAGACTCTATCAAGGAAGGTAAAATCTACCAGATTTGGAACGACTGTGGTCAAATTTGGTGCAGGAGGAGTTTAGACGGAATACCAGAGATGGATATTCATCTAAGAATGATGATGAACAAGATTGTGATTTGGTTTCCAAGGTGAAGAAATTCCATTCCAAATTCGAGTCCAAAGATGGAAATAAGCGCGACATGTCCAGGGTGAAGTGTTTTCATTATCACGAGCATGGCCATTATGCTACTAACTATCCAAAAAAAAAGAAGAACAAGAAGGCTTCAAGTTCTGCAACTGGTGAGGCTTTGGCCTCGCAATTTGAGATTGACTTCTCATTGATCGCATGCATGGTGTCAAGTGCATTGGGATATGTATGGTATTTGGATAGTGGTGCTTCCTTTCACATGATGGGAGACAAGGAACTTTTCAGTAGCTTGGAGGAGAAAGATCTCTAGATGCATATTGAAATGGGTGATGATGGGCAGTAGAGTGCTACCCAGATTGGTACCATTACCTTCCAGAGACATTCAGGCAAACCCTTTCAATTAAAATATTTAATGCATGTACTACTTTTGAAGAAAAATTTAGTCTCAGTTGCAATGTTGGAGGATAGAGGCTATGATGTTGTTTTCAGTGAAGGAAAATCTTTCCTGCGACACAAAACCACAAGACACGCTAAGAAGATTGGGATTCAAGTTAAGAATCTCTACAAGTTGGGTGTAGATGGTTGTGCAACATTGATGGGCAAGCCGGACAAAGTGGTGAGCCAGGATGAGGGCGAGTTATGGCACAGGAGATTGGGTCATCTTTACCACGGAGCCTTGAAAGTCATGCAGTAGATTTCTATGGGTCTTCCCAAAGGTACACTTGCACAGTAAAACACATGCAAGGGATGTATTATGGGAAAATATGTAAAGGCCACATTTCAAGAGAAGGAGAACTGAGCCTCGGGGATCCTTGAGAGAGTTCACACAGACGTGTGTGGACCATTATATGTTGCTTCGATAACAAAACATAAGTACTATATGATATTTGTTGATGAATTTTATTGTAAGTGTTGGATCTACTTCATGTAAAATAAAGATCAAACATTCTCAAAGTTTCTTGAGTTTAAAGAACTGGTGGAGAAAGACACAGGGAGCAAGTGAAGGCCCTTAGGAGCGATAATGGTGGTGAGTACATCTCTAATGAATTCAATAACTTCTGTAGCAAAGAAGCAATTCGAAGAGAAATCATAGCGCCTCATAACCCACATTAGAATGGGGTCGTTGAAAGAAAGAACAGAACGATTGCGGGTGCAGCAAGAGCAATGTTGCATGATCAAGGCCTACTAATGCATATGTGGGCGAAAGCATGCAACACTACGGTATTTGTGTAGAACCGTTGTCCTCATAGAATACTTGGCATGAGTACACTAGAAGAGGCTTTCACCGGTAAGAAACCTGATGTTTCACATTTTAAGATTTTTGGCTCATTTTGTTATGTGCATGTGACCAAAGATGCCGGGAAGAAGCTAGAACCAACAGCTGAGATTGGGATTTTTTTGGGGTACACTGAAACTCCCCAAAACTATCGGGTATGTTTTCCAAACAACAGAATGACTGTTGTGCAACGTGATATAAAAATTGATGAGGAAAAATCCATGCGATTGTCCCTTGAGAGGGAGCTAGATTTGCATGCAGAGGAGGAACTATTGGTTCCCAAGGATGAGCCTCAAGATGTGGAGCAGCCACATGTGGAGGATCATGGAGTGTCAGAAATGTTGGAAATACCGAAGGGGGCGGATGAATCAGTATTCCTTTCAATTATAGCATTAGTTAATCTTAAATTATTATCAATGTTCTTACAATGATAGTAGCAAAAAAGAGGAACAAAAATGAACACAGTTTTTAAGGTGGAAACCCACTCTGGGACAAAAACCACCTAATGCTTTTCTAATAATTCTTTAATATGTAACTCCAATTGAAAATAAAGCTCCAACTTCCTAGAATATAGAAAAGCATTCTTCTCCAGGTCCCACTGGATGGACGCTCCAATGCTGGAGATTCTTCAGTAGTCAACTGAACGGATGCCCCAACACCCAATGAGCTACAACTCACCCTAGCACCACCCTACCACCCTATAGAAGAATAAAATAAGAATGGACTCCCGTACCAGGGAAAATGGTCCACTTTACAATGATATAGAATGATGTAGAAGAATAATATATACTAGACCATAACCCCAAATTTGACACAACCACCTAATGATGATCCTAGACCTCCCAACACTGCCTCTTCAACCCTTGGCAGATAGACACTAGTACAATTTTTACAATAATGTATTTACAATGACTTAGTACAATGATACCTTTACAATAATTGTATGCAATGCTGCCCACTTTAAGACTTCATAGGATGAACTTCTTGCTACTGTTATGAACCTTTGTTGTTGCTCTTTTCATGCTACCCTCTGCTACACCTTGCTTTACTTTTCTGGCATAGAAATTCTGGTCCTTTGCAACCCTTGACAACACATGATCTAGCTTTTTCTTTCCTTCTAGGAGCTCGATATTGAATATGGTGTCTCTGTTATTTAAAATCCTCAATATCTGATTTTTGGTCCTCTAGTATTCCTCTGAGTCTTCTTTCCAATGCCATGGGTCCGACCCAATTTGGATTCTTCAAGGGAGAGTTATACCCAATCTCTCAATATGCCCTAATTATGGACTGTTTTAGTAGATCGCACTTGTACGACATGCCATGTGTCCTTGTTTCTTCATTTGGCTCTGAAATCGATAGAGAAAAAATTAAAGACTGTGCACTATCTACCAATTTTTACAGAATTCCAATCCGATACTCAGAGAGAGAGAGTTATGATGAATTTACCAAGGGCACTTCTTTGAGATGAATTTCAGGAGCCTGCAAAAACCTTGACTTCCACAGCTCATATCTCCAAAATATTGTGCACCTTGATTTGAAATTTTTACAACAGCTTCCCCAGGATTTCGGCTTTACCTCATAAAAATTTCAGCTTCTGACCCTTCGTAGAAAAAAATTTAGAGCGCAAATGCCACGATGACCTGTTTCAGATGGCCGAATCCCTTGCTTAAGGAGGAAATGAAGATCAAAATTTATATAAATGATTAAGTTGAGAGGGGCTTCAACAAGTGAACGTGGGAGGGATTTTAGGAGCTTAAAAAATATTAATTATGACTTTTCAATGACCCATGCCCCAACCCCATGGGGTTTTAGCCCACTAACTGGGGGAACAAACTTCAAACATGAATATCTCTCAAACTGTGAAGAATTACATTGCGTGCCATATATAAACGGAAACATCTCGACAAGTAGAAACCATAAAAAGAATTATTGACCCAGAATATATTAATTTTGTAGGTTAAAATTCCCATGCAATATTGGGTTAGCCCCTGGTGCTGCTTGGGTTGAAATCAATGACAACCACTGATCAACAATCTCCCCCTTTGGCATTGATGGCAACATAAGTACTCCCCTTGCGATCATGACACCTCTTCCTACAACATTATCTCCCCCTTTGACATCAATGGCAAAGGATAACTCCCCCTGAGACAAAACCATCCTGCGGACCTGTACACACTTCCACTCCTCCTGACACATAACTGTCCTGCAAACCTGTAATCTACTTCCACTCCTCCTTTGTATTCTGAAAAAAAATAAAAACTAATGAGAACTTGGGAGAATCCCAAGCTTCTGGCGAAGATATTTCAATGCTGGCGAATATTTAATATGTCATTCTTTTGGTGCTGCTTGGAATCTTGCTAGATGTCCAAATACCTGCATAAAATCTGGTCGGGAGGTTGTTACATATAGAAGACTACTAATCATAGATCTGTAAAACCTTTGATCCATCCTTAGATGAGTCGTCTATGCTCAATTTGAAACCTGTTATTATTGGAGGAAGGATGGGTTTGCAATCTTCCATTTTATATTTCTTGAGCATTTCCTTGATGTACTTGGCTTGACATATAAATATTCCTTTCTCTTACTGAGATATTTGAAGCCCTAAGAAGTATGTCAGTTCACCAAGTAAAGACATCTCGAAATCACTTTGCACCTTTGTAGCAAACTTCTTACTTAGTCGATCATCATTGCTACCAATTATTGTATCATCCTCTTTAGCTATTAGACATGCTTTAGCTACTTCACCCATATCATATATGTCGTTTGGAGCTTGACTTGTTGTAGCCACAATTTCACCATACATGCCTTTCCTGATTTCACATTTTGTGGAGTTGAATAGTATTGTGTGTCCTTGATCACACATTTGTCCAACACTGAGCAGATTGTGATTCATGTTTTCAACCAATAGAACATTCTTGGCTAGAGCATCTTTGCTTCCGAGAGTGACAGCACCTGATCCTATAACATTTGAAGATCCATCATTTCCAAAGGACACGGTTCCATCCTTCTTCTCTTTCAGAGATACAAATTTATTTCTATCTCCAGTCATATGCATTGAGAAACCACTATCAACATACCACACATCTTTGTACTTTTGAGCCTTGAAAGTGAGAGCAAAATTATCATTCTTCTTCTTCTTCCATGTTCGTTCATTTTGTGTCTTCGAAGATTCTTCTGGAGGATTTTCAAGTCTGCAGTCTTTGGCTATGTGTCCAAAGTTTCGACATTTGTAACATTCAATATTATTTCTTAAATGTTCAAATCTATTAATGTTTCGCTGAGCCCTAGGAGGTTCATATTTGACATATCTCCTAGAATTGTATTCGTTCCTAGGGTACGTGCGACATTCTACAGCTTTATGACCAAATTTTCCACATGAATAACAGTAGCCATAAAAAATATGTTGGTACCTAGATGGAAATTTTCGTCGAGGAATTGTCTTCCAAGGTTGTTCTTGCGAATCTTGTCCAATGAAGTCTACATGCATGTCAGATCTCATAGGTTCATTGTATTTTGTTGTAGAAGGTCCTGCTTCTTCTTCTTTGTAACTAATGCCAGTTTTGTCGTTGTAAGATCGTTGATTGTTGATGAGTTCTTCCAATGCCCTTGAGTTGTTGGCATAGTTTTGGATATTTTTTCCTTTCTTCACTTCCTCACGTAGCGAGACTACTTCGGTTTCTAATTCTTCCCTTTCTTGGTTGATTTCTTCCAACTTATTTTGAAGTGACTCTTCAATGCATTTGTGTTCTTCAACTTCAATTTTCAGACCTTGAACTTATTCTTCAAGAGTATTGGAACAGATCTTATCTGCCTATAGATCTTTTATAGGCTTGATTTCTTCCTCATAAAATTCTTCTATGGTCCATCCTTCTTCTTCGTTGTTTGATACCTCTTTTTTATTGTGCTTGGGTTTATCGTGCTTGGCCATAAACAATACTCTCTCATTGGCTTCGTCTTCACTATCATTGTCTTCATCGGATGATGAGCTATCTTCTTTAGAGAGAAAGTTCCTTTTGGATCCTTGCTTGTTGAATTTCTTAAAGCCTTTGTTTCCTTTTGAGTTTCCATTAATTCTGTTTGGACATTTTGCTGCAAAATTCCCAACATCATTACAGCTAAAACATGTCAATGGAAGTTTACCTTTGAATTTTCCCTTACCAATTTTTAGTTTTCTCATGAAGTAAGCATATTCTTCATCTGAAAGACCTTCTTCATCATTTCCCTTTTCTTCACACTTGCAGGTGCATGTATTTTCAATTGAAGGCTGTTTATCCTTATTGGTTTTCTTAGATGCAACGAACGCAGTTTCTAGATGTGAAGTACCCTCTTCTTCATCAAGTCTCATTTCATATGCTATGAGAACTCCATGTAATTCCTCTTTGCTAAGTTTGTCTAGATTTGCATTGTATTCTAAGACCGATACCTTTGGGTTGAATCTCCCTAGTAACGTTCTAAGAATATTTCATATAATAGTCTTCTCGTCAACTGGCTCTCCAAATCCTTCTAGAGTATTGGTTATTTCATCAACGTATTGGAAGTATGCAGCAATGTTGCAATTTTCTTTCATTATGAGTTGCTCAAATTTTTCTCTATAGATTTGAAGCTTTGCTTCTTTGACATTTGAGTCACCTGAATATATATTCTCAAGCTTGTCCCATACATTTTTGGCATTTTTACAACCCAACACCTTATGATAAGCATATTCAATAAGTCCATTGATAATAATATTCTTTGCTTTTTCATAATTTACCAAATTCTTCTTACCTTTTTCATCCGTAGTTGATGTAAATCCATTTTGAACAGTGTCCCATAATTTGTAACCTTGCGCCAAGAGATAGACCTCCATTCTTCCTTTCCAGAGTGCATAATTATTTTCATTGAATAGAGGTACACCATTCTTGGTATGCTCCATGACCTCCTTCCTGCTATTAACTACTATTGAAGGAACCAAGCTCTTATACCAATTGTTGGAAATACTGAGAGGGGGAGGGAGGGGGGGGGGGGGGTGAATCAGTGTTCCTTTCAATTAGAGCATTAGTTAATCTTCAATTATTATCAGTGTTTGTACAGTGATAGCAGCAAAAAAGAGGAACACAAATGCACACAGTTTTTAAGGTGGAAAACTCACAACGGACAAAACCACCTAATGCTTTTCTAATAATTCTTTAATATTCAACTCCAATTGAAAATAAAGCTCCAACTTCCTAGAATCTAGAAAAGCATTCTTCTCCAGCTCTCACTGGATGGATGCTCCAATGCCCGAGATTCTTCAGTAGTCAACTGAATGAATGCTGCAACACCCAATGAGATACAACTCACCCTAGCACCACCCTACCACCCTTCAGAAGAATAAAATAAGAATGGACTCTCGTACCAGGGAAAATGGTCCACTTTACAATGATATAGAATGATGCATAAGAAGAAGATATACTAGACCATAACCCCAAATTTGAAACAACTACCTAATGATATCCCCATACTATACCTCCCAACACCGCCTCTTCAACCTCGCATGTGACACTAGTACAATTTTACAATAATGTATTTACAATGACTTAGTACAATGATACCTTTACAATGATCGTATGCAAGTACGCTCTACTGAAGACTTCACAGATGAACTTCTTGCTTCTTTATGAACCTTGGTTTCTCGTTTTCCTTGTCATGCTACCCTCCGCTCGCACCTTGCTTTACGTGGCGTAGAAATTCGGTCCTCGCGACTTCGACAACACATGATCTAGCTTTTTCTTTCCTTCTACGAGCTTGATATTGAATCTGGTGTATCTCTATTATTTTAGATCCTCAATATCTGATTTTCGGTCCTGTAGTAGTCCTCTAAGTCATATTTCCAATGCCATAGGTTTGACCCAATTTGGATTCTTCAAGAGAGAGTTATACCAAATCTCTCACAATTCCCTAATTGTGGACTGTTTTAGAATAGCGCGCTTGTACAGAATACCACGTGTCACTATTTCTTCATTTGGATCTGAAATTGATAGAGAGAAAATTATAGACTATGCACTATCCACCACTTTTTACGAAATTCGAATCCAATACTTAGAGAGAGAGTTATGAAGAATTTACCAAGGTCACTTCTTTGGGAAGAATTTCAGGAGCCTGCAAAAACCATGACTTCCACAGATCATATCTCAAAAAATATTGTGCACCTTGATTTGAAATTTTTACTGCAGCTTCCTTAGGATTTTGGCTTCGCCTCATAAAAATTTTAGCTTCTGAACCTTCATAGAAAAAAATTTAGAGTGAAAATTCCACGATGACCTGTTTCAGATGGTCGAACTTTGCCCAAGGAAGAAATGAAGATCACAATTTATATAAATTCTGTTGAGAGGGGCTTCAACAAGAATGTGGAGGGATTTTAGGAGCTTAAAAAATATTAATTATGACTTTTCAATGACCTATGCCCCAACCCCATGGGGTTTTATCCCACTAACTGGGGTACAAACTTCAAACATGAATATCTCTCAAACTGTGAAGAATTACATGGCGTGCCATATATCAACGGAAACATCTTGACAAGTAGAAACCATAAAAAGCATTATTGAACCAGAATATATTAATTTGGTAGGTCAAACTTCCGATTCAATATTGGGTTAGCCCCTGGTGCTGCTTGGGTTGACATCAATGACAACCACTGATCAAAAAGAAAACAATCAAGGTGAAATCCGTCCATCGAAATGGAGAACCATCAACCATTAAGCCGATGATTGGGATACTGATGTTGTAGATAATGTAGGAGCCCCTAATTCACAGCGTAGACAGGGACAAACTCCAAACAGGTTTGTTGGATACATGGCTCTTATGATAAAATGTATTGTGATTGAACCATCTTCCTTTCAGGAGGCAGTGCAAAAACCAATTTGGGTTGATGCAATGGTGGAGGAGTATGACTCCATTGTCAAGAACAATGCATGGGAGATTTTCCCAAGGCCGGTCGGCAAATCAGTGGTTGGATCTACAGAGATCTACAAGGTAAAGCAAGATGTTGATGGGAGTGCGGAGAAATACAAGGCTAGATTTTTGGCCTGAGGATTCTCAAAGATTGAGGGGATCGATTATTATGAGACTTTTTCACCAGTTGCAAGGTACTCTTCCAATAGATCTATCCTTGTACTCTGAGTGTGTGGAAATTATACAATATGCATGTATATATTGGATTCACCCGATCTAACAATTTACTAAAGTTGAATAATGAATCGCTTCTAAAAATCTTTTGCGAAATTAAAAACACAATCGCTAATCACATGAACATGAATAAATATCAATCACACACAATAGAGATAATATCCCAGGGAAAGATTACAGCTAAAAACCCCAATATCTTCTATTGTATATTCAACATGGATCATGAAACAATTACATACAAAAATCTTCTCACAAAAGACCTCTAGTACTCAGCTAATTGTCTCACACTGTCATATGCAAAATTGACCAACACATAGCCACCTCACCTGCATATTGGTCCGGCCTTGCTCGCACAATCCCCGATGGTAAAGATCCTTAAAAGATAGGAATTTCTGTTTCTTTGGTCGTTAGTATCATGGGAACCCAATGGGCTTGGTTGCATGTGCAACCTACAAACTTACAACTGAGGTCAACTTCCATTTCACCTAGAACTCAATCGATTCCATCGGATCTAACATGCATGCAACTAATAATAGTAAATCCTCAGTTGCATGTGAGATAACTAATTGTGAATTAATTAATATTAAATTCACTTGATCTCTCACTAGTGTATCTTCAGTTACAACTAGCACAACTGAGTTTAACTCACTTAACTAAGTTAAACTGATTACAACCTGCATTAACTAATGCACCACTGCACTTCGAACTTTGTTACAACTAGAATTACTCTGCATGCCTCACCAAATACCTCTAACTCGAAATCCACTAGCTAACTGAATTTATCACTTTCAGTTAATTGTTTCAAGTTCAAATTGAGAATAGATTACAGTTTAATGTCCATCTTAATCAAGGGATAACCAAAATAGACATGTACCCAAAAATAGCATTGTGGACCCCACCCTAGTCTAGGTTTTTAATGCAACCAGGTGCTTAATGAACTAGGCATGGGTGTTGAATTTTCTTGTTGAATCTCAACAC
This sequence comes from Pinus albicaulis, assembly GCA_034641835.2. Taxonomy (NCBI): domain Eukaryota; kingdom Viridiplantae; phylum Streptophyta; class Pinopsida; order Pinales; family Pinaceae; genus Pinus; species Pinus albicaulis. Next base: position 1,252,935,731 of record CM076583.1, read on the forward strand.
AATGCAAATGAGGTGGCGCATTCATCAAATGGATGTGAAAATTGTGTTTCTCAATGGAGTCATTGAGGAAGAAGTGTACATAGAGTAGCCAAAAGGTTTTGAGATATTCGACAGTGAGTCACATGTGTGTCGACTCAAGAGAGCATTGTATGGGTTGAAGCAAGCACCTCATGCTTGGTACACTCAGCTAGACAACTATTTCACTAGGCTGGGCTTCCCCAAAAGTGAAGCAGATGAAAACCTTTACCAAATCGTGGTTGAGGGTAAGCTATTGATCATTTTTCTTTATGTTGATCATCTAATTTACCAGATATGAAGCCGATACACTCCGTGAAAGGAGGATATTGTATGGATTCTAGATGATGGAAATGGGACTCCTTCAATATTTCCTTGTCTTGAATATATAAAATAGATGTTGAACTTTTGTTTCTTTTTCTCAAGGCAATTATGCCAAAGAGATACTAGGTAAGTTTCACATGGAGAGCTACAAACCCATGGACACTCCTCTTCCAGGAAATTGGAGGAAAGAGGATGCTACTTTTGGAGAGGTAGTGGATGCTACTATCTACAGGAAGTTAGTTGGTTCAATAATGTATCTAATGAACACCAGACTAGAAATTTTCTACGCAGTTAACCAACTGAGTCAAGCTATGATTAAGCCTACCAAGCTCTTTTGGAAGGCGGGGAAGCATGTCTTGAGATACCTGAGGGGCACATCAAAGTATGGATTATGGTACATATGGAAAGAGGGAGTGAATATTCAAGGCTTCACAGATGCAGATTAGGCAGGAAGTACATCAAACAGAAGGAGCACATCTGAAGGGATCTTCAACATAGGATCGACAGCAATTTCTTGGTACAACAGGAAGCAGCGATCTGTGGCACTCAGTTCAGTGGAAGTAGAGTACATGGCAGCAATTCAAGCTGCGCATGAGGCTATCTGGATGAGAAATATATTGGTTGGTTTGTTTGGTTCTCAGATGGATCCGACAGTGATACATTGTGATAATAAAAGTTGAATTAAACTCTTGATTAATCATGTGTTTCATGGTAGGTCCAAGCACATAGATATCCAATACCACCATCTCAGAGACTGTGTGCAGAGGCGAATAATCTTACTTCAGTACATTCCCACGGAAGATCAGGATGCAGGTATTATGACGAAAGTGCTCACCAGGAGCAAATTCGAATACCATAGAGGCAGGATTGGGGTGAAGGATAATCCCTTTCTTGTTGAGAGGGAGTGTTGAAGTTCAACAATAAATTTCAGCACCCATGCTAGTGTGGGACCAGGAGGTCCAAGAAATTCCTACACTAGTGTGGGACCACAGGTCTTAGCAGCACCTACACTGGTGTGGGCTAAATTTGGTGCATGTTTATTTTAGTTATCCCTTAATTAAGATGGAAAATAAAATGTAATCTAATCTCAAAATAACCTATAATAGTTAACTGAGTGTGATAAACTCATTTAACTCATGAATTTTGAGTTGAGGGTAGTTGGTGAGGCAAGCAAAGTAATTCTAGTTGTAACATAGTTTGAAGTGTAGTGGTGCATTAGTTAATGCAGGATGTAATCAGTTTAACTCAGTTAAGTGAGTTAAACTCAATTTTTCTAGTTGTAATTGTTAGATACACTAGTGAGAGATCAAGAGAATTAAATATTAATTAATTCACAATCATTGATCTCACATGCAATTCAGATTTCCATTATTGTTATTGCATGCATGTCGGGCCTAAATGGAGACCCAATTGAGATCTAGGTGAAAGGGAAGTTGACTATCAGTTGTAGGATTATTGGGTTGCACCCATGCAACCAAACACCCATTTGATTTCCCATGATCCTTACGCAGTAAAGGAAGGTTGAACTTCCTAAATAATAGGGATTCCATTCATTAGGGATTGCACAAGCAAGGTAGCCTGTCAGGAGGCAGAAAATTGGCTAAGTATTGGTTAGTTTTATCCATGACAGTGTGAGACAGTTAGTTGAGTACATGAGGACTCTTGTGAGAAGAATTGTACGTAATTTTTCCATGTATCCATGTTGAATATACAATAGAAGATAGTGGGGATTTGAGCAGCAATATTTCCGCAAGAAAATATATGTTTTGTGGTTTGACTGATTCTTCTTTGCTTCATGTAATTGGCGATTGTGTTTTTAATTCCGCAATTGATTTGTAGAAGTGATTCAATATCTAGATTTAGCACATTTTTATATAATATTTAATCCATGATATACATGTTTGTTGTATAATTTCTACAATTTCAATGTCAAAGAAATTAATCATGCATTGACGTGCTTACTAATTGATATCATCAATTTTTTACTAATCATGTTCAAATATATTTTTTGAAATTATTAGGATTCTAGTGATGATGAGCGACCTACCTACCATCTTCCATTGCACCCCACGACAATGTCAAATTGAGAAAAGGTTGAATTAGGAGAAAAACTTAGAGAGGAATGATACCAAGAATGGTTGAATCAACTACCTATTCAATTCCCACTACGTCTAGATTCACCAATTAGGAATGACTATAGCAGTAGTAGTTCTTCACAAGCTGCCAATGGAGACAATCAAATAGATGTTAGTATGGATGATTACTTAAGGGATACGTTTGTCATGGAGACAATGTTGTTAGATGCATTCCATAATGATGATCAGCTAGGGGATGATTCTCATATCACTGATACCTTTTTCGAAAGCCTTAAATTTTGTTCCACCACCCCTCTCTTTGGACCTAGCGGTCAGTCAAAGTCTACCAAGTTGGGGACAATGATGTTAATATACAACTTGAAAGCAAATTTTGGCTTGTCGAATGCATGTTTCTCGGAAATTTCGAGGTAAATGACCACCAAGTCCCTTATATCCTGAGAATTGTCACACAATAAACATTGAAAATGGTCAACCTTATGAACGTTAATAATTTTTGGCATTGAACATTTAATATTTTCCACCAACTATAGGTTATTCAAGATAAGGTTGTTCTGAGTGATAATGTCTTTCCCGGTAGCTGCGAAGAGGCAAAGAAATTGTTGAAAATGTTGGGTGTTTAGTACATATCATATCATGCATGTCCAAATGATTGTATTCTATATAGAAGAGAATTTGCAGACAAAGAGATATGTTCGAAATGTGGGCATGACGGGTATGATAAATCAAAAAAGAAGGGTAAATAATGTGGCCTTAATTTTAAGATATTGATTCACTGCATGCCTCTAATCCAAAGGATTCAAAGGCTCTTTCGTTGCAAGAATTAGCTGTGATGCATGGATGGCATGCCTCACATAGAAGTGAGTTGGGAGTTATGTGAATCCCAAAAAATTCAATAGCCATGAAGCATATATAGGATACATGGCCTGAAAAATTCAAGGATGAAGTACAAAGTCTACGATTCAACATAGCCATCGATGGCGTCAACCCATATTCCCTCCAGAACACCAACTATTATTTTTGGCATGTAGTAGTGATCAATAACAATATCCCCCCATGTTTGTCTGTGAAGAATGAACATCTTATTTTGGCTCTCATAGTCCCTGGTAGAAGACAAGTGAATAATATGGATGTCTACTTACAACCACTAGTAGATGAATTTAAGGAATTATGGGATGGGATAAATGTATACAATTTATCAAGACCCTTCGCAACAGAGAGGAGTTTTACATTTTATGGCATATGTGCTTACACGACACATGATTATCCAGGCTTAGGAGTTTTCTCTGGTAATTTACATGGATATTTATTTGTTTATATGCGTAACAATATTATTTCGCATATTACTTTAATTAATTGTAATTGTTTTTATCTTCATGATATTCTTTAACGTGACATGAATATTGTATACAATAATTTCACAATTCTTGTAACAAAAGGGGATTATGGATGTAAATGTTGTGGACCTTATCTAAAAGCTAGATGGTCCAACGACCTACGAAACCCAGAGTATGACTACTCCAGGGTATTCCTCCTATAATAACATCCTTACAGAATAGCAGCATCCGCTTTCAATGGTAAATGAGAGAGAACCCAAAGGCCTCCAATAACGACACCAGCTGAATGGATTAGAGCATATGAGGGAGAGAAGGAGAAGGATTTCATAGAAATATTCGATTCAAATGGGGAGCCTATGTTCACTGATCTAGAATTCATCGACACCTATGTTGATAAATTTCCCATTGGGATGAAAAGGAAATCTATCTTTTATAACCTCCCGTATTGGGAGCATCTTAAGATTACCCACTAATTAGATCCCATGCATATATTTAAAAATGTTTCATCTTCTTTATGGAGGCACATATCATTGAAAAAAAGTGACACATTGGTTGTTAGGAAATATCTTAGTACTTCAAAAAATAAAAAGAAACATTGGCCAAGACAATTAGAAAGTACAATATCAGAGGCTCGTCCCTCTAATTGGTATTTCAAAGAAGGTGATGTCCCATGGATTTTTAAAAAAGATGACATTTCTTTGGCAAAGGAAGTTATAATGGGTGTGAGGGTGCCATCTTCATATGGGTCTTCACTACAACGTTGCTTCACCATGGAAGACTATTTGTCGGGGTTGAAATCGCATGACCATTTTAATCTTATAAGAGTATGCATAATGTCAAGAACATGATTTTATTATTTGTTATAATAATAATTTTTATCCCAAAGGATCATAAAACATAACTAATTTTGTATATTATTGCATGTGTTTATAACTTTGCAGTTCCATTATCCTTTGTTCGTGCATGGGTGTGTGAAACATGACTTCCCCAAGACCTAGGACGTGCCATATCTAAATTATTTTCATTTGTACATTGGATTATGTCAAAGGAGATTCATGTGGCTAGAATTCCAAGGTGGTGTCAAAAGATAGTTGAGATTGTTTTTATGTTTGAGAACGAACTAACAAAAAGTTTCATGGACTTTCAAGTTCATCTTCTAATCCACCTAGTAGATGAGGTTGAGTTAGTTGGGGTGGGTTCCTGGCGTTGGATGCTCTTCTTAGAGAGGTACATGAAGAAATTGAAATTTTTTTCTCGACAAAGGACAAAACCTGAGGGGCCTATGGCAGAAGGGTACATATCATATTATTCTTTCTATTATGCCAGTGAGTACATTAAGTAGATCAACAACACACCAAGTGTGGTATTTGGGACGATGAAAGGGATGAAGACAAAAGAGAAGGGGAGCTTCTCTAAACAAATGGAAAAAGGACACTTGATAAAGAGTAAGCGACTCATAATTTTTCAAATTTACACAAAGTAAATACTCATGTTGAACTTAGATATAATTTATAATTTCATCTCATATGTACTATATTTCGGTTTGATTTCATCATCGAATGAAAAAATTGAAGCAATCAACAAAAAATTTCTTTACAATTCCGAAGTGACACAATCGTGGGTCACATTGTATGAACAAAAGAGGATGAAATGAGATAGTGACAGGAAAGAATTCAGATGGTTGAATGGTAGAATTGTGCCTTATCTCGATCATTTAAAAGAAAATATGATAATTATATGCCCCAACAGTTGGGTTTTTTACCAAGTCAGAGAGAAATATGGTGCAACTAGTTGTTACCCGCCTAAAGAGGATGCACTAAACATAGGGATTGGGTGTAGAAAATCGATAATAATCTATTTATGTACATTTTAAACTTAATAATGCACCTTTGAAATGTAACATCTATATTTTATAATTCAACAGTTGGGTTATTAGACAAATGAAATTATGCTTTTTAAAATATTTTATAGGTGAATTTGTTCCCATCTATGTGGGCATATGGACACCATTTTTGTACAAGAAAATATTGATGATGGACACATGACACAATATTTTGGAGTGGAATTTGAGTTTGATCAATCTATTTGAGCTACCCACTGTGATCAAAACCTAGTACGAGGGACGTTAGGTTACGTCAGAAAGATACAAGAGATCATTGAAGTGGACTTCTTTTCTTTCTAATGTGTTATTTTTAGGTGCAAGTGGTGGGACACCTTTGATCAGAATAATGTAAAGGAAGATCGCGATAGTAGGCCGATATGTATCAAGTATAGAAAGATGTGGGATGAAGCTAAGGAGCCTTACGTTTTCCCCAAACACTGCAACCAAGTATTTTTTTACCCAGATGTGTTGGATAGGGATTGGTGGTTCGCATTGAGACATGACCCTAGATCAAAACATATTTTTGAGAAAAATAGTGTTATTGTTATCCTCTCTCTCATAAAAAATTATAAATCCAAAGTTAATTAAATTAATTAAATATTGAAAATTAGGATTTTATGCCTAGTTTTCTAGATTATGTTAGTTCCTCCTAATTTGGAGTTAGTTTATGCCTACTAACTTAGCTCCTAGTTTAGTGTGTGTGGTTGAGATATTTTCTCAACCAAGTTTTCCAAGATACACGCACTATCTTGAGACAAATTCCTCATCTATTTATTTGTATTATTACATTCTTTTAATAATGAAGAATATGTGAGGAATGTCGTAAGGCTCTTAGGCCTTTTCCACAAATTTTTTGTCTCAGGTATTTTTATGTGTGTTTTATTATTTATTTAATTTTCTACATGTGGTATCAGAGCGTGGAAGATAGCATGGATCATGTCAAGCGAGATGGAAGATAATTAGGGTGATCATGAGAACAGAGAGTGATATGGTACATGTGTTATTTGATCATTTATACTATTTAAGATGGGTTTTTATAATGAAGAGGACTTAACCTTATAACTAAGAATATTTTTTTCCAAACATTATAATATGTATTTTGAATTAACTTGTCTGCATTGTGTTAATGTTAAAATAATTTTAATTGATAATTTGCAATTATGTTGATCTCAAAAGCAATGCACTGTATCAAGTTCTATTTTTTATGTCAATTCCTAAAATAATACAACTACTTGATTGCTTTAAATGGTTTTTCACTATATCATTACTTAAATAAATACACCCTATATATGTGTGTGTGTGCGTGTGCGAGAGAGTGATATCTTCAAAAAAATTTAAAAACATATTAATGTATACTGTTATTTTTTGGTATGTAAGATCATAATAAAATAGTGATAATTCTAAACATGAATTTATTTGCATTATTTTATAAACTTTATTATGTTACAAAAATTCATATTATTCTAGATTTATTATTTTACAATTATTTATATTCATACAAATTTACAATTTTACAATTATGGTGATTTAAAAATATGTATGGTGTCTCATGCATTTTACTTACGGTAGTTATGGTTCAAAATTGACAATTAATTTAAATTTTACAATCTTCATAAAAATGAATCATGTCAATACATACAATTACAATTACAATTTTAAATCACAACACAATTACAATTTTACAAATATTTTGCATACAATTACAATTAAAAATAAAATTACAATTTTACAATTTTATATAGAGTTACAATTAAAATTACTATCACAATACATACAATTACAATTACAATTACAATTTTACAATTTTACAAATTTACAAATTTTACAATTTTAATAAAATTGAGTCGTGACAATGCACACAATTACAATTTTACAAATATTTTACATACAATTAAAATTACAATCACAATTACAATTTTACATACAATTAAAATTACAATCACGATACATACAATTACAATTACAATTTTACAAATTTACAAAATTTACAATTTTAATAAAATTGAATCATGCCAATACATACAATTACTATTACAATTTTACAATTTCACAATACAATTACAATTACAATTATTTTACATACATTTACAATTAAAATTACAATTTTACAAATTTACATACAATTATAATTACAATTACACACTTTTATAATTACCAATACGTAATATTTAATAAATACCATGATTTAATATTAAAAATAAATATCACAATCATGATAACCATCTTACAAACATCATATTCTAAAATACACATTCAAATTCGCTAACATCATCTAATCATCATGATCATGATCATCTAACAAAACATAAGCATTTTATAACATCATCACAAAACATCAAATATACATCTCATGTCAAATAACTGCTATCACATACACATCTATCTACAAGCACATTAAATGAATATATCTAACATGGACTAAAAATATACACATCATGATGAACACCAACATGTAAATTAAGTACATCAACATGAACATAAAATACATGCAATATATATATATATATATATATATATATAATGTCAAAAATATACAACTGTAATAGAACTGCATATAAATGTCAAATATCTGGTGGTACTACATCAATAATATAACTAGTACTTGAGGCCTGCTTAGTTGATGGTGCCTCATGGTCAGATGGATGTGTCTGCTCAACTGGAATTGCATGCTCAGTCAATGGTGTCTGCTGATCAGATGGACATGCCTACTCAGGAGGTGCATGTTGATTAGATGGTGTCTGCTCAGGAGGTGCCTGCTGAGATGGTGCAACCTACTTAGTGGATGGCGCTTTCTCAAATGGGCATGCCTGCTCAGGAGTTGGCTGCTCAGGACCAAGTGCTTGCTAAGATGGTACTTGCTCAGAATATTCCTACTTAGGACTAGATGTTGGCTTCTCATCTCCAGCGCAGGGTGAAGGAGGAGGTGGAGTACTAGAATGATCACTCCTCTCGTGATCATGATCTTCTAATGAGTTGTTTTTTCGTGCATATCCATGGCGCCTATCCATCCTAGCTTCCAGTAGCCTGGAAGCTCCAACGATATGACGCATCAGGCTCATCATATCGCGAGGCATGTCCCTCCAGAGCTCTGTGAGCATAAAATCAACCTAGATCTCTCTCATCATTGCAGAGAAGACTCCCTTATCAACAAGGAGTCTACACAGTCAGTCGCCCAACTCCATCCTGAATAGGATGTCTGCCCTATGTCGCATACCCACGGGTATCTACACCCGAGGAGGTATGTCACCCTGATTTGCGACCTTCACGATCTCCTCGTCATCTATAGGATCATCTGGTGGGGGTGGAATCATGTCCCCAACGAATATGCCAATATCTACCAAATATATAGTACACAACAATAATTAGACAATTCCCCGGATGCGAGTGATCAGTAATGCTCTTCTAGAATGACACACAGGCTCTCCAACTCCATGCAGTTGTCCTCTCCACGAGGCAACACTTTCCCCAGGCATCAGATCCTTAAATACGCCTTGTTGGTTCATAGCCTGGTGCTCTCCTCGACATTCAATTCCTCTTGATGCACATTCACTCCATATCTTCCTACATGCAGATCACTCTGGCCATTTATGGGCAATGGCATGGACTCCAGCCCGCAATTGTCCCGTGCCTCCCTCTGTCTTTCCCTTAGGCTTTCTCTGCAAGCTCTTGCTCTCAGCTCTGTTATTCCTCATTGTGCCTCCGCCCCTCATGCCAATGTTCAGTTTCCCTCTCCTCATCCATTTCACATTGCATATCGCTCCACTGCTCATCCATCTCCGTCATCTCATCCGCCTCATCTGCATTCCTAGAATTCTACTGATACCATGCCTCACCGCCACCGAGTGCGTTTTCGCAAAGGAGGAGGCAAAGGTTCGCCCTCTCTCCCTCCAATTCCCGCCATGGCAGAGTGATCTATGGATTTTTCAGTGGCCATGGAAGCACCGGAGGTCTATGACCCACATCTCCTCTCAGCCCATCTCTCATTTCGAATTTCGGAAGCTCAGCCAAGAAATTTTGACTCCGGGTCTAGAATAATGCCACGTAAATCCACTCCCTCTCATTGTTCCTCCCCGTAGCCTAGGAAAATTGTGGCTTTTCCCGTCAAATACATGGAGGAAACCTCTGACAGCAGGGGCAGCAGCAGCTCAGCCGAAGGCCCCAGGCATTCTAACAAGGCAGAAGACACGCGTTCTCGTTCCACCTCCACGCCAGAGTTGGACCCTCAGCTCCCCAAGAAATAGGACGACCCCTCTGACTACAGGTGTTACATAGTGGAAGAACCGCCTCATTTGCAGCTTCAAGATGCAAAGGACCAAAACTTATAGCGCCATGGTTCCTCTTTCTCCATTTTTTTCTTGCTTTACTATAGTCTCTATGTTTATTTTCATTCTGCGCAACAAACTTAGCTTTTGGGATCTTTTTTTAAAGGCTCGTTTCTCCATTAGGGACAACTCTCTCTATGTTCCATGGACTTCTTTATGGGCTGGTTTCCCCCCAAGGGGCAGCCCCATTTTTGAATTTTTGAATTATCTCTTTCCCACCGGGGTTGGCTAGCTCAGAAATCCTGGTCTGGAAGTTGGATTGTACTCTTTTGTACTTTTCGTATTATATAATAGAAAGTAGTCTTATGCAGAAAAATAAAATAAAATAAAATAAATTAATTAAAAAATAATAATAATTAGACGATTTCATTAAATAATTTAATAAAACAAATTAAAGAACGTGTTAGAATAAATTTTATTCTAATTAATTAAGATAATAAAATGAAACTATATTAAGTGGGAGTTCATACACCATTGGAAAAGTATCATAATAATATTTTAAACCTGCGTTGTGAGCCCGAGCTCTAGCCCTAGCCAATCTGCACACAGATTTGGGACTCTGTCATCATGGCCTCCCCGGAGCCAGATTCGGGAGCGCCCCCCCTCAACACAGGCTCCTCTCCATCGACCCAAGCTCAGCCTGATGCAGTTGCGGTTGCATTTGATTCACTGATTGAATCAATGGGACCTCAACGAGCCAGGCCGGCAATATCAAAGTTTGTAAAGAAACTCGATTCCATCCCTTAGATCTCCTTGTCGCCTACTTTTCCCTAGAAAGCAGCGATCTCTCTTACTAAGAAAGGTTTGGTCGGCTAGTTCAATGGACTTTGGCATTCCCCAAAACCGTCCATAAATGGGTTGAAAGAAACTAGGCTCAGTTCACACAAGGAAAAATATCCATCTATTTTTGTGGAAGAGATTTCTATACCTTCCACTTCGAAACCAAGGATGATCGGATCTCATTTTTTGAATTGGCCCATACTTAATGGAAACCATAGGATTATATTTAAATCGTTGAACCCGTGATTTCAATCTAGAATTGGATGTCCCAAATGTTGTCCTAGTTTGGGTCAAGCTACCACACCTCCCCTTGCATTGCTGGGGAGATGAATCGGTGCAAGCAATAGGAAATGATGTTGGAAAATATATCGACAGAAACCAACCAAAAGACAAAATGCAGGCTAGTGAAAGGATCTGTGTTGAAGTGGATCTTGGAAGAGGTCTCCCGGAAGCCATCAAGCTCAAGGTCGAAAACTAGACGCACATTTAGAAGCTAGATTACGAACAAATTCCTTTCAAATGAAAGGTATGTCATGAGTATGGTCATTTTGCTAATAGGTACAGGAAAAAAGAAGAAACTGATAAATCTATGGAAGAAATCCAAGACCCAAAATGGGAACAAGTAAAGAAAAAAATACTACTTCTAAATCTCAACCTGCTCACTCGCCTCCACCTTCACCTAGCCCTCCCTCTCTGGCCTCCAAACCCTCTCCTAAACCCTTCTCCTCAATCCCTGAAACCTGCCCTTTCTTGGGCTCCAACCCTTTTGATATCTTATCCAAAGCTCTCATTCCTACAGATCCCCCCATTCACTCCCTCTCCCCCTCCCCCATCCCCCTGACCACTCATTCCCCTCCTCCTCCAGGCTTCCCCCCCTCCCCCACCCCTTCCCCCTTCTAGGTTTCTTCTCTCATCAAGAGGACCCCCTCATCCTCTCCAGCCCTCTTCCCCTTACCTTGGATCGGATCCTCACTCGAAACCAATCAAAGAGACTCTTATTTCCACTAAGAACACAAAGAAATTTGGAAGCAAATCTAGCCAAAAAATAAGAGATGAGGCAAAAGTCAAAGATATTTCCTTGAGATCGCAACAGAATCTATAAATCTTCCTCGAGAAAGGCACCAAGAACAAAGAAAAAGTCCAACAGGCCCATAAATGGAAAGGTCCCTTAGCCACCACCAACAGTAAATAATGATAGTTGTCTCTTGGAATTGTAGGGGGTTGGGTCGTCCCTCCAAAATAAAATTCCTAAAAGACCTCATAAAAAGTGAAAAACCAGACATCCTCTTAATCCAAGAGACAAAAATCAACAACCAAGAGATGGACAGCATAATAGAAAATCAAAAAGTTATGAAGGGAAAGCGATTTTAGCAAATGGAGCTTCGAGAGGGATATGTACTATCTAGAAAAAAGGAAAATGGCACATGCAACATACAACAATGAAAGGGTATTGGATAAAAACAATTCTGGAAAATGAAGTAAATGGAAAAAAAATCACCATCTATAATATATATTCACCAAATCATTACAGGGATAAAGAAACATGCTGGAAGACTTTAAAAGAGAATGCAATGGAGGATCAAGAAGAAAAAATCATAGTAGGAGGAGACCTCAACCTTATTCTCAAGGTGGAGGAAAAGAGAGGAGGTACCTTTCAGCCAGACCCAAACAGGGAGACTCTTAAAGAAATCATGGAAAAATGTAATCTTTTGGACATCCCTCCAAAAAATGGGAAATATACATAGGATAACATAAGAATAGGGAAGGAAAATATCAAAGAAAGGCTGGATAGGATTCTCATTAGGGACAAAATGGTGGCTAGCTATAGTAGAGTCTCTTCTAAAATCATCCCGTCAGCAGCTTCAAACCATAATCCTGTACTAATTGAACTTGGAACAACAGAAAATTATGGACCCCTACCTTTCAAATACAACCAGCTATGGGGCAACCATGAAAAATTCAAACAAGAGGTGGGAAAAATATGGAAACAGAATATCAGTGGCTCTCCATCATTCATATGGGAGACGAAACTAAAAGTCACCAAAGAAAGATTGAAAGACTGGGCAAAGGCCAACTAAAAGGAATGACACAGGGAGAAAGAAGCTTTGAAGCAAGAACTAACAAAAATTCAAGACACTAGCACATTTGGCCCAATTTCTGATGGCCAATTCGTCGCTATTTCGACACATAGGCATTGTAAGAGTGACAGTTTGAGGCAGGGAAAAATGTGGTTAGCCATTACCTCGCAATTCTGAAACTTCAATAAAACGTCAGAAGACCGACACATTTTCCGACATTTCCAGATGGTTGTTGCTCTTCCGACGTTTTCCAAACTGTCGCTCTTCCGACGTTTTCCAAACCGTCGCTCTTCCGACAAAAATACAATGTCGCTCTTCTGACATCAGTTAAACTGTCGGTCTTCTGACAATCCATAAGCGTCGGTATTCTGACGAAAATTAAAAAATATTTTAAAAAATTAACCATCAGTCTTCTGATGAAAATTAACCATCGGTGTTCCAGATCGTCCCTCTTCCGACAAAAATACAATGTCGCTCTTCCGACGTCAATTAAACCGTCGGTCTTCTGACAATCCATAAGTGTTGGTCTTCTGAAGAAAATTAAAAAATATTTAAAAAAATTAACTGTCGGTCTTCCAATGAAAATTAAAAACGTCGCTCTTCCAACGAAAAAAAGCGTCGCTCTTCTGACGAAATAAAAACATCGCTCTTCCAACGGATATAGAAACTCTCTTCCTACATTTATATTGTCGCTCTTCCAATGGAAACTAAAAAATATTTAAAAAACAATTATTGTTGATCAAATGGTGTGCTGATGAACTCATGTTCCATAGTTTCTTTAGTCGCAGCTACTGAAGCATCTTCCGTGCTAATGTCCCAGCATATTTCTGGTTGAATAGCTTCAGATACTCTAGATCTTCTACATTATGGTCAATTCTATCATTCTTAGTGTCTAATGACTGAAATCCACCTTTTAAAGTGTCATCCTGCAATACAAACTCCATTTTTGATTGGCTAGCTACAAAGTTTGTTCCACTTTGTCATTTCTACAAGTCTCAGATTGCTCAATGGTACTGATTTCTGAGTCAAACTCAACAGTCTCATCAGCTATTGTGTTAATGTTCCAATCAATATCATTTGAGTAAACTTCCACCTCAAATGTTTATTCATGTTCTTTAGTCAGAACTGTAGTAGCTGCAACCTTGGAACTTGAAAAAACATCAAGAACATGAGGGTTGTCATGAAGATATCTTAAAATTGGAAGCACAATTCCTGCAACTTTCCCTTTTTCTGTATGTGCATGATCAACAAACATTTGGTAGAATCCCAATGTTTTTTTGAACAGAATCACCACATAAAATCTCCACAATCTCAGCAAATGTTGATGGAAGTGTTTTATACATTTCTAGAAGTTCTAACTTGACATAATACCCACTCTGCCCGCAAACAATAAAGGCTGCCTTGATTGACAAACATCACCCATATGGGGGTAGTGTGGTGGATACATGTGATGTTGTCTTCCCATGGAGTGCATCTGAAAACCATGAAATTATTTTTTTCCACCCACAATCTGATGATCAAGGAGTCTTGTGTGAAACAATGAAAGCCAATTATGCTTTGCATAATAAAATAACCCTTAATATTTGGTATAAGTATTTGACTTGTCCATTGATAATGTCAAGAGACCACTTTATTTGCTGCCCAAATCTGTGTGAAAATTCCTTGATACTGATACGAGGGATTCGTCTTGAGGAAAATAAAAAAACTAGCCATCCAATAGAAATATATTCCCATGTCTTTGAAAAACAAATTAAGTATGATGTCAATACCCAACGTTAGAAAAAAATGCAAAATATCTGATTGTGTGAATTAGTTATAAATGCAGAATATCTGATTCTGTGATTTAGTTATAAATGCAAAGATAGTAGACTCCCATTCCCTCTTAATTTATCTCATTTATTACCAATAGAGATATGTATACTTTATTCCTTTTTAAGGGTTTTCATCATTCATTTCATAAATTAAGGAACTTTTTTGAATTAGCATTTTTTGTTTGGTCACCTCTAGAGTTCATATCACCTCCATCATCTAGAGACTAAATTTTGTGTGACTTTTCTGGTTCGGCTTAAATGCCTTGAATATTTTATTATAACAATTCTTCCTGGAATGTGTGCTTTGGTTTCATAGCATGCACATGAAAAGCAAAATGTACTGGAAACCAATAAAAGATAACGAGGGAAAGTTTCTCCAACAATGGAGACTTGTAAAATTTTACTTAAGTAGGAGATTTTTTATTTTTTTCTAAGGTTGAAACTGTTTCTTTCATGGAACAAATAAGCGCATAAGAACATCATAGGTCAGAGAGGTAGATGAAAAGAATAACAAGGGTACCAGGAAAATCCTAACTTAAAAAACCCAAAAAGGCAAGCATATTCTCCTGCACACCGAGAAAAATGGGATTGTACCACAAATACCCTACCCTAAAAAAGGGATAAATGGCAAGCATATACTCCTACGTATGAAGAGAAACATAATTGACATCACAACAAAAGACAACTTTGACTTTCACAATCAAAGCCAACTCCTTAAATCTACTCAAATCCTGAGATCTAAAAGGGGAAGAATCCTCCTGAAAAGTACTTTCACATCAAATTTTAAGGTAATTGCGATGTAAATGAGGCTTCTATGATTATCAGAAGTGCATGAAGAGAAATAAATCATATTACTCTTTGCTCTCACTATGCTATTCTTAGTCTCTTTAAGTTGACAATAAAATATTTCATCCATTTCTCTGTTCTTAGCATGAATCTCTTCTTAACATTCATGCTAGGTTTGTTATATAGGATGAGTAATGGAAATGGGTTGAAAAGCTAATTTCTATAAACATGAAATATATATTGCACAATATGCCAATAGAAAAGCACCATTAACAAGGCATTTTTTCAATTTTCCAAATTTGTTTCTAAAATATAATTACTAAAATTTCTTCTCACATGTTATAGCATTTCCAGAACCTAACATGGCACACAATCAAATTTGTTGTGTAACCAGCTCCAAAAAGAGAAGAAAAGAGATATAAACGCTTTAGAAATGAGCCACTTCGAGGGGGCAACCTCCAATACATTACATAAATGAACAATTCTTGGATGATATAATTCACAAAACCTCCTTCTATATATAGGAGTCCATGGGGCCACAATATAATCCTAGTGGGGCCACAATGTAATCCTAGCCGACCTAAAAATAATAATGTAAGGGCACAATAATAACAATATGGGGGTTACAGGGGTACAATAATAACAATAAGGGGGCCTACACTAACATAATAAGAGGCTACACTATTAATATAGGGAATTAACATGCCCCTCTCCTTCAAACAAGTGTTGTCCTCAACGCTTGATTATTTCTTGATGCTTCTGTATAAAATTCTCATCCTCCCATGTGAAATATTCTATAGGAAAGTTCTTCCACTTGCTGATATACTCTGAAATTGATTGTACTTGTCGAGTTCTTTTTTCTATGACAACTTCATAACTTCTTTCGATGTCATGTTTATCTTCCTGTTGTTTCATTAGATTCTGCACCAAAGTTGGGTTATCCTTTGAGAGTTGGAGAACTTGTCGTTGATGCTCGATGTGATCTTCCACTAATTTATCATCCATATTTTCTATTATTTTATCCTTCAAACCATCCAACTTAGCCTCCATTTCTACTTTTAAACCATCTATTTCATCTTCAATTGCTCTTCGTAAGATCGAAATTTATTGCACTTGGTACCGTAATTTTGATATCTCATCCTGCAATTCTTCCTCTTCATGCATCATAGTATAGATTTCTGAGGGCTTAATGGGCGTTGAATTCTTTTTAGGAGGCATTTCAGAACCCAATACTGAAATATATGCTCAATAGGCCCTTGGAATCACTTCAAACTTATTCTTCAAACAAGACTTATACAAAAAAAAATACACACCTTTTACTTGCTTTGAGGAGCTCGATATTGAAATTGAATTATCTCTGTAATTGAAGTAGTGAAATATTTTAATTTTAGTGCTGATGTAGCCCTCTGAATTATCTTTCGAATGCCACAGGTCTGACTTGATTTGGATTCTCCAAGACAAATTTGTGTCCAATCTCCCACAATGACCTAATTCTGGACTGGTTCAGTAGAGCAAACTTGTAGGACTTTCCACGTGTCACTGTTTCGTCCTTTGTCTCTTAAATTGATAACCAAGAAACCAAAATCCATGTAATTGTGACCACTTTTTACGGCACTCAAATCCACTGCCCAGAGAGAGAGTTATTGAACTTTTCCCACGATCACCTCTTTGAGATGAAATTCAGGAGCCGGAAAAAGCACTACCTTCCACAGATCATATCTCCAAAAATATTGCGAACCAAGATCTGAAATTTTTTGAAAATGTTCCTCAGGATGTCGGCCTTGCACCCTATGAATTTTAGCTTCTGCGACTTCGTAGAAAAAAATTTATAGCGCAAATTCCACGATGACCTATTTAGGAGCCTGAAAAAAGACCTAACGTCCACAGATCATATCTCCGAAAATATTGCGAAACAAGCTCTGAAATTTTTAGACAATCTTCCTCAGGATTTTCGCTTCGCACCCTAAAAATTTCAGCTTCTGAAACTTCGTAGAAATAAATTTATAGCGAAAATTCCACGATGACTTGTTTGGAGCAGCGAAACCTTAGAATCCAAACCTCTGATACCAAATGTTGTGTAACCAGCTCCAAAAAGAGAAGAAAAGAGATATAAACACCTTAGAAATGAGCCACTTCGAGGGGGCAACCTCCAATACATTACATAAATGAACAATTCTTGGATGATACAATTCACAAAACCTCCTTCTATATATAGGAGTCCATGGGGCCACAATGTAATCCTAGTGGGGCCACAATGTAATCCTAGCCGACCTAAAAATAATAATGTAAGGGCACAATAATAACAATATGGGGGTTACAGGGGTACAATAATAACAATAAGGGGGGCTACACTAACATAATAAGGGGCTACACTATTAATATAGGGACTTAACAAAATTTCTACCTCTCTTTTACGCTGCTTACTATGCTGCTTAAATTAATATAAAATGTGATTAGCACAAATAATATACAATCAGCACAATACTACTTAAGGCCAAGAGAAAATACTTTAGGTTTCAATGTGCCTTAAGTGCATAACCTACTAAAGACTCTTTTTAAATATAAACAACAAACTCATGTCACTAATAAGTTCTCTAAACAAAAGCATCCCAAAATGTTCTCCAACTGCCCTGGTAAACATATTGATAATTCAGCATGCACCCAAAATGGCCAACAAAACCAACAAGAATGTAGTCCACACACATATCCTGTGTATAATCAGCAGAGTACTTGTAGTTATTTAATGTGAATGCACACTTATTTGCATAAATCTCTATTGTTCTTAATAAAAAAACTACAGAAATACATCATACTATAGGTATCAAACATTCTACTATTGCAATTTAGAATGAATTTGTACCTTGTTGACACAAGGTGATCAAATTTGAAGTGCATACCACCCTGTCCAAGCCAGAAACAACTTTGGGCCTAAGTCTTCTCTGTCTTTGGCAAATTTGTACATGAATGTATACATAAGCACAGTAGGTTCAGCCACCCCAATAATTAACAAAGTCTAACCTCCGAAAATAGAATGGATGATGCCACATATTGCAGTGGATGATAGTGTTTGAATTATGGTCAGGATTCCATCTACAGTGCATTTTGATACTCGGTTTTTAATAGCATTTATCATTAAAGCCTCAAGAAAGAAAAAAATGCACTTTTATTAATCCTATTGCTATTTTTGTTTCCCGTATTTTCTATGAAATTATTGACCAATTTCAATGGAAGATTCATCTGAATAACTAAAGTGATTGGAAAATTTAAAGAATTAATTTTTTCAAGGGATGAATGTTAATATGCCTACAATGAATGCTTGTTAGTCAATACTATTACATGAAAACTATTCCTTTCATATATTATTAGTTATGCCACAAAGACAACTTGACTTGTATTAGACTTCCTATGGAGGAATTCAACTCTAGATGCAACAATATGGAGTGCACATATGGTAGATTTCAATGAGGTCTATTACTTTCGCAGATGATCAATAATCTTCAAATCCCTTTCCCACAAAAAACTTGCATCTCCTTGCGATATAGATATAGTGGAATGAAGTTTGCCTCTGTCAAAGTGTAGATCAGACCAAGGCCCCTAATTGATATATGGACCTTGAATGTACATGAAGCTGCAAAAGCCTCTCCAACAACCTCCTAGTAATTTAGAACAAATTTATTTTTCCAAGATATATCTCGAGTCCTTCAGTGGAGTTTATCTCTAATGCCAAAAATTCCTCAAGTGTGCTACCTTTTTTCTTAGAATCATTTTCAAAATACTAGTTAAAGTATACTGCAATGCTTCTCAGAATCATTTCTCTTTTATTTCCAAGAGATATCAAAGAGTCCTTAAGTGCAGTTTATCTATAATGCCAAAATCTCCTCAAGTGTTTTGTAGAAATTATATAACTTATGTGTTATATCTCCAAGATTCTCCTGATCCCACACTATTTTAACTTCATGCAAAATACAGAATCTATTCCACCATTGATCATTTGCGGAAATTAAATCAAGATTGCAATGCACACATGAAACAATAAAAATTCACACACATTAACACAGTTGTTTAATGGGAAATCCTGAAGCTGAAAACCCCAACTATCTATATATAATATATGTCATAGAGATCATGTAACAATCCTCATAAAAAGCTGATCATATCAAGCTCTCAGTACAATACAATCGCTACACACTAATCAGGCTCGATCTTGCAAATCCATGCACCGATCTTTGCCACCTACTAGCCTGCCTCTACTGCGCAATCCCTGCTAAAGAATAGCTCTGAATGAATTCGAATTAATCCAGCCTTTCTCATGCAATCCTCATAGGCATCTCCACTAAGTGTTGGATGCAATCAATGCATCACTATAGTCACAACTAATAATCTATCTTGCCCTTTCACCTATCTCTCCACTGGTCTCCACTGAAACTGCCATGCACTGTAGTTAACTGATGTATTCTTCAGTTTATTAATGAGTTATTATTTAGTGAATTAATTAACTAGTTAATTCACACCACTCTCACTAGTGTATCAATCAGTTAGACTAGATACAACTAGCTCAACTGTGTCTAACTGAGTTAAACTGAACACAACTCCACCAACTACTTCTACAACTCCACCAAACTCTGTCACATGAGTTCTGATTGAAGTTCTCCATGCGATAGCTCCACTAAACCCTCAGGAATAGCATAATTCCTTCTTTAGTTGTTATTTTATCATCTGTTTCAGGCTGATGTCAAGAAGAATAAAGATCTTGTTTATAGTCCAAATATTATTAAGAGCTAATAATATTCGACATATCTATTTTTAGACTGGCAATCTAAAAATAGATTCTGCCCAATATGTCTAAAAATAGAAGTCCATCTATTTTTCCAACTTAACCAACCATCCACAAATAGCATCCTGCAACTCATAGAATATGATCAACATGTCTAAAAATAGACATACATCTAAGAAGAAAATAACCTCTCGCCAGGCCCCACTAGTTTAGGTGATTGTTGCCAACTAGGATACGGAATGATGTTTCAGGATGCCTCCTTCACTGTTTCTTGTTGCAATCTTCAACACTCCCTCTCAACAAGAAAGGATTGTCTTTGCATGCGACATGCAACTCCATGCATTCGCCCTGCAACCTTTGCAAGCGCCCTGCAACTCCATGCATCTGCCCTGCAACTCTTGCTGCAACACTTTCGAAACTGAATAGGCTCCAAAAAACTCAATCAATCTAATGCATCTATCATCAAAGTCTTCGACTTTTGCTGGTACCAACTACACATGTCTTCAGTAACCACTGCGTTGTTGAACTCTGCACCCATGCACTCTACACTTGCTGTCAACTTTGAACCGCGCTCCAGTATCCGACACTATCACTTTGATCTCATTGCATCAATCCAACTGATCATGCTACTGCTGCTCTATGGGCTCCTCGTAGCCAAGTTCAATTCATGAGATCCACACCATCTCAATGAATCCTGCCCAGAAATTTCTTCTTGGATTATCCATGCATGTCGCCCCACCTCTTACCTAGTGGTATAGCTTCATGCACTCCCTCTGCCCACCTGGCACGAAATTTCTCTACATGAGTGGTTCCTCCCACTCCATGATCCTCATCTTGTGGTTTCTCCACATCCCGAGGTTCACTCTTACCTACATGCAAATCCTGCTCCTTCTCAAGCTTCAATTGCATGTCTTTCTTGCACTTCCCAACAGTAGGAAGCTCCGTATAAATCCCATCTACATCAAGTATGTAAATATTCTTAGCTTGAATCCCAACCTTTGTGACTTTTCATGTTGCTTTGTACTGAAGGAAAAATTTTCCTTCACTAAAGAGAACATCATAGCCTTTATCCTCTAACATTGCGACTGAGATTATATTCTTCTTTAAACCTGGAACATGCACAACATCTAGTAAAAGAATGAGTTTACCTAAATCCCTCTGAAAGGTAATAGTACCAATGTCGGTCGCATTGTATTGTCCATTGTTGCCCAACTCAACATGCAACTGGAGATCTTTCTCCACCAAGTCACTGAAAAGATTCACATCTCCCGTCATGTGAAAGGAAGCACCATTATCAAAGTACACCCCGATCCCAATGCACTAGACACCATGCATGCGATCAATGAGAATTCAAGCTCAAATTGCGAGGCAAGAGCCTCACCAGCTGCAGCTCCAGCAGCCATCTTGTTCTTCTTCTTATGTGGATAATTAGTGGCGAAATTCCCATGTTCGTGACAGTGAAAACACTTCACTTTGGACATGTTAAGCTCCTTGCCATCTTCACCGGCCTCAGATATAGAATATAATTTCTTCCCCTTCTTCCTCTTTGCCTTGGAAACCAAAGCACAATCCTCTTCATCATCATTCTTCAATGAAGATCCATCCCTGGTACCCCACCTTATCTCCTCCTGCACAAGAACCGACCAAAGTCGCTCCCATCCCGGCAATTTCTCTCGTCCATTGACAAAGTCTTCATAGCTATGCCAACTCTTTGGAAGCCAAAGGAGAGCCAATATCACCAATTCTTCTTCATCAACACTGACTCCTACTCTCCCAAGCTCATCCCTGAATTGGAAAAACTTTTTCAAGTATACCGGAATAGTGTCATTCTTCTCCATTTTTATTTTTCTGAGCTTGTCTTTAAGCGCGAACTTCCTTTGGTCACTTCTGCTTTGGAACAAGTCTATCAAAGCCTTCCAAATTAAGAATGGAGTGGCTTTCCTATGAAGGCTAGACACAATGTGGTCCTTCACACCTTCCAACAGAATCCTTCGACACTTTACTACCTTTTTTTTCCATGCGTCAAGTGCGGCAACATCGCTAGATCTCGGCTTAGGAACATCGCTATCGATGAACTCCTTCAACCCATTATCATCCAGCACCACCTCCATTCTGTCCTTCCATGCTATGTAATTCAAGCTCCCATCAAGGTCATACTCCAATTTCAATCCGTTGAAAGACATTTCAATGAATGCTCAACTTCGACACCAAGAAAACACAGCAGCAAATTTGAATTCCACCAGCACAAAACTCAACCGTTTCAATAATTGCAATCTCCTCCAATGATCAACTCCTCTGATACCATGTAGAAATTATATAAATTATGTGTTTTATATCCAATATTCTCTTGATCTCACACTATTTTAACTTCATGCAAAATACAGAATCTATTCCACCATTGATCATTTGCGGAAATTAAATCAAGATTGCAATGCACACATGAAACAATAAAAATTCACACACATTAACACAGTTGTTTAATAGGAAATCCTCAAGCTAAAAACCCCAACTATATGTATATAATATATGTTATAGAGATCATTTAACAATCCTCATACAAATATGATCATATCAAGCTCTCAGTACAATACAATCGCTACACACTAATCAGGCCCGATCTTGCAAATCCATGCACCGATCTTTGCCACCTGCTAGCCTGCCTCCACTGCGCAATCCCTGCTGAAGAATAGCTCTGAATTAATTCAAATTACTCTAGTCTTTCTCATGCAATCCTCATAGGAATATCCACTGAGTGTTGGATGCAATCAATGCATCACTATAGTCACAACTGATAGTCTATCTTGCCCTTTCACCTATCTCTCCACTGGTCTCCACTGAAATTGCCATGCACTGTAGTTAACTGATGTATTCTTCAGTTGATTAATGAGTTATTATTTTTTAATTAATTAACTAATTAATTCACTCCACTCTCACTAGTGTATCAATCAGTTAGACTAGATACAACTAGCTCAACTGAGTCTAACTGAGTTAAACTAAATACAACTCCACCAACTACTTCTCCAACTCCACCAAACTCTGTCACATGAGTTCTAACTAAAGTCCTCCATGCAATAGCGCCCGTAAGCCCTTAGGAATAGGGTAATTCCTTCTTTCAGCTGTTGTGCCACATCTGTGCACTGAACTGAAGTGCTCCAAGAGAATAAGATATTGTTTAGAGTCCAAATATTATTAAGAGCTAATAATATTCGACATATCTATTTTTAGACTGGCAGTCTAAAAATAGACTCCGCCCAATATGTTTAAAAATAGAATTCCATCTATTTTTCCAACTTGACCAACCATCCACAAATAGCATCCTGCAACTCATAGAATATGATCGACATGTCTAAAAATAGACATACATCTAAAAATAGCCTGTGTGGGCCCCACCTAGTTTAGGTGATTATTTTCCAACTAGGATCAAGGATGATGTTTCAGGATTCCTCCTTCATTGTTTCTTGTTGCAATATTCAACATGTTTCACCATTTTTTAACAATCGTTTTCAAAAGGTCATTTCTTAAATCATACTAAAATGCTTAGAATCATTTTCAAAAGGTAATTGGGTCATAGTATGGAACGTGCATGTCCAATGGGCTATTTAAGCATACTGTAGTGCTTATAGTAATTTTCAAAAGGTAACTGGGTCATAGTATGGAATGTGCACTTACAATGGGCTATTTATGAATATATGTGTGCATAACTACCCTTGTAGACAGGTTGGATATCTCTTGAGGACATTTTAACCAATGTCCATCACGGATTTTGGGGCTTTAAAGGGTATTTTAGGGTTCGGATTTCTTAATAAGAAGGGTTCAAGGTTTAAAGCCTTCACATTTTTGGTATAATTCGTTTAAATTTTTAGGGTCTAAGATTTAAGATGTAGGACGAACTAGCTCAAGGACATTGGATACTGGACTTGTTATGCTATCAGGTTGATGTTATGCTCTGCGATTGAGTTGGATATTCAAGAATTTTTGCAAAACTAGAAAATATACTTGGGAAAGATTGTGATCTGAGTTGTTAGTTGATTCACATATTTCTAGGTTTTATCAGCATTGTAGTGCATTGAGAAGAATGAAGTGTTAACATATGAGGTGAGCTAATTGTTACAGCTAAAATTCGGCATATATAGATTTTCACTCTAATCAAATTTTAATATGATAATGTAATTTCCTTTTGGCTGGCAGTAAGTACTGATGCTGGGGGAAACTCTTCTCTCAAATGGAATAAGGCTACATGATCAACACAGTGCTATGCGACTCGATATAGACAACATGTCATATGAGGTTTCTCCATACAATTTGTTAACTGTATATAGACAAATGGATATGAAATGTGAAGGAATTGATTTGTTTTATTCGGAAATATGACATGTTTCCTCCCCTTATTTATTCAGTAATTGTTAGCTCTATAGGAGAAGATTGGCTATGTTAGCACAGGACTTAGTGAGGAGACTATTTCCAAGTGTTTAGAGAAAAGCTTGTACTCCTAAAAAACAGAGTATGCTTCTCAGAGTATGGATATTGAAGTCAAATGCATCATTTTCCAGGTATTTATAATATCTGTGGGGAGATTATCAAAGAATGAAGCAGCCTTGGACTTTAAAATTTGTTTGTAGATTTATAGGTTTAGTTGGTAGTTTTAAAGTGTAAAATTTTCTCCCTCTTCAGATTCAAAAACATATGGAAACCCTTGCTTCTGAGAGTATGAACATGATGGTATTAATTGTTTATACAGGAAGAGTATGAAGAAAGAGATGAGCTGGGCAGTTTAAAGTGTAGTCACAGTTATCACGAGGCCTGCATCAAGTAGTGGTTGCTTCAGAAAAAAAGTGTCCAGTCTGCAATATTTCTATCATTTCATAGCAGGAAAATTCTGGTCTGCTGCATTTTTTTTTGTTTCTGTTAGGAAAATCTTAGGATCAGTGCTTTGATGAAGCAGCAAGCCCTTCCCTTGATTTTCTTTCCTTGTGCTAGTGTTTAAACTTTTATAAAATCCTATACATGTAAATATCCTTTGTGCAACCTGAATTCTCATGACTATTCCTTTGATAATGTTCTTTTATTTTTCTGGTAAATTATTCTTATAATATTCCTTCTATAGATATGGCTAGTGTTATTTCCAGTTATATGGCAGCAGGCCCTTCCCTTGATTTTCTTTCCTTGTTCTATTTTGATTTTGTTTATCATCATAACCATTCCCTTTGAAAACTTTTTCTAGGTGGCCTAACTCAAGTTAAATTCTATTCACTAATGTGTTGATTGCACCAAGTTTTTATACCGGGAAATGATGTGAACTAGAATGTGAGTGTTTGTGTGTGTGTCTAATTCGTAGACTTGGTGAGCTAGAGAACCATCCTCTTTTCCAAAAATCAAAACATCTATAAAGGGTATTCCCTTCAAATTTTTTATTTCCATTGTGAACTTAATGCTAGTGTTTTGGTTATTCAGATGCTCTAGGGATCTATCTAGGTTTTCTTTCGCATGAGGCCATACTATTTTGGCATCCTCAACATATTATTTTCACCTTTTAGTTTTAGTGGAAAAAACATGATGGATTATTTTTCAAAATGCTCCATATATAGGTTGCCTACTGTCGGTGATAGCAGAGAACCACCTTCAATTTTTTCCTAAAACCACCATACTATTTTGGCATCCTCAACATATCATTTTCACCTTTTAGGTTTGAGTGGAAAAAACATGATGGCTTATTTTTCAAAATTCTCCATATATAGGTTTCCTATTGTCAGTGATAGAAGAGAACCACTTTCAATTTGTTCCTAAAACCACCTTCAATTTGTTCATAAAAAAATCCCTTTGGACTTATGAAGTGAGTAGATTTACGACATACCTTTACTAGGTTCATTGTCACTTCATCATATTCTTGAAAACCCTTGTGGATTTATCTCTAAACTTGAGTGAACTCGAGTCAGCCCCAAAATAAGAGGATTTCTACTCAGAAGGGTGATATTGGTCATGTTTGGTCAAACTCACCAATACTCAATGACTGTGACTAGGCTTGATCAAGGTCAATTACATACGACTTTTTTTGAGCTACATTAGCTGAATTATTTTGCATGCCATGGCCTTTATGAATATCGTATGTACTTTTGATACAACAAATTAATGCCAGCTGAATTTCACCAAGTTGCTAAGTTGACTATTGATTTTGGGAGTGTCTGAGTTGTGTGTTGGATCCTCTGATCTTGAAACAGACAGAGAACGAGAAGGAAAGGTGGAAAATCTAAATCATAAAAATAGTTTAACAAAAATGAAAGACTACTAAAAATAAAATCTCTTGCTCTTAATCAAGGAGGGAGAACCTCGTTCATATGGTGCTTCTTAGGCATTCACTGGCAGGCTAAAAAAGGATTTAAGGTTTAGAACAACCACAGATATTCTAGAAACGCATGAAAGGTGGTGTGAGAAAGCACATCTGGGGTAGAATCCCCCAGAATGAATTGAATGACATGTGAGGGAAATAGAATTCATTTTCAAATACACAAACTATAAAATGTATATAATTTAACAGAAACTTCCATTTCTTTAAGTGATAAATGCCAAAAACAATTTGTAAGCCAGAAGTGATCAGCAGGCCAAAAATAGCTATAACTGCAATTAAACAAGGCCCACATACTTTACATAAAAGATACATGAAGCTGGCCCAAATTCTAATATTCCTTCAATGACAAACTAAAGGGAAACATTCTCAAGCTATGCTTCTTCATAACATGAGACACAATGCACAATAGTATTGCTTTCAATCTTGTTGAAGAAACTGAAACATTTTAAAGTCCTTGTCAGTCTCCTCGGTGATTTGATAAAATTGTTATTTACTAAAATTCTGCCACATAAATGTATGAAAATGAATACCAAAAGAAAATCTAAGTAACAAAGCCTATTGAGGTTGAGAGTATAGAGAAAATTTAGACATCTTCACAGACAAGTGAGTCTAGAAGACCCCTTTGGGAGATATTGTAGAGAAAACACAGTGAAACTGACTTCTTCACTGCAGCCTTGCTAAAGGACAACACATAGTACAGGAATTGTCCCGTGGATTGCCTAAGGATTAAATAAATCTTTACACAAAAAACCCAGAATACAGTTTGCCGACATGCTATTTTTGGAAGTTTACAGATTGAAAATATCGTAAAACCCATATGAGCTTTTGCAAACTTCATCAAAAATGGTATTGGATAATCATGTAGATCGTCTTCAGTATTCACTTTAGTCTTTAAACCATTTTGTTCTAAGATTAGTCCTATGGTCTAACTCGCATTATAAATCAAATCCTTACCGAGAAAACATTATCTAGATTTTTCATTCATACCTAGCACCTAAACCAATGGAAGTCCGGACTTCAACCAAATGTATCAGAGAAGACCTGCAACAGGTACTCGGGATCAATTTCTTTACTTACCGCATCCTTCCTCCAAACCTGCGATAGTATGGTCGCATCCTTCCTCCAAACCTACAATAGTATGGTTGCATCCATCCTCAAAACCGACGACAATATGGCCGCATCCTCCCTCCTTCCCTGGACAAACCATGCAACCGGAGGGAACTGAACGAGGGAAATTAAAACTTTTGATATTTGGAAATTTTTGACATTTTGAAATGAAATACGTGTGTTTTTTAAGGCCACTCAAATTCCATTAAATAAAATGTGTGAGATTTTTCTTGGGGTTAATAAGGGGTTTGGGTAAATAAGTGGTATTGTTGATTATAAATAATTATTAATGAGGTTAGATCTAAGACATTTATTTAAATTATTAATTATATAAAAAGTTTGAATTTTTATCTTATAAACTAGGGATTTTGGTTGAATTTTTAATCTAATTATGTGATATTAAAGATGAATTATGATAACTTAAAAATAATTTTTATGTGGTTAAAAGGGAAGTAGTAATGTTATGGTATGAATGATTATTTTCAACAAAATTTTTGGTTTAGTAAGGATAACTCATCTATGGACATTTTCCATGATTTTTAAGACGGAGTCAATATAGGAAAGGTGATACTTAAAGGGCTCCCACATGCTTTAGAAATTTTATATCTATTGGTTTATAAACATTAGAGGTGGAAAAATATCCTAAGCTCTAGAGCTAAGTTTGTTCCAACTTAGCTATATCTTGAACAACAAATTGTTGTTGACGTCAAGGATATGATATAAATTTGGTGGGTTGTAGGGTAGTGTTGTCATGAAATAATTGTAATGTAGTTACTAGGTAGGTAGGGGGAACCATTTTAGTGGAACTTGGCCATAAATGGGACATCTATCCATGCATATTTTTTTAAGAACAAATACACCTAGTGGATTATCATTGTACGAGAATCTCTTTAGGATCTAGGCTACTGTGCACACACTAACTAAAGGGATATTAGTGAAACCCACAAAAGTATTATAGGTGCTTTTATATAAATAGGTGTTCTTGTGTTCTCATTGGTTAGTTATGGGAAAATTACAACAAAGTAAGAGAAGTTATAGGTGATTTTATAGAAATAGGTGTTCTTGTGCTCTCATTTATTAGGTATGGGAAAATGACAACAAAGTAAGAGAAGGATTTGACTACTGGACAATTAGAGAAATGATTCCACACAAAACCAAGTGTGGTGTTGCAACACTTTCTCGGCTAAGGGCTTTTGAAGGGGTTCCGCCACCATATGACCGGAAGAAGAGAATGGTCATTCCAGATGCTCTGAAAGTTTTGAGGCTTCAACCAGGTCACAAGTATTATCTGCTAGGAAGGCTTTCCAAAGACGTTGGCTGGCATCACTATGACACTATTACAAAATTAGAAGGCAAGAGAAAGGCAAAGGCTCAGGTTTCATATGAGAGAATGAAGCAATTGGAAAAATTGAGATCAAAATTAGTGGAGTTATCCGAAAAGCAGCTTGCCCCAGAGATGGAAAAGATAAAACTTGACAACATATTGGTCAATTTCCTTGACCCTTTATTGGTTATTCAGAAGGAGTATGAATACACCACCATTAATATCAAGGTAACCCCTAGTAGATCAAGGGCTACAAGTTGTAGTTTTCGTATGAACCTCAACATACCACAACCATGCTTACAACCAGGATATGTTTTTTGAGGAGGAGAAATCTTGTCGAGATCAACATCAAGAATCCATTGCAAAAATAAAAGTACAACTTTGGTGATTCCAGATGATCATATATGAATAGCTGCATTAATAGATGTCGAATGTCGAAATTATGGAGGAAAAATATGAAATGCATATTCCTTTTGCATTCGAGCGAGAGGAAAATCAATCATCAATGAAAATTCAAAATTTTCAAGCTGAGCAAGATCAACCAAATTGGGGGCAGAGTTTGGGGAACCTTCATAAGTGAATGGGGCCTATGTGATATGGCTACGAGTTATCTACCCCCACACAATCCAATATGCAAACAGTAAACATTGTAGGCATACGGTTAATTAACCCCACACATAGGGATTACATAGGTTTTGTTCCCACGTCACATGCTCATGAACTAAAATCTCTCTTTACTGTCAATATGTGCATATGCAGCAACAAGACATATATTCAATTTTACTGGTTGGGTGGCTCTTATAAGAACCATGCCAGACATGTAATATTTTCAAATAATGAGGATCACAACATTGTCTTAATCTCCAGGCATTAGGGATTATAGAGGTTTTGTTCACATGCCTCCACCCTTCTAGATTCAGCCTGCAGGCATATTCTGGGATTCTAGAGGATATCTTCCTTCACCCAATAGCCATGAGGGATTGCAAAGGTTTTGCTTCCACAGCTCCACCCTTCTATTTAATTAGGAATCGGCCTAGATAACCAAGCAATAGCCATGCGTAATGAAAGGCGAAGCACTCCAAGTCTTGCAGCTCTATCCCACGACTGAACGAAGGCACAAATAGCTAGGGAGCAACCATCAAACAGGTCGCATGAACGTGCACAGGGCACCCGTGCAGTCCCAAATTAGCAAATTTGATACGCCCGCCCTCAAACGAAACGACCCGACCTGAACGTGTTTAGGCAGGTGCCCTCACACAACGCGCACGATTGAACAAAGGCACAAGGGAGAAAACGGAAAACGGGCCGAACGAGCATGCAAAAGGCACCTGTGCAGTCACAACTTAGAAAATTTGATACGGCCACCCTCAAACGAAACGACCTGACCCGACCCAAACGCGTTTTGGCAGGCGCCCTCACACGGCGCACCTGACCGAACGAAGGCACAAGGGAGAAAATGGCAAACGAGCCACACGAACATTATATAATGTTGCCCCGGGTAAGGGTATGTAAGCTATAACTATAGTTTTTGCATATTGTTTTTATTATGTCGAGTCTAATTTATTTTAGACCTTTTTCTTAGCTATACCATTTTGATGTGGACAAGAGGTACTTAAGAGTGTTTGAAAAGTAATAACGAAATTTAATATTATATCATGATTGAAAATTTATGCATTAATATTGGTCTAAATGGCAGTAATGGGGATGTGGACATAAAATTGTACTGTCTTGTGCAACTTGTTCCCCATAAGGGATAGAAATCGAGTGTTGGAACACAAAATTAAATAAAAAAGTGTGATTTGATACCACAAATAGGAAGCCAAAAGAGCTTGAAAATAGAGGGGGAGAGGTTTGAGCTAGGGGAGCTGCCTACACAAGGAGGAGACCCAAAATTTATCGGAACATGGAAAGAGACAAGCTAGAAGAAAGGGAGGGAGTTGTCCAACTAAGAAAAAAAATAAGAATAGAACTAAGGGTACCAAAGAAGTTAGTATTTATGTAGGGGAAATTGTGCGTATGAAAATTGTGCAAGACTTGGGATGCATGAAGCTACATCAGTGATGGTGCCCTCAACACAGTAACACCTATTTCGATGGAAAAGGTTGCAGGATGCGAACAGGGTGGTGAAGAAGCTTCAAATTCGAAGATGAGAAATTCAAAACCCACTGGAAAAAATTCCAACTTGACTTCTTGAGATTTACGAAAATCCATTGACAACCTGGAGGGGAAATATTCCCAACTTCTTACTGCATAGGGGGAAACTGAGCCAAGAAAAGACAAGGGAATTCCCCATGTTTTTGCTTTAAATGAGATGAGAGAGACATTAACGTTCACAACACCGAGCAAGAGACACATAAGATTGAAATAATTCTTAGCATCAATGGAGTTTACAAAGGTGTGGAGAGCCCACCAACTAGCAAAAGGGTTGTCTTGACTCTCAAGGGCACACCCTTGAATTGATACTTTCTTCCTTATCATATTAACACCAACCATGAATTCCACCTTTAGACTAGTGAACTCCCATGCCTGAGGGATCGAATCAACCACGAAATTCATTAACTCTCCCCACCCTGTATCCATCAATGAACTTGGTACAAAGGAAAAGGATGGAATTCATGGTTTTCCAACTTCATAAGACTCCACATGTGAGGGGTAAATGGGTGTGTGGCCAACATGCCCACAAACCACCACCTCAACCTTAATGACAAGATCCTAACGCCAAATGTTATGCGTGATGCGAATATGTGCATATATAGGAGGAGACAGGGGGGGCATAGAAAGGAGGGCTTTGGAAATGTTCAAAAAATAATTCTTATGGTGCATATATCCAACTAGCAAAACAAGAGAGAGGGACAATTATATTGAGTGGAATTATTCGTGGAATATCTTTCCAACCTGACATGTCATTGATCTCATACTAACCCACTTCCTTCAAGAAGGAAGGCTTGATTCATTTGTGTATCTGCCTCTTTGTTTTGGCTTCTTAAAATGTGGTAATAAGCCTTTTGAGAGAATGATTTTAGGGTACTATTGATTTTTCTAAGGAGGAGGGATAAATTTTTGTTCTTCAGGAGAAAACCTTTTTGAAGGTGTTGAATAGTGATAAGGGAATCCCCCAAGATCACTAACTTAGAGACATCTTGATCATTATCCAATTCAAGACCTGGAAGAAGCCCATACATTTATGTGAGATTGTTCATTCTTTGGACTAGCCCCCATAAGTACTTTATTTTTCATATTCCATTGGGATTTAGGAGAATCTCTCCCCCTCCCCCTCCTGCCACCCCAACTATTTAACTTTTATATTTTTATGAACTATTATGCTTCTATTATAACTCTTTATAAATGTATAAATGTATGTAATTTAAATGTATGTGGTATAAAAAAAAAACTTAACATATTAGAATCATGAAGATAAAGGTAAAAGAATAGAAACTAAAAATATTATACAAAAAAAGTGTTGTTCTATGTAAATTAACAACATAACTTCCAACATGATCCTCATAAAACTAACTAAACCCATATTGGTACACTGTCAAGTTTGATATTTCAATAAATTTTTAGATGATTTTCATGAAATTATTAGAGTTTTTGTTTAGCTAGTTTAAATTTGACTTGAGATTTGTGAACCTCATGAAACTAATTTACCAAAAAATAAATTAGACAAAATTCAAATGTAATTAGTTTTATTCACCAATCTAATAACTTATTTCAAAACTATATAAAAATATATATTTAAAATATAATTGTTAATATATTTGAAATGCAGTGTGAATTCTATAATAATTTTAGATATTTATTTTTCAAAAAAATTTATTCTATTTTATATTTATATATAAAAGTAAGTTAAAACTCTATTTAAAAAATATATTTGAATTTAAAATTATTAATGTGATGTTTATTCTGAAACTATATTATAATATTATATGCAAAAATAAATTTATATTTATATACTAATGAGAAAAAATATATTTAAATGTGAAATTATATTAATATAATTTGCATTTTAAATTAAAATTTGCATTATATATATATATAGAGAGAGAGAGAGAGATATTCGTATTTAATCCAAACTTATTATATAATTCCACACATTATATATATTAACCCAAAGTTCCAAGGTTTAATTATGGTGGCAAATCATATTCCAAAGTATACCATATGCTGGAAAAACATTAAAATGGTGGTGTTAGCTATTGCAAAGTCCGAATATGTGATTTATTGGAGGCACATTCCAATTAACTTTTGATATAATGGTATGGCACTTATATTATCAAATCCGATGGCATATGTCAAAACGTATGGTAAGGTTTGGCTACCGACGCATATTTTAGAAACGTCGCAGTTTCGACGTTTATAAAATATGCGTCGGTAGCCAAAGGTTTGGAGCAAACGTCGCAAGACGGACGGCTTGGAGAAAAACGTCAGTCTTGCGACATTTGCTCCAAACCATCGCAATACCGACACATATTTTAGAAACGTCGAAACTATGACGTTTCTAAAATATGCGTCGGTATTGCGATGGTTTGGAGAAAAATGTCGGTCTTGCGACGTTTAAAACGTTGCAATACTGACGCATATTTTAAAAAAGTCGCTTTTTCGACGAATAGTTTAGAACATCGCATGTCCGACAACATTCATAAACGTCACAAAAGCGACGATGTCCCTAAACGTCGGTATAGCGACGGTTTATGGCGAGATTTGAAAAACTGATAAAATTTGGGGAAATTTCCAACAATACGACAAAAGTGTCGGAATTTCTGCTAAATGTACTAGTGAGAGTAAATGGAAAATATCGAAAGCATAGCTAAAAGGCAAGCAAAGGAAAAATAAATACAATGGAAAATTTACAGGAACACGAGACAAGACGAAGAAACATGGAGGCTAAAGTCAAGGCAACTTTGGATTCAAGCTGGAGACAAGAACGCTACCTTTTTCACAACTCAGCCAAACCAAGAATGATAAAAAACAACATTGAAAAAATAGTGGGAGAAGGAGGGCAAGAAATAAAGGGACAAGAAGATGTTAAAAGAGAGGTCTTCTGACACTTTAAAGCTCTCCTAACAGCTGTAGACAACCAGGCAAACCCAGAGGAATTATTAATGCACATCCCAAAGTTAATTGATGAGGAAACAAACAATTCCCTCTCTAAAGAATTTGTTAGCACTCAAATCTACCTTAGGCTGAAATAAGGTAAAACTCAAGGCAACATCAAACCACGCTCAGCCTTGTAGCTAGCCCTACGAGGACAGGAGAGGGCTCTCTCCGGGTCTATCTTGGCAAAAGGTCTTCAAAGGGGCTGAGATGACTTATAATGGATATTGATTTTAGGCTAGTAAATAGATAGGAAGGTTTGTTTTAAATTTTTGGGTTTTCGTTGGAAAAATGGGAAAAACAATTTTGGGCTCGGGGATGAGGCCAGATCTTTGCAGAATTCGAGTTGGGGCAAGGTAGGCAGTAGTATTGATGCTTTTTGATTACGTGTATGGATGGATCAGAATGACAAGGAGCTGAAGAGGGCAAGGGAGAACAAGGATCCTCTCCAAACTGGCGAAAACATACAAAACTAAACAAATTTAAAGGAAGAGCACTGGAATCAATGGATTCTACCTCATTTACTCATTCATTTAGTTTCAGAAGAAAAAGATGGGAATGGAATACATTAAAAATTAAAGAACTTACAAATAACTGAGAGAACACACCATCAAAACTGAAAGCCACAAGAATCCCAATAGGTGCTGCAAAACCTCTGATCTTTCCTTAGCCAAAATGCAGAAAATGAAAATATGTACAATAGTGTGCCAAACTTTTCCCAAGAGTCCAACCAGTCTAACCCTGAAAGTGTCTCAGAAAATACATAATATAGACCATCCTAACCCCTTCCCACACCTCTAGGGGTCGAATTCCTCCTTCTAGGAGCAGTTTCAACCAATTCTAAACATGGAACTAAAATCTAGGCATCCAAACAACTTGCCTCTAAAAGGAGGGAAACTGATTCATTCATTCAATTTTCACTTTTTTTGTGAATGAATCCTCTAGAACAAGTAAATAAGTGCCAAAGTTACATCATGTACATCAAATTACATCAAGAAAAACCAAAAATTACATCAAGAGGTGAAAGTAGTCCAAACTGGCCGAATTTCTGAGCTGGAAGGTGAAAAACATGCCAAAAATCTCTATGCGCGGCACGCCAAAGCTCTATGCATCGCGCTACTTTCATCTTGTTTTTGGGGCACTTCCTGGAGTCCAAATTGAGGTCAAGATAGCTCGTTGGAAAGCCCTGGATGTTTTCTATCCAACCCAAGTGGAATGTTTCAATTTGGAGCTCATTTTCCCCTCCAAAACTTCATTCACCCAGAAGTACTTCCTGCTGGTGCAAAAGGTGGCAGAAAGGTGGTTTTCATGGTGTTTTTGGCCCTTTTGATCATCCAAAACTTAATGAAATGCTTCAGCCATTTCTGAGCATGCATAACTTACCATGACACATCCAAAAATACAAAGTTTTCCTCTAGAAAGTGCCCCAATCATAAGCGCGCGTCAGGACGCGCTACGCGTTGGGCGAAAAAACCTGTTTTGTGACCAAAATTTTCAAAATGACAAAATCTTCTCCAAATTTGCTGAAATTTGGAGTGAAGGTCTCCCATCATGTCTCATGCCCAGCCAAGGAAGCTTCGGCCAAGATTCTGAGTGGATCATGTGTTTCACGACGTTTCAGTGCCCTCCTGGTGCATGCAGTTTCAGCTGTAGAGCCACTCTCTCGGTCATATAATGTATCGATGCCCACCTCCATGGTGTTGAAATTCTATGCCAAGTGTATGTTTGGCTTGCTGAAAATGATAAATGAAGACTTGGTGTCTTTGGCCCCAAGTGCCAAATATGTGCCAAAAGGGAATGAGGGATTGTGAGAAAAAGGGACAGTGGGAAAAGTGGCCTGTGGAGTTGGTCAAGTGAAATTTTGTCCCTTTAAAATCTCTGTTTTGACAATGTAGAGACAATAGGGCAGCTACTTGAATGCTTGGGATTTAGGGAATTTTATAAGTGATATGAGGAAAATAATAATGATAGGGCATGAAAGCATTTGAGGGATAATAGAGACAAATAGGAATAAGTGATAGGAGTGGTTTGATTAGGGAATAGGGTAGGGATGATATAATGATGATATTACAATGAAGGGGAGCAGAGTCACAGATGAGGAATGGTTTTTGAACTATTTGACACAAAAATCAAACTTCAATACTCAAACTTCAAACCCTAAGGGAGAATTTTTTTACAAAATGAGAGGGTTTAAGTCTTTGACATTCACTCTCTTATAATCCATCATATAGCCACACCATTCACAAGTTTATGGCCAATTGCAAGGTGAGTCAAACTTACTCGGAGAAAAATTGACGAAACCAATACAAAAATCTGGAAGCAATGGAAAAAATTTGAGTTTCAGCTCTTAGCGCCGCGCACCAACCCAACGCGCCGCACGCGCCATGTGCGCCGCGCCAGTGTATTTTTACAATGAAAAATTTCTCTCTACGCGCTGCGCGCGCCATGTGCGCCACGCGCCAGCCCAACGCGTCGCGCGCTGATCCAACACACAGTTTGGCTTCAAAACTCATTTTTTTTTACTTCCTTGATGTGTCTTAGCTTTTGCTGATGTCTTTGGTGTGCATATGGAGTGTTGAAACATTATAATTATATATGTACAAAAGACTTTGAATTTCCACTCATAAAAACTCACTTTTATAATGTTTCCATTGCCACTTCCTTTTCAAGCTCTGCTTTGGCTCCTTTTTGCTTCCACTGTGATTTTTTTTTTGGCTAAATGATGAAATTTTTGTCAATCTGTTGCAGGATTGCTGGAACCACTGAAGATGGTAAGGTGACAGGGCTGCCTTTGAAGCTATTTACATATGAAGAAATTTGAAAATTACATTGGGTTTGCATAAAGATGAACTACACTATGTTTCTTCAAAATCATGATCAAGCATATGATGATGAAATGATTTGCTGTGAAAACTAATGTCAAACCTCCCTCATGCCCCTGTTGACTGTTCTTGGACATTTGAAGACTAAATTGACAAAACCCTAGACCTAATATGACCTAGAAACCCTAAAATGACTCTTTGGCAAGTAAGAGACCAATCATGACTGTAAATGACTTGAAAATGGTTTTGATGAACTAAATTAGACCAGCAAGTACAAGGCATGAGGGGAACAAGTGAAGAGACCCTTCCGTCAGATTATGGCATGCCCCTAGCGGAATGCAACGAAGTGAATCGAGCGAGACACCTAAAAATGAAATGCAAAAAGAGAAATGATCTCTGACGGAGGGATGACCGGACCGACTCTAACAGAAGTCATAGAAAAAGAGGTTATGGCAGCTATTTGGGATTTTCATCCGGAAAAGGCACCGGGCCCAGATGGTTTTCCCATCTCATTCTATCACACCTTCTGGAAAATAATTAAAATGGACTTGTTAAAGATGATCAGATATGACATAAAAAAAAGGGTAGGTGGATTTACCAATTCCACATATTTCCCCCTCATACCAAAATACCCCCGTCCCACCTCCCTCAATATATTTTGGCCAATTTCCCTTTGCAATACCTCTTACAAGATCATCTCTAAAATTCTTTTTGGAAGGCTCAAACCTCTACTCGACTCTCTCATTTCAGAAAATCAAGGGGGCTTTGTCCCCAACCACTAGATAGTCGATAATATCATCCTTTTTCAAGAGCCTCTTCACACAAGTCTCTTTAGAAATGAAAAAGGCCTCATCCTAAAAATGGATATGGCAAATTCTTTTGACAGATTTAACCTCACCTTCCTTGCAATTATTCTAAATAGATATGGTTTTTCTGAAGATTTCATCAACACAATCAAGGCCTACACAATAAGACCATGGACAGCTCCTCTTGTCAATGGTAGACAATGTGACTTCTTCTAAAGCTCAAGGGACCTTAGGCAGGGCTACCCCCTGTCCCCTTTTCTTTACATCCTAATGGATGACTCTCTTAGTAGAAAATTGGATCATAGAAAAAGAAATTCTACCTTAACATGCCTCACAATTAGCAAACAAGCCAAAAGAATAAACACTCTTTGTTTTAGGTGACACCCTCTTAATGGGTGGACCATCCTGTATAGTTGCTAGAAGATTTAAAATCATCCTTGACAATATCATGGATGTTTCGGGAGGGTTGGTCAACAATGGAAAAAGTTGTATTTACAGCTGGAACACCCCCATAAGAACTATTCAGCGTATGTCCCAAATTTTGGAAATTCCTTATCGGAACAACTGGAACCATTTCCAATATCTTGGGTTTCCCATCACCAAGAGAAATCTAAAGACAGAAATATGGAGAAAATATGCTGAAAAGATGAAAGTCAAAATTCAAACATGGGGGATACTATGGTTAAACCAAGTAGGTCGAAAAATCCCCATCAAATCAATTCTTTCAGCCTTTCCCTTATATCAGTTTGCATTAATAGTAGTGCCAGCAAGCATCCATAAGAAAATTGAAATTATCAGCAGAATATTTTTATGGCAAGGAGGGAAAACTGAGACAAAAAATTTCAGCCTTGTAAATTGGAAACAAGTCACTGCACATTACAAAAACAAAGGCCTCTCCATAAAAACCCCTGGAATAATGAATATATATTTGAGAAATAAGATTTCCTGGAGGTTCCTTACTGGAGA
Organism: Pinus albicaulis; assembly: GCA_034641835.2. Lineage (NCBI taxonomy): Eukaryota > Viridiplantae > Streptophyta > Pinopsida > Pinales > Pinaceae > Pinus > Pinus albicaulis. The sequence goes on from CM076583.1 coordinate 1,252,974,395, forward strand.
AAAACTCTGGTGGAAAGAAGCATTAGAGGAAAAATATCTTAATGCATCAAGAATCTCTATTCTAGAGAAAAGTCCTCCCACAAGACCCTGCACCCAAATATGGAAACTCATCTCTGGTGCAATTCAATTAATCAAGGAAAAAATCTCTATAAGGCCTGGAAATGGGGGATAGATCAGCCTATGGAAGGACAACATAATGGGAAATCCTCCCTTAGGCAGAAACTCAGACATCAAAGAACTAAAGAGGTGGATGATAAGAGAAGGATACAACAAACTGGAGGACATCTCCAACTAGGAAACAGATGGCACTTGGAAACATTAGGACAGACCCAATCTGCCCAATGACTTAACTAATCAATGGAATTTCATGATCTCTCCTCACAGGAGTAGCACCAATAGACAAAACACTTAATATTCTTACTACTAGAAACCTACTGGAGGAGAGTAATTAGTTAAGACTCGATATGAAAAAATCCAAGAACATCAGAGGCAACATGAATGGCATTATTGGAAGTAGGCCTGGAAGGTGGAAACCCTTCCAAAAATAAAAATTTTCCTATGGACATTGCTTCATAGCAAATCACTAATAGTAGAAAATTTTAAAAAGAGAGGGATATGTCGCCCATCTCAATGCCCCCTCTGTCTGAAGGCAGAGAAAACAATTCAACACCTTTTTCTAGAGTGTTCTTTCTCTAGAAAATGCTGGGAGACGATGGTGTCAACTATTGAAGAAAATTTGAATTATATACTCCCTATAAATCAATTCATAAGTAAATGGAGAAGGATATTCCCTCACTCCTTCAAAATCAAATCCACAATCTAGAGGTTCTGGAACAACCTACCATCCTTCCTCTGCTGGAAAATATGGTTAGCTAGAAATAGGAAAATCTTCAAAAATTAAAACCCCACAGTAAACACAGTGACTTCAAAAGCCTAGGGGTTGATGACTGATTTCCTTTCAGATAAATGACTATATGGAATAGATATGGGTCAAATACAGCATGATGAGATAAGCTGGATTGGTTTTGCCTTTAACAAGTTCAACATTAGTCACTTGCCAAAAAATACAAAGGTTCATCAAATCTAGAAAATAAGAAATACTTGGGTAGAGTTTCAGAGTTGGATATATTCTCTCAACAAGGCCTACCTTTTCTTTGATGGAGCATCAAAGAAAAATCCAAGAAAAGCAGGAGCAGGATGTCTCATTATCCACAAAGACAATTCAAGGCAGATACACTACAGTTGGGGGCTGGGACAAATGTCAAATAATAAAGCAGAGGCTTATGGTTTACTTTTAAGCCTTAAGATTCTAAGGGACAGGAAAATTAGAAATGCAATCATTTTTGGAGACTCCTCTCTCATCATACATGCAATGGTGAGTGGGACTCTTCCAAAAAACGTAGCTCTCAGCCAAATTCTGTACAGAGCCAAGAATCTTGTAAAGAAGATAGGAGGGGTTGATTTTTATCATATCCTTAGAGTAAACAACAAGCAGACAGATTCCCAAGCCAAGGAGGGAGTTCAAAGAAATGTTTGCTAGGTCAAAACTGATGGATTCACAACCCACCTCCCTATTCCATGATGTTTTATCCTACTTCCATTTTCTTCATGTACTCCCATCCTTACACATGACGGCAGAATTGCAACCAAGACAAGATTTTATTCTCTGACTTCACACACTCCAATCCTACTGAAACTGTCATGCGCAATCTCCCAAATATTTCCAGCATCCTGAATCAGAATACCCTCACCCAGATTCTCTTACACTCTCTCGTGACTTATCATCGAAGCCCTGCCCCTCTCCTCCCATATAATAATCATGAGATGGCTATATTTTAGGCAGCAATTCCATCTTGATCTAGTGTGCATCCCCCTTTTATGCCTCTCAACCACTTATCGCCCTCTCCTCCTAACCCGACTCCTCTCTCAAGCCTCTGTTTGGATCTCCCTATTCTTAATTCCCTCTTTCCTTTGGGTTTCGGGTCTCTTCATTCTCTCAGTGTCAGGCAGCTCTTTCCTCTCTTGTGCTTACAAATCACTGCCCTCATTCTTCCCTCCCTCCACTACTTCCCTTTCTTTCCCTTTTCTTTCCCCCATTTGGGGCGATCTTCCAATCCCTTATCATCCTCTGTCTACTTATCTTTCCCAAACTGTAATATCAATTTTTATTTCTATAAAGAAGGCAGAAGTGTTGTCATAAGAAAACAAATCAACACACACAGAGAAGGAAACAAAGCGTTCAAAGGCAAATCATCATTATCTATAGCTAGTAGAAAAGGAAGCAGTGCAATCCTTCCCTATCTCTCCAAGAAAATGGATTCATTAGAAGACAAAAAGCACCCTGTGCCTTTTTTAAATACCATAGAGTGGTGATTGAAATTTTGAGGAACCAAATCCAGCAAGACAATTCTCACACTAAAGCTGAGATGGCCATCCTCTGTGAGAAATGGGATACATGCACCAAATATGTAATGAAGGTCCAAAACCATTGCAATCACCTGGAAGAGTCTCTTAACTTTCTGCGAGAATCTATCATCAAAAATTTAGAACAAGGATCCACCTCTATGGATCATGGAGGTGGATACAGAGATAGCGATAGCATTGTGAATAAATGATCCTCCATATCTTTAGGCTTTCCATGTTTTATTCCAGGTTAATAGGAGATAATCTAGTTTTAAAAAAAATGAAATTCAAATGTATTCTTATTTTAAATCAGTTTGTATGGAAATATAGCACAAGTGTAATAGTATCTACTTCAAAAAGGATAGACAAAAATAGCAGCACTCATGGAGTAATTCTTCCCCAACGGATAAATCCATTTTGTAAACTGATTGGGGTGATTTTGTAATGAAGAATTTCTTCTCCTCCACTTTTTCAAATAATACAACATAACCGAACTTGTGCGAAAAAAAAAAATGAAACTATATTAATTTAAAGAAAACATTAATATTACCTCTAGCATCAGATTACTCATCTTGTGTGAAGAGATGTTGGTACACCCTCACCAATCTAAACTCGCGCAAGGACACGGCACCATCACGAACATGTGATAATCAACACTGGATAGCAACTCCAGTGCATCACTAGATTTCCTGGCTGGATACTCGGATAGGCCCCTCTTGGGCATCATATCGCCCCACATCTGCATCCGTACATGTAACATTGCCCTACGAGGTTGGAGGACAAAAGTAGTCCTCGTATCCAAAGCCTCTAAAAAAATATACAAAATAACTCTGAAGAAAAAGGGAGGTCAACCTCCCACTTGCTTGAGAATGACATCTATCTAATGCTATAAAAAATTGCTGCAAAAAAATGGCAGACCATCTCACAATTCGTGGCATCTGGAATAAAGAATCAACATAAAATAAAATAGGGAAACTAATGTGATGCTCGTCACTAGTATAATGTACAATGGTCATCGGTAGTAGTGAGAGGCACCTAACCTCTTCTGGAACAAATGAAGCAATGTGTAAGTGACCACCAGACACCTAAAAATCTGCAGGAGAAATTACATCATTCCTAATTTGTATCTCTAGGAGTACGCCAACTGACTCCTTGTTGAATAACTGACGGGGACATCTGCAAACTGGGGAAAATCCTGCCCTCTCCTTGATAGGCTAGTAATAAAATAAATTTCCTCCTCAGTGGGTTGGTACCACTGGCCATAACCGACCCAAAAAGCTTGTCGATGAAAATCCCACGTGTAGATCAACTGTCCTAATAACCCAATATGCCCCTTCAGGGATGTAGCCTCCTTGTAGAACTTAAGGAGGCCTGGCTCCCTTAAGAGAAACTGGGTGGGTGTCGTAATATGGCAAGAGTACAAAATTTTCTCCCTCTCCTGTGCCTCCCACTGTTGTATCATGTTATAATTGTCCTCCCTCTACTCTTGTTGTTTCCTTTCATCTTTTCATTGACGTCACTAAATGATTCACATATTAAATAAATCAGCCTCCCTCATACATAAAATCTATTTTTTTTATTAAATGAAAATTGTATTTACAAATATATAGATATAAATTTTATAAAAAAAAAACATTCGGTGCGCCCAAAAAACAATCACGCACCGCCACTAGTGCGTACCTGTCTATTACACACCACCAACGATGCGCATGAATAAACTTCACGCACCGCGAAAACAAAAAATATATTTGTGCGGTGCATTGACCAAACTATCCGCCCCAGGGCAGTTGTTAAAGCGCAACGCATCGCCAGCTAGCATTTACCACTGGCGGTGGCAGTGCGTTCCCATAATATGGATGCACCAGAGCATTATTTCTATTTTTATATATTGCCCGACGCATTCGAGTAAACGACTGCACTGCCGTACATAGTGTTATTTTTAAAATATTTAAATTGTCAATGTGGTCGACAACCGACACTCACCGCACTATTTTATTGTTCTCAGTGTGATTTTCTTGGTACTGCATTGGAACGCCTGGTGTGGTTTCTGTTAACACCGTTCGCAGTGTGGCCTATAAATTTATAGGGAACACTGCGAACAGTGCGAGCTGAATGGCTTGAACGCACCTCTCAAAAAAAAAAAATATTAATAAAATTTTAAAAAATATTAAAAATTAAATTGAAATTTAAAATGGCGAATTTTAAGTCAATTTAAGAAATTAATCTTCTAAAAGCTTAAGTTGGTGAGAAACAAGTAGATTACCTACACATTTGCGCGTCAAGGAGGCATCTTTGAAGGCAACATTCTGGAAGAATTTGCAGATTACAAATACCTCAGAATTGACTTCAACATAAATTTAAGTTGGGATGGTTGTAGAAAGAGAAGAACTGGGGGGGAGTTGGAAAACACTTTATTCTCTTCAAAACAGGTGTAGAGAGGCAGAGCTATGGAACTGGAAAACCACTCTATCTCATTTTGGGCCTCTAGTGATCCCGGTGATTCTCTATTGTTGTTAACTGTGGACTAGCAGCACAACCGAGATGCAGTGGAAACAAATTGAGAAAATTCAAAAGCGTTTTATTACAAACAAATTCAAAATTGAAAGTGCAATTCCTTATGCTATATTGTTAAGTGAAATAGTGGTTGCTCCTATTGAAGCAATTGCTATGGTGCGAGTCATAAGGTATTCAAATAAAATTGAGCAAATGGAAGAGGGTAGATGGTCTAAGGTTGTGTTTAATGATAGGTTATGCAAAAGAAAGAATACTTGGATGCGGCAAAATGCCAAATGATTTAGTAAATGGGGTATTTTCTTGAGCATGTGTCCCACAAACACTAAAGAGATAAAAACTTTTGTTATGGATAAGTTCCACAAACAAACTTGGGAGAAAGAGCTAGGGAGAAAGAATAAGTACTACATTGAAGTGTTTAAACCCACTCATAATCATCAACAAAAAGTGTACATAGGGGCCAATATTTCTTGGAGATCCAAAATTCTTATTGCTCAATTAAGGACTAAGTCTCATCAACAACGATGCGAAACACGGCTCTAGAAAGGGCCAAAATAAATGTGGGAGGAAAGAGTATTTATTTTTTGTTCTTCTAGAAAAGTGAAAACAGAAAAGCATTCCATTTTAGAATGTGAGGCCTTCAAAGACAACATGGAAAATTATGCAGATATTCAAGTAGCTAGCTCTTGGGATAATCTATTCAACAAAGATTTTGTCGAGAAGTTGAAAACATTTATTGTAAGACTCACAAGAAAAGAATTGAATACAAGAACCATACGAAGAAGCAATCTATCTCATAAACTATTTTTAACCTCATAAACATTAAAAATACTTTCTTTCCTTATTTACTATCCACTAAGAAATTCTAAACAAATAACTCACAGATTTGAAATAATAAATATTCATTATAACACCCTTAAGCTCGACCGCGGGTTGGTCAGGTTGCAATTTCCTTTATAAACTAAAACGCTTACCAATGCACCAAAAATAGCCGTGGTACATAAATATAGATTTTAATTATTTTAAATGTTGTATTAAGCCTTGTAAATTGATTTAAAGTGATTTCTAGCTCAGTTTTGAAGCGGGTTTTAGAGGGGTTTGTAGTTGTTTTCACAAACCACATCCTCTAGCAAAGGAGCTCACTTTTGTTGCAACCTCGTTGATGTAATTTCAATTTTGGGGAGTTTGATAAAGAGGGCACTTCTTTGGAGGGAGGAGTGAACTTCACTAACATTTCTATTTGTATATTTTTTCATTTTTCCTTATATTATTTTGTTGTCTTCTTTTTATGTGCTTTTGGTAAGCTAATTTATATTTTAAATTGTTTTAAATTAATTATTTATATTTAAATAATTTTACAAACCAAGTTATTTTCTTAAAATTCCAAGTTAATTATTAAGAATATTATTTTCTTAAAATTCCAAGTTAATTATTAAGAAAATTCTAAAATATTTAGTGATTTGATTATATCTTATCATTTATCTAATTATTATTAATAATTAAATCAAATTAAAATTCATAAACAAAACATCAATATCAAAAATTAATAAAATATTATTATAAGTTAGTTTTAAAATAAATTAAATATGTTTATGGATTGATTTTTACAAGTGTTTTAGCTTTTCTATTTTGAAATTTAAATTTGATATTTATATTTAATTTCAAATTCATTGTTAAGTAAGATATTAAAATATTTTATAATACTTTTTATTAATAAAATTTAAAAAGAAATCCAAAATATAAAATAATGATTTGAATTTTTTTTATACAAATTAGATGTAAAAATAAACCAACTAATAATCATCAAAATTTTAATTATTTTATATTTTAGAAATATTTTTAAAAATGCTTAGTAATAATATTAAAAAAAAAAACTAATTACTATCAAAATTTTAATTATCTTATAATTTAGAAATAATTTAAAAATGCTTGCCAATAATATAAAATAAGAAATACTTTAAGAGTGCTTACGAATAATATGAATTTCTTAGAGACTGTTTTTTATAATGCTTTTGATTTGCATTTTTGTGATCCATAATGTAAATAAAAGAACTTTCGAATTTATGAAAGTTTTTTTTATCTAAAACTGAATAATCAATTATTTATAGATTTATTAATTTTGTTTTGTTGCATTTACCTAACCCTTCTAACAATGATTTTAAAATCAAATGTCTAGTTTTGTATGATTTAAATAATAATGACTATAAAATCCAAAGTATGTGAGGTAAATAATGATTCCAAAATCAAATATCTAGTTTTGTATAATTTACTTAAATCTTTTTATTAATGATTCTAAAATTAAATTGAACAATTTATTTAATTGTTTAATAACTTGTTTAAAAATGATTCGCATGACAATCAAAATATGTGAAGTAGCTATTGGTGAATTTAAATCAACAACTACCAACTTCATATATAAAATGATATTGAATATTGTTATGGAAAATATCTTGAAACATGAATGTACACATATACCATTAACTAAGGGGGTTTTAAAAGATTTTTTAACGGTTTTGTTTATTGAGGCTATAAACCTACACATAAAGTTATTTTTTGGTGGAATCTGATGATTTTTTTTTAGAAAAATTTTGATCATAGGAGTGCTTGAATCATTTTTTTGATGTGGAAATAGATTCATCACCATCAAAAAGGCCCTATACACAAAAAATATTGATACCTATAACCCATATTTTCCAAAAAGTCTCCCAGATTTTGGCAAAAATCAGGCCGGAATTTCCACTATTTTTTGAGTGAATTTGTGGCCTCTTTAGACTACTCTTTTTTCAACTAGGAGAAGCTTGCACCATTGAAATTTTTCATATACCTAAGAAAATTAAAACCATGGTAAAACCATTGCACCATTGAATTTGTTCATATACCTAGACAAAATAAAACTGTGGTAAAATCATTTTGTCAGTACTTGTTATGTGTAATTTTGTGATTGTTCATATTAATTTTGTCATGATGTTTAATTGTATTAAATTAATTTAAAATGTGTTTAAAGTATAATTTAAGAATATTAAAAATAATTTTGATTAGGTGTTGGAATGTGTGTCAAGGAGAAAAAGGAGTGGATTTGTCACTTTGTTGTCACTTTAAGTATTAAAAAGGGATGGTGTGGCCAGTCGCTCCCATGCAATTATACATGTCAACGAGTAACGATAATGCATAGCATTAATATGGAAACTTACAAGACTTCCTTAACTATTGGGAATCATTGGGGGCGAGTTGTAGATATTTGGTGCCATCACTATGTTACCAGGTTGCTGGTGGGATTTTTCTTTTGTGACACCTGCACTTGGTTTAATAATTGTTGAAGGTCATAGGCAATTGGTTCTTTTGTGACACCTACTATTTTCTTTAATAATAGTAGTTTGGCCTTCTGTCACTCACTCCATGTCACTAGTTGGACTTTTTGCAATTTTCAAGCATTCGTGGGGCTACATGCAATCAGCTTGTGCATTCGCCAATGGGGGGATTTGTACCTGAATTATTTTAGGTTCTTTGGGAGGTCTCCTCCCCCAAGAATATTGGCATGGCTTCAAATTATGTCTTCTTACAAATTTTTAGTTAAAGTTCTATTGCTTTGGTTTATTTGGTCTAGGATTTCTTGGTGGATGCTCAACATGGGATATAGTGGAGAGGTGGCTTAACCCTCCTCCTTCTGAAGAAGCACCTCCTATTACTTGGTCTTTCTTTTATCACTCCCCTCTGGCTCTTCAAGTCTCTTGCATACCTGCCACCCCTGCCCCTGAAGTTCTTCACTTTGAATGTTGTGTATTGGACTCACGTTGTCTTCTAATCCCTTAATTTCCTATTGTCTCCTATGGTTTTCTATCCAATTTTACTCCTCATTATCATCATGCCTCGACAATGAATGCATCCAAGACGTGGCTCAAGTGGCCAAGGGACCTCTGGCAGGTCTAGAGCCTAGTTGCAAGATCAAACGACTACTTACTTATACTGCATGACTAACTCCCCAGAAATCGAGGATGATATTAGACTACTCAAAGTGTTCGAGCAAGGATCACCCACTCTGACTCTGAAATTTAGGTGTTGATTGAGGTTTTAGATCATAGGCATACTAGGGGCCACAAGAATCAATACCTGCACTCTATCACTTTGTACTGAAAAATGAAAATTATATTGGGCAAGGTCATCTATAAAAAGAAAAAATATTACAATGAGATAATTTTCCATCTCAATGATATTCAACAGGTTCAAAAGCATGTGTGACCTTGTATGGTTACTACGGCCACTCGATTATGACATATAAAGACGCATCTTCGATGCTGGAGACAAACATCACCAAGGCCGAGCATTCAAAATGTTGCCCCTGGAACTTCTTCTGAGGAAGAATGATAGCCAAGGTTCATAATATTTTTATGTCTATGTTTTATGAATTGTACATTACTATTTTCTATGCTACACAATTGTGGACAATCTTCTACCCAGTGGTTTCTTTACCCTATATGCTACCATGGCTAGCCATGTGTCATATTCTAGAGATAATTATGTGGCAGCTATATATTACGTAATTTTGATAGAAAAAAAAAATCTATAACACTTCTACTGTAATTCATTTGGCTTTCCCTCGTAATATACTTAGACAATAAAAATAATATTTTATATATTTGAATTATGAAGTAATTAAAATAACAAATTATATATATAGTGAAACAAGTCGTTGGACAGTTCCTAAAACACCATGGATGGAAAGGATTTGCCATCTCTGTGAGAATATGAACATCGAGGATGAAAATCACTTCCTCTTAGAGTGCCCCGCGTACAACCAAATTAGAGCTCAATTTCATAATCTTTGTTGCAATACTGACCTTCCTAGTCTTTTAAGATGTCAAAATTATAGTGAGCTCGGGAGGCTTCGTTCCAAGCTTTTTGAGCATAGGAATACAATGTTAAATCAAATTAAATAACTTTTTTATTTAAGTTAGATAGACTAAAAATTGGTTTGAGTGAACGTTAATCATCATCATCATTATCATAATTTTAATATATTTGTTATTATTTTAAATTTAATAAAAAAATATTTTAAATTATAATATTTATTATTAATCATTATATAAACCAAAATACGATTTTAATAAAAAATATTTAATTCCACCTTTAATAATCACAATAAAATATTTAATTCTGCTATTTATTTTTGGACAAACCGTCAATAGGATACACTCAACGCATAATAATAATAACTAAGCCGAAGGTGTTTTTGTAAAAAAAGAGTTTCCTTCGGTGTTCGTCGTCTGTACACATCGAATTAAAAAAAAAAAGCATTATTTTACTATTACGGCTGTATTTTTTAAAGTAAATTTCAGTGCAAACTTCATTCCTTAATAATAAACCGATGTGAGAGAATGCTATGTTCTACGGGATAGTGTCAATATATTTATTCAAATATTTTATTTTTATAATTTATTATATATTTTAATTATAAATTTTAAAAATTAATAAATCAATAATATATATAAAGCAGTGTTATCAGAACCGAACCAGTTTTGAAAAATCAGCTGGTCCGACCGGTTTGGTGGCAAAACTGGTCTGAACCGGCCCTCTGAACTGGAAATGACCGGTTCAATACTGAACCGGTCGGTTCTGTGACTGAATTGGCCGGTTCTGTACCGGTCCGGTTCGGACCGGTTCACAAGCCTAGGCATTAAAAAAAAAAAAAAAAAAAAATATTCTTATTTTTTTTTTTAAATTTTATTTTTATTTTTAAATTATTATTTTTCCTAGTTACTAATGCTACCCTAGGACCCCCCAAAGCTGCTTCAACACCCCCACCCTCTCTATTTCACTCACACTATTCATTCGAGTCTCTTGCAATTCTTGAGCTGAGTTCGGTGAGGAGAATTCAAAGAGTTTTTTGTAGGGTTGTTCTAAGGGAGATTTTTTGTAGACTTGAAGAGTTGATTGGAGTCTTGCATAGTTGTTGGGTTAGCAAATTTTCGAGATACTTCAAAGATTTTTTTTTTTTTTTTTTCCAAAATCTTTGGGTTTTCTTCAGTGGTTTTTGCAACTGGTGGAAGATTTTTTTATTTTGTTGCGGTTGCTACATAGTTGATTTCAAAAGGTTTTGGAGCTGATTTTCTCCAAAATTTTAGAGGTTAAATCAAGGGCCATGGGAATCAAGCCATAATCCCATTGTAGACTTGGATGCTACTCATTCTTCAGATGAGGATAAAGAGGATGATTAGGTTGATGATTCTGATGATAATTGATGATTGATGATTTGATCATTGATTGTTGTAGTTGTAGCTTGTAGTATTGTACGTTGTCGTATAATACTATGATCTATGACGTTATTTTGGACTATAAAGGCCTTTTAGAGCCTGCATCTTGATGTCAGTAACATTTTTGGTTCAACGATGTTTTGCACTAAGTGCTATTTTGGTTGTATGCACTATTACTTGTTATATAAATGAGAACTTTTGCATATTTGTGTATAAATGGTTTGGATTCATATTGATGCACATGAATATATTTGTTTTTTCTTTGAAATGTGAATATTTTATATGTTTTTGGTAAACTGATTTGTTTTCCGGTTTTTTTCCGGTTCCGACCGGTTCCTGGTCCACAAGGTTTTCCAGTTCGATGACCGGTTCGGTTCCGATAACATTGATATAAAGTATATTTTAATATAAAATAATTTTAAATATTATATATAATTAAAATATTAAATCAATTGAATTTAATGATTGAGAGATTTGGATATTTTTTAAGTTAATATTATTTGTGGGTCTATTTTTATCTTTATAAACAAATTATAAAAGGGTGATTATTTACGTCTTTCTCCCTCTTCAGTATTTTCTTGAGAAGTTGGAACGAAATTTTAGGCTTTTACATATTTCTAAAATGATTATCTAAATAAAGTAAAAATTCAATTTATAATCATTATCATTAAAAAATGGTGGATTCTATGGAGTTATTGGTCTTTATTTTTAATTAATGTAGTTTTTTGTCCTCACTTTTTTGTCATTGGTACATATTCAATTAAATATAAGCATGTATTGAGATTTTGTTTTTTTTTACTTTCCATCTGTCTTTATCTTGCCAACACATACATTTGATATTTTTATATTATAATTATCATATTCCTTTATAGTCTCTACATCATGTAACTTCTTGTAACTTGGGCCTAATGTAGTCATACTTTTCCCTCATATTTTTTTTGTTTCTTACAAGTGTACAATTTGAACTCACTTTTCTCATATTTTGCCATTTTTGAGATGTTTTTCATATTTTTTAATAGCATAGTCTACCTCATAGACAAAGTGGCCTTTTTCTTGGGCATTTTTTCACGGTGTTAAATCCATTCATGCATTTTTAAACAACAAGAAATCACAATCTCTCTTTAAATTATATTTCCTTATTCCTGGGAAAAAACCATTTTAACTATTAGTTAGAGTGCACCATTTATAATTCTTCACTTTCTGTTTTTTTATTTTAAATTATTATTAATTGGTTTTTGTTTTCTATTCATATTTATTTCCAATATAAGAAAAAAGATGTAGGTGATTTAGGATATGCATGTTACATTATTGTTATTACATTTCTTAAAATTAATTTATTGTATTGATCTTCTCAAAAGTTGATGTTTTAACATTAAAAAGGAAAATTTGATTTTTTTCAAAGATTAAATGGAAAATACATTTCTCGTTTGCATACTAAAATGATTCCATTTGATATTACATAGTAGGGACATTTAATTTCCGTTTGATTCAAATGTAGTCCTCCTCGATCCTACCTTTTTTCCTTTGATGCTACAATTAATTTACTAACATTTAGATTTATTTTTCCATGACTGTAAATCTAAATCATAACATTAATTTTCTTTATTTTGGATTTTAAACAAATTATTTTTAGCCACTAAGTTTACTTAAAGTTAAGCTGAATGAAAACACACTAACATGGGTATGAGTGCCCAACCTATTAATTAGTAAATAAAATCCCAACTAGAATTAAATAAAAAAATAAATTGTACAAATTTTCAATTGTACTAATGTGGATGCATGTTATAGTATACAATTAGTGTTAAACCATTATAAATATTTGGGACTATTGGGGATGAGATGAAAAACTCTATCATGGAATTATAGGGTTAATATTGTGAGTTGATGAACTCCCTTATGATGTCTGAACTTCATGTGCCTCATGCATGCCTTGGTCGTTTATCACAAATTTCTTACCTCTAAATTAATATTTTCAACTGAAAATAAGCCAAAACAACGTTGTATTTTTCCAAAGTCTTATTTTCCTCTACAAGACTTAATATAAGTTAAAACCATTGAAAATAAAACGTAATTTAGCCAAATATACCCAATCCAAAATAAAATAAGACTTCTGATATTTCTATATAATGTTTTCAAAATATTTGTTTAAGATTGTTTGCATTAAGAACTTGTGATTATATTACAAGAAAACGTTGTAAATATCTTTTGAAATATATGGGACTATGGTTCTTTAAGGTTTGTTATGGTATCTACAAAAATACTATGCTATTTCTATATAATGTTTTCAGAATTTTCGTTTAAGATTGTTTGCATTAAGAACTTGTGATTATATTACAAGAAAACATTGGAAATATCTTTTGAAATCTATGGGACTATGGTTCTTTAAGCTTTATTATGGTCTCTACACAAATACTATGCTTTTAGGACCGACATTGGTGGTGTGACATTATTTTACATAATCATCATGGTATTTGCATTGGTGATGTGATAATATGTTACATGAGCATATGAAGTCTACACAAATTGTATTCTCCTTATAAGTGGAATTTTTAGCATGACAAAATGTTACTCGCAGCATGTTAGAATCAACCATTTTCATTTCACTAATTTGAATTCAATGCATTTCTCCTCCCCGTAGTACTATAAATTGGTAAGATAATCGAGATTAATTGAAGTTAATGGTTGAGGTATTTGGATGCCTCTAAATTCATTGTTATTTGTGAGACTACTTTTATCTTTATAGACAAATTATGAAGAGGTGGTTACTCACGTCTTTCTCCCTCTATATTATTCTCTAGAGAAGGTGTAACGAAATTCTAGGTGTTTACATGTTTCTAGAATGACCATCAATATTGAAACTGAAGATTCAATGTCTAATCATTATTTATGGGGGACCTTAAGAAATTATTGGTATTTATTTTTAAATAATAAATATTTTTGCACTAAAGGTGTTCTATAAGGGAAGGGTTCCCATCACCTTTTTGTCGTATGTAAATATCCAATTAAATAAGTGCATGTATTGAGGTTTTTTTTTTGTTTATTTCTTTATTTTTCACTCGCCATCTGTCTTTATCTTGCCATCTCACACATTGAATATTTTTATAGTATAATTATCATATTTCTTTATAGTCTCTACATCATTTAACTTCTTATAGCCTAAGTGCAATGTAGTCATACTTGCAACTCATTTTTATGTTTCTTACAAGTGTATGGTTTGAACTCAATTTTCTCATATTTTGCGAACTTCGAGATGTTTTTCATATTTTTTAATAGCATAGTAGAACTCGTAGACAAGGTGGAATTTTTCTTGGGCATTTTGTTTGGTCAATTTGCCAAAATTTATTTGAGATTTCTTAGAAATATAAGTTTAAGTTGATTAATTTGCAAAGTTCAAATGCCCGAGGGCTTTTGGTATTGAATCCATTTATGCATTTTTAAACAACACAAAATCATGATCTCCCCGTAAATTCTATTACCTTATTCGTGGAGAAAATCTCATTTTGTCTATTAGTTAGAGTGTGCCATTTATAATTCTTCACTTTCTATTTTTTGGTTTTGTTTTTAGTTAATTTGTTTTTGTTTTCTATTTCATATTTATTTCCAATATAAGAGTAATGATGTAGACACTTTAGGATATGTATGTTACATTATCGTTATTATAATTTTTATAATTAATTTGTTGTATTGATCTTCTCAAAAGTTGATTTTTTAACATTCAAAAAGATAATGTCATTTTTTTCAAAGATTAAATGGAAATTACACTTCCCATTTGCATACTAAAATTATTATATTTGATATTACATAGTAGGAACATTTCAATCCCATCTCATTCAAATGTAGTGCCCGATCCTACCTTTTTTCTTTTGATGCTACAATTAAGATATTGATCAAATTGAAATTTTGTTAGTGTGGCACTTAATTTACTAACATTTAGATTTATTTTTCCATGACAGTAAACTTAAATCATAACATTGTTTTTCTTTATTTTGGGCTTTGAAAAAAATATTTGTATCCTCTAAGTTTACTTAAAGTTAATTTGAATAAAAACATGCTAACATCATGGGTATGAGAGCCCAACCTATTAATTAGTAAAAAAAATCCCAACTAGCCTTAAATGACAAAACAAATTATATGAATTTTCAATCGTACTAATGCGGATGCATGTTAAAATAGAAAATATTTGTTAAACCATTATAAATATCTAGAACTACTAGGGATGAGATGAACAAATCCATTATGGAATTATAGTGTTATGATTGTTAGTTGATGATCTCCCTACGATATCTCAACTTCATGTGCCACATACATGCATTGGTAATTTGTCACATGTTTCTTACCTCTAGATTAACATTTTCAACTAAAAACAAACCAAAACAATGTTGTATTTGGCCAAAGTCTTGATTTCCTCTACAAGAGTCGATATAAGTTAAAATCATTCAAAATAAAAAGTAATCTAGCCAAATGTATCCAATTCAAAACAAAACAACACTTGTGATATTTCTCTATAATGTTTTCAAAATCTCCATTTAAGGTTTGTGTTTAAACTAAGAACTTGTGGTTATATTACAATAAAAGGTTGGAAATCCCATTTGAATCTATGGGACTATGGTTCTTTGAGGTCTATGGGACTATGGTTCTTTGAGGTCTATCGTGGTATCTACACAAATACTATGCTCTTTTAACGCTGACATTGGTGGTGCAACAATATTTTACATAAACATCACATGGTATTTGCATTGGTGATATGGTAATATGTTACATGAGCATATGGAGTCTACACAAATTTTATTCTCCTTTATAATTGTCATTTTTGGCATGACAATATGTTACTTGCAACATGATAGAATCAACCATTTTCATTTCACTAATTTGAATTCAATGCATTTCTCCTCCCCATGTAATACTATAAATTGGTAAGGTAATAGAGACTGAAGAAAGTGAGTGATAATAGTTCATTTGGACATCCATTTTTTTTTAATCAAAAACACTTTTTGGTTAATAACATTGGTTTTCATGTGCTGATTTATCTTCATCTACATGTTACCATCAATGTAATTCTTATAATAGAGTGAAATTTGGCCCACCCAAATATAACCCTTTCACTATTAGATAATATAATACATCTAAAAAACAAAAGTTAATAAGTGTTAATGTGTTCAAATTTAGAAATACCTATCACTTATAAACGTTCCACTATTTTGAAAACATAATAAGTTGTATTTAATCGTATTTCTCACAATTGACATAACACTATTCATTTTAAATAAATATATATTTTTTAATTGTGTTTGACAAACTTTATACTAACTTTTCATTGGACACATTAAACCATTATCCTAATAACTACACTGTTGTAACAGTATTCATTTTAAATAAATATATTTTTTTTATTGTGTTTGATAAACTTTATACTAACTTTCCATTGGACACATTAAACCATTATGCTAATAACTACACTGTTATCCGTCCGAGTAGAGAAAAATCTTACATTAATGTTTGAATTTGCGGAGCGTCTTTGCATATATAAATACATCTATCAGTCCTTATAATCTCATGGCAGTCCTAAGCTCTGCAGAGCCTTTATTTTTCTCATATAGCGGGAGTTAAATTTTGTCTTTCAGAAGAACATATTATATCCATGGCTTCCAAATTAGTCGGAGGATGGATAAGCGTTTTAGCACTATGCAGTCTGCTTGTTGCTGTATTTCAGGTGGCTGACGTTTCAGCACAAACGCAGAGCAATACGTTCAACACGTACAATGACTACTACCCGTCCGCCAATAATTACGCCCTGGACGGCCTCTACTGCGCAACACATGACTCTGAGCCAAGCGGGCGGTCCCATGGGGCCTTCCTTGTGCGGGACGTGCTTAAGTGTGAGTGACCGAGCTAATTACTATATTTGAGATCCGTAACCATTTGTTGAATAATTGATGTTAAATATGGGAATGTTGATAAAATCAGGTGACGAACCCTTCTACACAACAAAGCGTGACGGTGCGTATTTTGGACGAGTGCGCAAACGGAGGCTTGGATCTTGAAACCGCGGCTTTTAATGCAATAGACAGCGACGGAGAAGGATATTTTGCTGGGCATCTGTGTACTACATACACCTTTGTCGATTGTTAAGGAATTCTTCTACTGATCATCATCCCTATATGGACTATATATTATTTAGAATAAGAAGCGAGGTGGCTAATGTGCTGTAGGCGTAAGCACTCTCTCGCTTAGATATACATCATATGATTGAAAAGTGTGGTACATAATATGCATATACAATATTAAAGCGATAAATAAAGGATTTAATTTGTGTATAAAATTTTTTGGTGAAAATCACATTCACGCAGATTTTGTCTACGCGAGTGTGGTTCATCATCATGACATGATGAATCATATTGGCTGGTTCGAAACACGTCTAGTTCATCCTCTGATGATGAATCACATTGGCTGGTTCGAAATGCGTCGACAAAATCTACTTGAATGTGATTCTCACCGAAAGATTTTATACACAATTTATGGATCACAGAAGCCAAATTCCTAACAAAGGATTTAATTTTTATTTTGGGTCATATTTTATGAATTGTGTTTTGTCTATATATTTTTTTTTCAAACTTGATTTTTTTTTTAAATATTATTTCTAATTTTTCATTGGTTAAGTGAGTCTTGATGTGACATAATTTTTCTAGTGGAAGGCAATTTAATTTTGACATTTGCTAATGTCAAACAAATAATTTTAAAATGAAAAAGACTAATTTTGTAAATGGCTATTCTTTCGATGAGTGCCCTAACACTAATAGTGTTAATCCTAATAATGCTAGTGCTCTGCCCAAGTCCTTTATGTAAACCGAGTGGGGCGGGGGAAAGGGGGTTGCAGACATCCATAGTCATGGTCTACTGTCACTCGGTTATATTATTTCATTTTAAACATTTTACCTCTCATTTCATTATAAAATTTTACACATTTTGTTGTGCGGAAGAATATATATAAGAAGCAAGAGATGTGTGTGGAATAAAGGATGTGTGGAAGAGGGCGTATGTGCAGGGGAACAAGTGTGCATTGGGAACTTTCTTCTGCACACATGAAATTATAACTTAAGTGGAAACTTTAGATTGTGGATTCTCATCGCTGCTCAACAAATCAATCTTCGATCTATGTCATCCTTACGATATTCTATTCGCCCCTGTGTTTTGATATTATTTTAGTCATATAAAAGCAATCGCTACCAGAAGAAAGAACCACAAATAATTGGGAAATCAGAATTTGTTGTAACAATGAACATGATAAATAATTTACAGTTTGAAAAAACTTAAAAGAACCCAATGGTCAATCAGGTGGCACCACATAATCCAAGCAGTGGACCTATTACACATCAGTTAACTTGAAAAAGTTAAATTCGTTCTTACTTTATGGCCCGATATGTCTTATCTATCATTGATCGCTTTGGGGTGCTTTGGACTCTGCCAAGTGCTCCTTGCATATCTCAACTATAAAACCTATCATGGTTCCCTACTCACATTACAATGGGATATTACTTTATTAATAATTTATTCAACATCTAAAAGTTTTAAATTAAGCTTTTACAACCAAACGACTTTCTTATAAATTAGATGAAAATGGTAATATATTGAGAATTTTACCATAAAATTCTTCTGGACCCTAATGAGATTGGGAATAATAAAAGTAGTTTATGATTGTTAAATTAAAAAATAATACATGGTTACAAAGAGATGTGGTGACGAGATTACACGCCACTAATTTCTTTTTTTGTTATAAGCTTTTGTATGGCATTGGCATCCTACAGTGCCTCACGCGCAATAACAAAAAAATTCCACATGGATAATGGATGATGTGGACGTCTGGAAGAGGGGTATGTGTGGGAGAATGGGTGTGCAGAGGAAAATTTCTTCAACACACATGAAATTATTTTAACTTTAAGCAGAAACTTCAGATCTTGGTTGCCCATGGTTGCTCAAAAAATTAATATTTGATCTACATCATCCTTACAATATTCTATTCATCCCCGTGTTCTAATATCACTTTCATAATATAAAAACAATGACCGTAAGAATAAAAAACCAAATAAATATCTGGGAAATCAAAAGATCGTGTAATTATGTTGATTGGCGTCTTATTGTGGGGTTTTTGGTGAGGACACTGTTGAGATTCATCGGCTCAACAGATGTCTATCAACCCTACTATTCATTAACTTTGGCATCCACGTGTTTTCCATCCATGTATTGTACCGGTGCTATATCAGTGAAGGAACAGATCAAATTTTCATAAATTGATCCAACGGTGGTCATGTATCTTACTCCAAACCCAACCCTAAGACCCTAAGAGTAGTCTACTTGTCCATCACCATTTTCCTTTGGGTGTTCCAACTTCCCCAAGGCAGTCGAAGGCTTTTGTAGATTATGGACCGTAAGAGCGCGAGGAAGAAAATGATGGGGATTATATGTATTGATTTCATTGAAAGTCTACCTGGTCATCTAGGTTTAAGAGCATAAGGAAGAAAATGATGGGGATTCTTTGCATTGATTTCTTTGAAAGTCTACTTGATCATCTAGGCTGTGTGAGAGGGTTCAACCACCGAATTGTCGAATTTGATTTGCACTTTACAGTTTAGCATGAGGAAGGATATGAAACTCCTTTTACTCTATGGATTATTACCCTATGTTCTTTGTACAATGGGAGCGCGGAAACGTGAAGCTGGGTTACACTTTTGTGAGAATCGGGGGCCGAAAACTTTTTTCGGCAATATTTCGGCCGAACATTTTATAAAGTTCAGCCGAACTCGTGATTCCGTTAGATTGAAGGCACACTGACGACGTGGGAAAACATAATTTTCATCGGAGATGAGAAAACCGGCGACAAAAGTTCGACCAAACTTCTAACAAAAGTTCGGCCGAACTAGTTTTTATAAATAAATCGCCCGCGATGTTTGTTTGTTTAGTTGTTTGATTATTCGCGGGTTGTCTATGACTGTTCGCTGCTCTGTTCGCACGTTTTTTCCCGTCAACCTGTTGCTCCTCCCATCCGTGACTGTTCACTGCTCTATTCACGCGTTTTCTGTGACTGTTCGCTTCTCTGTTTGTTGCTCCTTTCGTCGGCGGCGTTTTCTGTGACTGTTCGCTGCTCTGTATATCGGGTATGTTCGAGCGAACCTCTTGCAACTTGTATGACTCCTTTCCACAGTAATGAAATGAACAAAAAAATGATCAAATGTTCCATTGTTTGTTTTTTAGCTTTGTTTGTTGTGTTAAATTGTTTTAGTTTTATATTAGGTTTGACTTGAAACAACAATTTAGGGGCATATAGGCGGCCACAATAGTTTGAACGCTTAAATAATAATAGTTAGGATACAGGCACTAACCGCTTAAACTCCTCCCTTTCTTCCTCCCTTTCATTTATTTTTCAGGATTTGGCCTCTGTCGCCTTTGATTTCTAAATGCAGATCGTGGGATTCTCTAGTAATCGATTAGATTTTTTTACTGTTTCTTGCATGTATCCTCCTGAATAAATAGCAAGGAAAAACAAAAGTCATGAATCTTTAAGGATGTGTATTCTTGATCTACCTTCATTGCCAATTTGTATTCTTGCTCAACTTATGAAATATCTTCTCAATGGGAACATCGTGGCTCTTGTACCAGGAAACTAAAACTATTTTGTCCACGTAACTAATTTATGTCTTCTCTTATTTTCATGTTTACCTTCATTTTCACAATCTTCAGCTTGGTATCTGCAATTTTTTTCTCCAACCTTTCTAGACTCTGGTTTCTCATAGAAGACTTCCCTTCTGGATAACTGGAGCATGGTGGATTCCCTTTTCTAGCCCTATGCAGATTCATTTCTAGCTCCCTCAGCGTGCTCCCTAACTCTGCAGTTTTTCCTTTAAATCTTTCCATTTTGGGTACCACTTCCCTTTAAAATAGATTGCTAATGGTTACACATAATTTCAGCCTCCTTATTTTTTTTTTCAGTAAGAAAAATACCCTAGTTTATATTATGTACCAGGAACAAAACAACAAGGACTTTACATAGCACTTTTATCATGATCCTCCACTCCCAAAGTTACTAAATATGTCAGATTTTCACCACATAACGAACAAAGACAAAATGAAATAATACAGCCCAAAAAATACCATTTTAAAACAGAGAAAATCTGTTATCCCCGCCCCTGAAGAGCCCAAAAAGTGACAATAGAAGGATCTACGGAACAACTCATACAAAAAGGGACAACAAAGTTTTTACTGTCAAAGTAACAACCCATATTAAACCTGAAATCTGAAAACACAGCCTCCCTGAACCCCACTGTACTTAAATGATGGGGACTGAACCTTCAGCCTGAAGACCCTGCATGGTATATAGCTGGTAATTAATCTTTCCAAAAACAGCCTTCAGCCCCTGCTTTGACAATTCATCTGCAACAGTATTCTTTTCGCGATATATATGTTGATAAGTAATACCTGCAAAAACAGTTTTTAAATTCTCAATTCTGCAAAGCCAATGTGAAATCTCCTTATTTGCACATTCATATTCAACAATTTTTTATGAACAAATGACACCAATTGTGTCGTGAATAATTCCGTCAAATTTAATGTATGCATCGTATGTTCTGAAGACTCCAATGTAATGGATGCATTGTATGTATTTTTTTCTTGTATATTTTTATGCCCTTTGTCATAGTAATGTCATATAGTGTATGAATTTTTAAATTGTTTTTATTATGTGTTGGATGCGATTTTGATTGAAAATGTTTCTTTTTTATTTATTAATTAAAAAAATTTGTTAGAAAAATTATTGCTTTAAGCCTTAGAATTTACAATCAAAATTAGAAAATGTATTTTTATCTAAACTATTTATGAAAAGTTTAATATTGTTTGATCTTCTCTACCATGTCCTTTTTACATATATCTAGAATAATATTATTTGTACAGTTTTTGGTTTTTTGTAACATTTTACTACCATAATCAAAATCTATAGAAATAATAATCTAACAAATTATAATATCTTGAAATGGAGCTAGCCAACTCAAATATAGTATTGCAAATCCTTGGCTAAGTTAGATAAGGAGGCTATGTATTACATATGGTCTTGAATGAGCATTTGGACTCTTTATATATATATTAGATGAGGAGGCTATGTATTACATATGGTCTTGAATGAGCATTTGGACTCTTCAGATATATATCTAAAGAGTCCAAAAGCTCATTCAAGACCATATGTAATACATGGCCTACTCATCTAATATATAAAAATTTAATCCATGTGCTTAACCTTAACATTGACACAAATGGAATTTACAATTTTACTCACTGCTTTATGATAGAAAAATATGTGGATGAATATTGCCCACATATCCAAATTCAAAAGGGATAGATTAAAAAGGGATGCGCTCCGGTCATCTATAAAAGATAAATTAAAGAAGCATGACATATTAGTAATGCAAATTAGATATGCATACCAATTATGTTCATATAACACAACAAATAGATGATTCAATAAAAATGTCACATAGAAGTCATATTTATCTCATGGGCCTTCAACTTAAATTATATATCTAGCATTACATTAAGCTATAGGAGATAAATCAAAAAAGCATTTGAATGTAAATTAAACATGTGTAATAATTATGTCCTTTAGTTCAATAAATAGATAATAATTTGCAAATGCCATATCTAAGCTATATTTCATCTAAGTAGCTTTCAATTTAAACTTATATCTAATGTTAAATTATATAAAATAATAACAGTAATCCAAACTTCAAAATAATATTTAGAACTTTAGTACAGAATGTGACATATAATTTTCCCATGTGGAAAAACATAGTTACCCAGAGTTCAAAACTCATGCATTTGAGTAGAAAGTGGGTATACGAATGAGCAAGTAGATTTTTTCTAGAAATGAGGAAGTGAAGGTTGATAGAGAGCCACACAAAATTGCAAATTCATACCTTAACAAAATTGTTAGATCCTTTTAAAGAAAACGTGTCATATAATCAACTTTCATCGAAATATATGATAAACTCAACCCAATTTTATGAAAAATAGTATACCATTTTTTACATTTCACATAATACAAATTAATAAATATTACTTAAGTATTGTTATAAAGATTTAACTACCCATAGAGAGATGGCCAAGTGATTGAGACAGGGAATCATCACAATAAAAAACCAAGTACAAATTGTAGTAATCCTAGAACCATGCTTTACATTTAAGGTAAAATTGGGGAACTCATGACTTGTACTATAGATAAAAAAACATTTACCCTTACCAAAAAATATATGATAAAAATTGACAAACTACATAAGTTTAAGCTTAAGGGGATATAATCCTTCTTTCCTTCCATATAGATAATGAAAATGATTGTTCCAAGTCTCATGTTGCTTGTCATGTTACTTTATAAACCTTGATTGGAAAGAAAAATAGGAGGGCAGAAATGTAAGAAATATAAAACATAATGAAACACAACATAAGAAATAGAGAACATAATGAAACACACACATACATATCTCTACACAATCAACACAATTATTTTCCTAGGAAATCCTTATGGGAGACAAGCAACCCTAAAAAGTAATGATGCTCTAGACTCTTTTTCCCTAGGAAATCCTTATGGGAGAAAAACAACACTAAAATGTAAGCATGCTCTACTCTCTCTTTTCTGGTATGGAAAATATGTTTAAGGTAATCTCTCTAGAGTTAGCTAAGACTTTTGGCGTGTAAGGTTGCTATAAAAACTTAACTTCATACATTTTTCTCTCTAACTTCACACTCCTAGTTGTATTTTCAACTATGGAACAAAATACAATAACACAATTTATGGAACTCTTATTCCTCCTAGTGGCCAAGTATTTAACATAGCGTGATAGCCAACTAGGTGTAAGATTTGACTCCGTCAACCATTAACGAGGTTTGTGATTTTATACCTTTTAGAGTCTTGTTAAAATTCCACATGTAGCTAGCTTGCCATGCATGAGCAATGGGGCTAAAATGTCATTCTCTCGTACCATGGTGGTCAACATGATAGGTCAACTTACTAAAGGCATAAATTTTGAATGAACTTCATTTGATGTTTTTCTTGCACCATTGGATATGTCTTTAAGTGTAGAATAATGGTCAAGATTTTGGCACAAGGGATAATCGTTTGACCCCCAAAAATGTCATTTAATACCTCAAAATGACTCCAAAAGGTTTTAGATCCCAATTCTCCACCCACCATTAAAATGACCCTACAAGTTGATTATTTCAGTTTTTTCACTCTATAAGCATCAAAATATATGACAAATAATATAATTATCCAATCTAGATCATTATTTAATAATTTGTTAAAATTATGAGTAAGATATACATCATGGAATTTAAATAAATAGCGTTAATTCATTGAACACCCTTGTACACTCTCTCGTGACTTATCATCGAAGCCCTGCCCCTCTCTTCCCATATAATAATCATGAGATGGTTATATTTTATGCAACAATTCCATCTTGGTCTAGTGTGCATCCCCCTTTCATGCCTCTCAGCCACTTATCGCCCTCTCCTCCTAACCCAACTCCTCTCTCAAGCCTCTGTTTGGATCTCCCTATTCTTAATTCCCTCTTTCGTTTGGGTTTCAGGTCTCTTCATTCTCTCAGTGTCAGGCAGCTCTTTCCTCTCTTGCGCTTACAAATCACTGCCCTCATTCTTCCCTCCCTCCACTACTTCCCTTTCTTTCCCTTTTCTTTCCCCCATTTGGGGCAATCTTCCAATCCCTTATCATCCTCTGTCTACTTATCTTTCCCAAACTGTAATATCATTTTTTCTTTTTATAAAGAAGGAAGAAGTGTTGTCATAAGAAAACAAATCAACACACACAGAGAAGGAAACAAAGCGTTCAAAGGAAAATCATTGTTATCTACAGCTAGCATAAAAGGAAGCAGTGCAATCCTTCCCTATCTCTCCAAGCAAATGGATTCATTAGAAGACAAAAAGCACCCCCGTGCCTTTTGTAAATACCATAGAGTGGTGATTGAAAATTTGAGGAACCAAATCCAACAAGACGAATCTCACACTAAAGCTGAGATGGCCATCCTCTGTGAGAAATGGGATACATGCACCAAAGATGTAATGAAGGTCCAAAACCAATGCAATCACCTGGAAGAGTCTCTTAACTTTCTGCGAGAATCTATCATCAAAAATTTAGAACAAGGATCCACCTCTATGGATCATGGAGGTGGATACAGAGATAGCGATAGAATTGTGAATAAATGATCCTCCATATCTTCAGGCTTTCCATGTTTTATTCCAGGTTAATAGGAGATAATCTAGTTAAAAAAAAAAATGAAATTCAAATGTATTCTTATTTTAAATCAGTTTGTATGGAAATATAGCACAAGTGTAATAGTATCTACTTCAAAAAGGATAGACAAAAATATCAGCACTCATGGAGTAATTCTTCCCCAATGGATAAATCCATTTTGTAAACTGATTCGGGTGATTTTTTAACGAAGAATTTCTTCTCCTCCACTTTTTCAGATAATACAACATAACCGAACTTGTGCGAAAAAAAATGAAACTATATTAATTTAAAGAAAACACTAATATTACCTCTAGTATCTGATTACTCATCTTGTGTGAAGAGATGTTGGTACACCCTCGCCAATCTAAACTAGCGTAAGGACACGGCACCATCACGAACATGTGATAATCAACACTAGCTAGCAACTCTAGTGCATCACTAGATATCCTAGCCGGATACTTGGATAGGCCCCTCTTGGGCATCATCTCGCCCCACATCTGCATCTGTACATGTAACATTTCCCTACGAGGTTGGAGGACAAAATTAGGCCTCGTGTCCGAAAGCCTCTCAAACAATAAACAAAATAACTCTAAAGAAAAAGGGAGGTCAACCTCCCACTTGCTTGAGAACGACGTCTATCGAATGCTATAAAAAATTGCCGCAAAAAAATGGCAGACCATCTCACAAGTTGTGGCATATGGAATAAAGAATTAACATAAAATAAAATAGGGCAACTAATGTGATGCTCGTCACTATTATAATGTACAATGTTCATCGGTAGTAGTGAGAGGCACGTAACCTCCTCTGGACCAAATGAAGCAATGTGTAAGTGACCACCAGACATCTGAAAATCTGCAGGAGAAATTACATCATTCCTAATTTGTATCTCTAGGAGTACGCCAACTGACTCCTTGTTGAATAATTGACAGGGACATCTAGAAACTGGGGAAAATCCTACCCTCTCCTTGATAGGCTAGTAATAAAATAAATGTCATCCTCCGTGGGTTGGTACCACTGGCCATGACCGACCTGGAAAGCCTGTCGATGAAAATCCCACGTGTAGATCAACTGTCCTAATAACTCAATATGCCCCTTCAGGAATGTAGCCTCCTTGTAGAACTTAAGGAGGCCTGGCTCCCTTAAGAGAAACTGGGTGGGTGTCGTAATAGGGCGAGAGTACAAAATTTTCTCCCTCTCCTGTGCCTCCCACTGTTGTATCATGTTATAATTGTCCTCCCTCTACTCTTGTTGTTTCCTTTCATCTTTTCGTTGACGTCACTAAATGATTCACATATTAAATAAATCAGCCTCCCTCATACATAAAATCTATTTTTTTTATTAAATGAAAATTATATTTACAAATGTATAGATATAAATTTTATAAAAAAAAAACATTCGGTGTGCCCAGAAAACAATCACGCACTGCCACCAATGCATACCTGTCTATTACACACCACCAAAGATGCGCATGAATAAACTTCACGCACCGCGAAAACAACAAATATATTTGTGCGGTGCATTGACCAAACTATCCGACCCAGGGAAGTTGTTAAAGCGCAATGCATCGCTAGCTGGAATTTACCACTGGCAGTGGCAGTGCGTTCCCATAATATGGATGCACCAAAGCATTATTTCTATTTTTATATAATGCCCGGCGCGTTCAAGTAAACAACCGCACTGCCGTACATAGTGTTATTTTTAAAATATTTAAATTGTCAGTGTGGTTCGA
This sequence comes from Pinus albicaulis, assembly GCA_034641835.2. Lineage (NCBI taxonomy): Eukaryota > Viridiplantae > Streptophyta > Pinopsida > Pinales > Pinaceae > Pinus > Pinus albicaulis. The sequence goes on from CM076583.1 coordinate 1,253,001,567, forward strand.
CAACCGACACTCACCGCACTATTTTATTGTTCTCAGTGTGATTTTTCTTGGTACTGCACTGGAACTCCTGGTGTGGTTTCTGTTAACACGTTCGCAGTGTGGCTTATGCAGGAGCATCCAGCTCAGAGGAGGCGGAAGATGGTTAGCTGTCTTGGTGACTAGCACGTGTTTATGAACAGGTTATTAAACCTGTGTTTCTTTTAATTACTTTATTATTCATCAGTTAGACAAAGACAATAAGACTAGGATTATAAAAAAAAAAATTGTAGTTAGTTAGAAGTTTATTTTTGGTTTAAAAAAAAGAAACTGGCAATGTAATTAGAGACATTCGATTGACAGTTCAACCGAAAACCAAAACTGTTTTATACGTACAGGTATTTAAACGGAAGAAAAATCTTATGTAGGTGTTCGAATTCCAGAGAAAAGAAAACGTGAATAAAGACATAGAAATTGAAAGTTTTTTTTTTTTTTCTGCAACCGAGAATCATTCTTTCCAGCCATTAACCATCGTTATATAGATTACTGTACAAAAAGTTATGTTCTTTATTTTTGCCTACTGTCATGTACACAGTACTATAAATTAACGAATGCACACAGAGTTATGTAAAGTGTAAACAGAGATAAAGTTCTGAAAGAGAGACGACGTGGTCAAAGAAGAAAGCCTGTTGAGTTACTGCAAAGCGTTGTATAACAGACAGTGGGAGAAATTGTGCAAACAGAGGCGCAAGCCCATTTTACTGAATAGAGAACTAGTCAAAGACATATATCAGGTAAATTTACATATCTGGGAACAACTTGAATTTCTTTTTCATTCACTGAACATTTGTTATAAGTGAAAAAATATTCGTTCAAGAGTCTGTCAAGAAGTCTGGAGAAACCGTTCAAAAGAAAGAGAACAAACGGGGTTTTTGGGCCTGAAAATAGCCTTTTACAGTCTTGTTTAAACTTTTGAAATTTACGCTAAAGACAATACTTGAACCTTTAGACATCAAGCTGGGCAAGGGTTTGAATTTAAAATAACCCAACCACAATGGAATAAACGAAGACCCAAGAACATTGGCAGCCATTATTAATTGACAAAGACATTCAATAACTGACATAATTTGATGATACAATTACAGTTTTGAAAAATCCAAAACTACAGCAAACAAAAGCAAGGTCGACCCTACCCATAGGGTTTAACTATCGAAGGAGTGATAACCAAACTCAAAACAGGAAACAGGATCTGCACACATCCACAGGCATTCAAATATTAGCATTTTACGGCGATTCAAATCTTGTTAAGGGACGTGAATGAATAGAAACGAAGCTGGAAACAGAAGCAACAGGGACCGGTTAAACTTACCAGAAACCAGGGCATTAAAGAAGCAAATAACCAAATTGTAAATTGACAAACCCTGCTCACGAAGGAACCAGGCGATTAGAGAACTCGGAAAGCATGAAACAGGGAAGGAGTATGTACCTGTAGTTTTTTTTTGAGTTGTAGATTGCCATTGAGATGCTGGTCGACCGAACTTGGAACAGATGATGAAAAATTAACAAACCTTAGTGTATAGCAACGCGCACAGCAAACTAAAACAACTGGAACAGGGTTGATGAAAACCAGTTCAAAGTGGGAAAACACGCAACAGCTGCCGAACATGGCCTGACTGGCCAAACAGAATTTTCATTTCTCTCACCCGGGAAACACAGTGAGGTGTTAGAGGAACCCTCACGAAGAGAAAGACTTGTGGAGGTCGAAAATCCTCCTTCTCCAACTCGATTGATAGGAACAATAGTGAAACTGTTGGGCGGTTGAGCCATTACGAATTCTGGGCGCAAAGGTCGGGGAGAGTTAATGCCACTGGTTTCGAGGGGAGACCGTATCCATGGAGGTGAGCTGGCCACACAGTCCAAAAGTCTACTGTGTACATCGAACTTAAATCTCATTAATATTCACCAAAATTTCATTTTCATTTATGTGTTGATAAACGACAATGCCAACTGTCAAATTTTGACATATTGTAATTCGATATTTTAATTTACATCCAAAGTGTGTTGACCTATGTGGAATGAGGGTATAGCCTTCATCATTTTTGGTATCAAAGTGGGTTTGCTGAATAAAGGAAATGGAGGTTGGTAGGCGAGGACGGGGAAGAGGGAGAGTAATCCGTAGAGGAGAAGAAGAGGGACTGAGAGAGGAAATTCGAATTTTGAATGAACGACTAGCAGCAGTAGAGGCTGGAAGGAGAAGAGACCTCGCAGGAGGGGATGACAGTGATGAAGAGGTTGCAGAACAGGCAGATGGGTCGGAGGAAGAGGCACCTGAACTCAAATTATTGAGGTCAGTTTTGTTATCCAGTTATAAGCCAAAACATGAACTTTCTACTTATGACGGAAGTTTGTCAGCAGATGTGTTGCTGGATTGGCTTAGTGAAGTGAACAAATATTTTGATTTTGAAGAGATCAATGAAGACAAGAGGGTGAAGTTCGCTGCCACCAAGTTGAAAGGACATGCGTCCTTGTGGTGGGACAACTTTCAGGCAGAAAGGAAGAGGCTAAATAAACAGCCTATAAAGAAGTGGGCCATAATGGAGGCAAAGCTGAAAGAAAAGTTTCTGCCTAAAGATTATCAAATTATGCTGTACATGCAAGTACAGAATTTAAGGCAAAGGGGGGTGACGGTCAAAGAGTATACAGAAGAATTTTATAAGTTGAATTTGAGGGCAAGATATATAGAAGATACCCCAGAGAAAACAGCAAAGCTCGTAAATGGATTGAGAGGGGAGATACTGGATGAAATCGGTATTCTCTCACCCAGAACTTTGGATGAGGCGTATCAGTTTGCCTTGAAGGCGGAAGAGAAAAAAATCAGGAAGAAAAATGCCAGAAGAGGAGGTGGATTTGGCAGAGGAAAGGGGAAGGCCTTTGGCAGAGGCAGAGGTATAGGTTCCAATGAAGAAGGTAGCAGTTCCAAATCTGCAGGAACAACGGAAAAGGACAACAGCACTAGAGGGGGACGACCAAACCAGCGAGGAAGAGGTAATGGTCAGGGCAGAGGAGCTGTCCAGTGCTATAGGTGCCACAAGTGGGGGCACAAGTCGTATGAATGTCCTGAAGGAGAACCAGCAAGTGGGAGAGGAGCTTATGTTGCCCAACCTGAGGAAGCGGAAGCACAGCCTCAGGAAGTGGAAAATGCACTTGAGAGAGGGGAAGCCTTGGTGCTGAACAAGGTGCTGATAAAACCAGCAAAAGAAATTGTAGAACTAGATCAAAGAAAGGCCTTATTCCGGACAGTTTGCAAATCACAGGGTAAGTGCTGCAAACTGATAATAGACAGCGGAAGTATCGATAATTAGTGGCCACGGAAATGGTGGAAAAATTGGGACTGAAAAGGCTAAAGCATCCCACTCCCTACAGGGTGTCGTGGCTACAAAAGGGGCATCAGCTGTTGGTGGATGAACAGTGTGAAGTAGAATTTCAGATAGGAAGATACAAGGATAAGATTTTCTGCGACATTATGCCAATGGATGTCTGTCATATACTGTTAGGAAGGCCCTGGCAGTTTGATAGAAAAGTAGTTCATGACGGGAAGACGAACTACTATAATTTTGTCAAAGATGGGATCAAGCACACGCTTGTGCCCATCAAAGAGGAAAGTACAATAGAAGCTAGTGGAGTAAAAGCGCTACTGATGGGCAGAAAAGAGTTTTTGAAACAAATCGAAAACAATGATGTGAATTTTGCTGTTGTGAGGAGGCTGAAGACAGTGGTACTGCACACAAAGATTTCAGATTTACCCGAGGAGATCCAGGATATGTTGCAGGATTTTGGAGATATCATAGTGGACGATCTTCCGGATGAACTGCCCCCCAAGAGAAGTATCAGTCATTGTATTCACTTTATACCAGGAGCTAGTCTGCCGAATAAAGCACCCTATCGCATGAGTCCTAAGGACAACGAGGAGATTAGGAAGCAGGTACAGGAATTGCTGGATAAAGGGATGATTAGAGAGAGCATGAGCCCCTGTGCAGTTCCGACAGTTTTGGCTCCAAAGGAAGGAGGCGAGTGGCGTATGTGCACAGACTCAAGGGCTATCAATTAAATTACTATCAGGTACAGGTTTCCATTGCCAAGAATGGATGATATGATGGACTGTTCGAGTGGGGCAGCTTATTTTTCAAAGATTGACTTGAAGAGTGGGTACCATCAGATTAGAATCCAAGAGGGGGATGAGTGGAAAACAACCTTCAAGACGAATGAAGGGCTGTATGAGTGGCTGGTGATGCCATTTGGTCTGAGTAACGCCCCTAGTACGTTTATGCGCCTAATGAACGAAGTGCTGAAAGAGTTCATTGGGAAATTTGTAATCGTTTATTTGGATGATATATTGATTTTCAGTAAGACACGGGAGGAACACTTCAGGCATGTTCGAAGTGTGTTGAGAAAGCTGCAGCAGAATAAGCTGCTGATAAATCTGAAGAAGTGTACTTTTTTCCAGCAGGATTTGGTATATCTGGGTTTTGTAATTGCAGAAAATGAGTTGAAGATGGATCCAGAAAAGGTAGCAGCTATAATTAGCTGGCCATCCCCGAAGAGTTTATTTCAAGTCCGAAGTTTTCACAGACTAGCAAGCTTCTACAGGAAATTTATCAGGAATTTTAGTGGGATCTGCGCACCCATGTTGGACACAATCAAGAAGGCAAATCAGCCTTTTTGCTGGACTGAGGCAGCTGAGAAAATTTTTCAGACTTTAAAGAGGAAGATCACAGAGAGACCGATATTGAGGCTGCCTGATTTCAACAAACTTTTTCAAGTTCGTTGTGACGCCAGCGGTACAGCCATTGGGGCAGTACTTAGTCAGGAAGACAGGCCGGTCGCCTATTTCAGTGAGAAGCTAAATGAGAGTAGACAGAAGTACTCAACCTACGACAAGGAATTCTACACAATTGTTCAAGCATTGAAGCATTGGAGGCATTATCTATTAGGTAATGAGTTCGTTTTATTTTCTGATAATTCTGCATTACAGTACATTATGCAGCAGCATAAGTTGAACCATAAACATGCATAATGGGTTGAGTATCTACAGAGTTTTACATTTGTACTGAAACATATTAGTGGGCAGGCCAACAAGATGGCAGATGCATGAGTAGGAGGACTTTACTCTTGCAGGAAAGTACAATGCAGGTTTTGGGCTTTGAGCACTTGAGGGATCTGTATTAGACAGATGCAGATTTTAAGGAGGCTTATGAGGCCTGCCAAAACCCTCTGTTGAGGAATAATAGTCCATGGTTGGACTAAAATTTGCTGGAGGGGTTATTGTTCAGGGGAGGACAGTTATGCATTCCTGACTGTTCGATGAGGGATAACATTATTCGAGAAAAGCACAGTGGAGGTCTAGCCAGGCATTTCGGTATAGACAAAACATTTTCGTAGGTTGAGCATTTTTATTTTTGGCCAAGGTTGCGACGGGACGTGCAGAGGTACGTAAGTAGGTGTAAAACATGTCAATTGGCGAAAGGTTGCAGTCAAAATGCAGGCCTTTATATGCCACTTCCTATTCCGAGCAGACCATGGGACTCAGTCAACTTGGACTTTGTCTTAGGTCTGCCTAAGACACAGTGGGGTTTTGATTCAGTGATGGTGGTGGTGGATCGATTTTCAAAGATGGCACATTTTATACCTTGCAGGAAAACCAGTGATGCTACTCACGTAGCACACTTGTTTTTCACAGAGATTGTTAGACTGCATGGTCTACCGAGGTCCATCATTTCCAACAGGGATGTGAAGTTCACCGAACATTTTTGGCGAACCCTGTGGAAGAAGTTGGGCACTCAGTTACAATTCAGCTCCACTTACCACCCACAGACTGATGGACAAACAGAAGTGGTAAATAGGAGTCTAGGAAATCTTCTACGAAGTTTAAAAGGTGAAAATTCTCGAATGTGGGACCGCGTGCTTGCTCAGGTGGAATTCACATACAACGATTCACTGAATCACAGCACAGGTTGCAGTCCCTTCCAGATCTTGTATGGCATGCATCCTCGCGGAGTGCATGAGCTGCGGGACTTAGGAAAACTCAAAAAACGAAGTGCTGATGGGGAATATTTCGCCCAATCAATGAGCGACTTACATGAGCAAGTGAAGCTGAAGTTGCAGGACAGCAATCAGAAATACAAGCAGCGAGCTGATTCAAAAAGGCGGGAAGTTCAGTTTAATGTTGGAGACGAAGTCCTTGCACACTTGCGCAAGGAACGATTTCCAAAAAGGGAATATAACAAGCTGAAATTTAAAAAGATTGGCCCCTGCAAAATCATTTGCAAGTTTTCTGCCAATGCTTATGAATTACAGTTGCCACCAGGGATAGGTATTTCACCCATCTTTAACGTGGCAGATCTGTTTCCTTATGTTGCTGATCCTGAAGATGACACAACAGTGAGGCCAGAACGGGACGCCAAATTTGATGAGAGTTCTTGGATGAGACAGATGCCTACGGCACAGCTCCTTGAGATCGAGAGTATTCTTGACACACAGGTAGCCAAGCGCACACGAAGGAAGGAATATCTACGATATTTGGTCAAGTGGAAGAACCGTCCGATTGAGGACAGTTCGTGGTTTGACGCGACGCAGATACAGAAGGCAGGTTATTCAGTCGATGATCTCATGGAGCTGAGCCATGACTTTTTGCCACCCTGGGAGCCTGATGCAGGAGCATCCAGCTCAGAGGAGGTGGAAGATGGTTAGTTGTCTTGGTGACTAGCACGTGTTTATGAACAGGTTATTAAACCTGTGTTTCTTTTAATTACTTTATTATTCGTCAGTTAGACAAAGACAATAAGACTAGGATTATAAAATGTTTTTTTGTAGTTAGTTAGAAGTTTATTTTTGGTTAAAAAAAAATAAATTGGCAATGTAATTAGAGACATTCGGTTGACAGTTCAACCGAAAACCAAAACTGTTTTATACCTACAGGTATTTAAACGGAAGAAAAATCTTACGTAGGGGTTCGAATTCCAGAGAAAAGAAAACGTGAATAAAGACATAGAAATTGAAAGTCTTTTTTTCTGCAACTGAGAATCATTCTTTCCAGCCATTAACCATCGTTATATAGATTACTGTACAAAAAGTTCTGTTCTTTCTTTTTTCCTACTGTCATGTACACAGTACTATAAATTAACGAATGCACACAGAGTTATGTAAAGTGTAAACAGAGATAAAGTTCTGAAAGAGAGACGACGTGGTCAAAGAAGAAAGCCTGTTGAGTTACTGCAAAGCGTTGTATAACAGACAGTGGGAGAAATTGTGCAAACAGAGGCGCAAGCCCATTTTACTGAATAGAGAACCAGTCGAAGACATATATCAGGTAAATTTACATATTTGGGAACAACTTGAATTTCTTTTTCATTCACTGAACATTTGTTATAAGTGACAAAATATTCGTTCAAGATTCTGTCAAGAAGTCTGGAGAAACCGTTCAAAAGAAAGAGAACAAACGGGGTTTTTGGGCCTGAAAATAGCCTTTTACAGTCCTATTTAAGCTTTTGAAATTTATGCTAAAGACAATACTTGAACCTTTAGATATCAAGCTGGGCGAGGGTTTGAATTTAAAATAACCCAACCACAGTGGAATAAACGAAGACCCAAGAACATTGGCAGCCATTATTAATTGACAAAGACATTCAATAACTAACAGAATTTGATGATACAATTACAGTTTTGACAAATCCAAAACTACAGTGAACAAAAGCAGGGTCGACCCTACCCGTAGGGTTTAACTGTCGAAGGAGGGATAACCAAACTCGAAACCGGAAACAGGGTCTGCACACATCCACAAGCGTTCAAATATTAGCATTTTACGGCGATTCAAATCTTGTTAAGGGACGTGAATGAATAGAAACGAAGCTGGAAACGAAAGCAAGAGGAACCGGTTAAACTTACCAGAAACCAGGGCATTAAAGAAGCAAATAACCAAATTGTAAATTGACAAACCCTGCTCACGAAGGAACCAGGCGATTAGAGAACTCGGAAAGAAGTAGGAAAGCATGAAACAGGGAAGGAGTATGTACCTGTAGTTTTTTTTTGAGCTGCAGATTGCCATTAAGATGCTGGTCGACCGAACCTAGAACAGACGATGACAAATTAACAAACATTAGTGTATAGCAACGCGCACAGCAAACTGAAACAACTGGAACAGGGTTGATGAAAACCAGTTCAAAGCGGGAAAACACGCAACAGCTGCCGAACAAGGCCTGACTGGCCAAACAGAGTTTTCATTTCTCTCACCCGGGAAACGCAGCGAGGTGTTAGAGGAACCCTCACGAAGAGAAAGACCTGTGGAGGTCGAAAATCCTCCTTCTCCAACTTGATTGACAGGAACAATAGTGAAACTGTTGGGCGATTGAGCCATTACGAAGTTTGGGCGCAAAGGTCGGGGAGAGTTAATGCCACTGGTTTCGAGGGGAGACCGTATCCACGGAGGTGAGCTGGCGACACAGTCCAAAAGCCTATTGTGTACATCAAACTTAAATCTCATTAATATTCACCAATATTTCATTTTCATTTATGTGTTGATAAACGACAATGCCAACTGTCAAATTTTGACATCTTGTAATTCGATATTTTAATTTACATCCAAAGTGTGTTGACCTGTGCGGAACGAGGGTATAGCCTTCGTCAGTGGCCTATAAATTTATAAGGAGCACCGCGAACAGTGCGAGCCGAATGGCTCGAACGCACCACTAAGAAAAAAAATATTAATAAAATTTTAAAAAATATTTAAAATTGAATTGAAATTTAAAACACCGAATTTTAAGTCAATTTAAGAAATTAATCCGCTAAAAGCTTAAGTTGTTGAGAAACAAGTAGATTACGTACACATTTGCGCGTCGAGGAGGCATCTTTGAAGGCAACATTCTGGAAGCATTTGCAGATTACAAATACCTCAGAATTGACTTCAACATAAATTTAAGTTGGGATGGTTGTAGAAAGAGAAGAACTGGGGGGGAGTTGGAAACCACTTTATTCTCTTCAAAATAGGTGTAGAGAGGCAGAGCTATGGAACTGGAAAACCATTCTATCTCTTTTTGGGCCTCTAGTGATCCCGGTGATTCTCTACTGTTGTGAACTGTGGGCTAGCAGCACAACCGAGATGCAGTGGAAACAAATTGAGAAAATTCAAAAGCGTTTGATTACAAACAAATTCAAAATTGAAAATGCAATTCCTTATGCTATATTGTTAAGTGAAACAGTGGTTGCTCCTATTGAAGCAATTGTTATGGTGCGAGTCATAAGGTATTTAAATAAAATTTAGCAAATGGAAGAGGGTAGATGGCCTAAGGTTGTGTTTAATGACAAGTTATGCAAAAGAAAGAATACTTGGATGCGGCAAAATGACAAATGATTTAGTAAATGGGGTATTTTCTTGAGCATGTGTCCCACAAACACTAAAGAGATAAAAACTTTTGTTATGGATAAGTTCCACAAACATACTTGGGAGAAAGAGCTAGGGAGAAAGAATAAGTACTACATTGAAGTGTTTAAACCCACTCATAATCATCAACAAAAAGTGTACATAGGGGCCAATATTTCTTGGAGATCCAAAATTCTTATTGCTAAATTAAGACTAAGTCTCATCAACTCCGATGTGAAACACGGCACTAGAAACGGCCAAAACAAATGTGGGAGGAAAGAGTATTTATTTTTTGTTCTTCTGGAAAAGTGAAAACAGAAAAACACTCCATTTAGAATGTGAGGCCTTCAAAGACAACATGAAAAATTATGCAAATATTCTAGTAGCTAGCTCTTGGGATAATCTATTCAACAAAGATTTTGTCGAGAAGTTGAGAACGTTTATTGTAAGATTCACAAGAAAAAAATTGAATACAAGAACCATACGGAGAAGCAATCTATCTCATAAACTATTTTTAATCTTATAAACATTAAAAGTACTTTCGTTCTTTATTTGCTATCCACTGAGAAATTCTAAACAGATAACTCACAGATTTGAAATAATAAATATTCATTATAACACCCGTAAGCTCGACCGCGGGTTGGTCAGGTTGCAATTTCCTTTATAAACTAAAACGCTTACCAATGCACCAAAAATAGCGGTGGCACATTAATATAGATTTTAATTATTTTAAATGTTGTATTAAGCCTTGTAAATTGATTTAAAGTGATTTCTAGCTCAGTTTTGAAGCGGGTTTTAGAGGGGTTTGTAGTTGTTTTCACAAACCACATCCTCTAGCAAAGGAGCTCACTTTTGTTGCAACCTCGTTGATGTAATTTCAATTTTGGGGAGTTTGATAAAGAGGGCACTTCTTTGGAGGTAGGAGTGAACTTCACTAACATTTCTATTTGTATCTTTTTTTTCATTTTTTCTTATATTATTTTGTTGTTTTCTTTTTATGTGCTTTTGGTAAGCTAGTTTATATTTTAAATTGTTTTAAATTTAGTTAATTTTAAAATAAATTAAATATGTTTATGGATTGATTTTTACAAGTGTTTTAGCTTTTGTATTTTGAAATTTAAATTTGATATTTATATTTAATTTCAAATTCATTGTTAAGTAAGATATTAAAGTATTGTATCATATTTTTTATTAATAAAGTTTAAAAAAAAATCCAAAATATAAAATAATGATTTGAAATTTTTTATACAAATTAGATGTAAAAATAAACCAACTAATAATCATCAAACTTTTAATTATTTTAGAAATATTTTTAAAAATTCTTACTAATAATATTAAAAAAAAAACTAATTACTATCAAAATTTTAATTATCTTATAATTTAGAAATATTTTAAGAATGCTTGCCAATAATATGAAATAAGAAATACTTTTAGAGTGCTTACGAATAATATGAATTTCTTAGAGACTGTTTTTTATAATGTTTTTGATTTGCATTTTTGTGATTCATAATGTAAATAAAGAACTTTCGAATTTATCTGAAAGTTTTTTTTATCTAAAACTGAATAATCAATTAGTTATAGATTTATTAATTTTGTTTTGTTGCATTTACCTAACCCTTCTAACAATGATTTTAAAATCAAATTTCTAGTTTTGTATGATTTAAATAATAAAGACTATAAAATCCAAAGTATATGAGATAAATAATGATTCCAAAATCAAATATCTAGTTTTGTATAATTTACTTAAATCTTTTTATTAATGATTCTAAAATTAAATTGAACAATTTTTTTAATTGTTTAATAACTTGTTTAATAATGATTCGCATGGCAATCAAAATATGTGAAGTAGTTATTGGTAAATTTAAATCAACAACTACCAACTTTCTATATAGAATGATATTGAATATTGTTATGGAAAATATCTTGAAACATGAATGTATACATATACCATTAACTAAGGGGTTTTTTAAAGATTTTTTAACAGTTTTGTTTATTGAGGCTATAAACTTACACGTAAAGTTATTTTTTGGTGGAATCTGATGATTTTTTTTTGAAAAATTTTGATTATAGGAGTGCTTGAATCATTTTTTTGATGTGGAAATAGATTCATCACCATCAAAAAGGCCCTATACACAAAAAATATTGATACCTATAACCCATATTTTCCAAAAATTCTGCGAGATTTTGGCAAAAATCATGCCAGAATTTCCACTATTTTCTGAGTGAATATGTGGCCTCTTTAGACTACTCTTTTTTCAGCTATGAGAGGCTTGCAACATTGAAATTTTTCATATACCTAAACAAATTAAAACCATGGTAAAACCATTGCACCATTAAATTTGTTCATATACCTAGACAAAATAAAACTGTGGTAAAATCATTTTGTCAGTACTTTTTATGTGTAATTTTGTGATTGTTCATATCAATTTTGTCATGATGGTTAATTGTATTAAATTAATTTAAAATGTGTTTAAAGTATAATTTCAGAATATTAAAAATAATTTTGATTAGGTGTTGGAATGTGTGTCAAGGAGAAAAAGGAGTGGATTTGTCACTTTGTTGTCACTTCAAGTATTAAAAAGGGATGGTGTGGCCAGTCGCTCCCATGCAATTATACATGCCAACGAGTAATGATAATGCATAGCATTAATATGGAAACTTACAAGGCTTCATTAACTATTGGGAATCATTGGGGGCGAGTTGTAGATATTTGGTGCCATCACTATGTTACCAGGTTGGTAGTGGGATTTTTCTTTTGTGACGCCTGCACTTGGTTTAATAATTGTTGAAGGTCATAGGCAATTGATTCTTTTGTGACACCTACTATTTTCTTTAATAATAGTAGTTTGGCCTTCTGTCACTCACTCCATGTTACTAGTTGGACTTTTTGCAATTTTCAAGCATTCGTGGGGCTACATGCAATCAGCTTGTGCATTCGCCAATGGGGGGATTTGTACCTGAATTATTTTAGGTTCTTTGGGAGGTCTCCTCTCGCAAGAATATTGGCATGGCTTCAAATTATGTCTTCTTACAAATTTTTAGTTAAAGTTCTATTGCTTTGGTTTATTTGGTCTAGGATTTCTTGGTGGATGCTCAACATGGGATATAGTGGAGAGGTGGCTTGACCCTCCTCCTTCTGAAGAAGCACCTCCTTTTACTTGGTCTTTCTTTTATCACTCCCCTCTGTCTCTTCAGTCTCTTGCATACCTACCACCCCTGCCCCTGAAGTTCTTCACTTTGAATGTTGTGTGTTGGACTCACGTTGTCTTCTAATCCCTTAATTTCCTATTGTCTCCTATGGTTTTCTATCCAATTTTACTCCTCATTATCATCATGCCTCGACAATGAATGCGTCCAAGACGTGGCTCAAGTGGCCAAGGGACCTCTGGCAGGTCTAGAGCCTAGTCGCAAGACCAAATGACTACTTACTTATACTGCATGACTAACTCCCCAGAAATCGAGGATGATATTCGACTACTCAAAGTGTTCGAGCAAGGATCACCCACTCTGACTCTGAAATTTAGGTGTTGATTGAGGTTTTAGATCCTAGGCATACTAGGGGCCACAAGAATTAATACCTGCACTCTATCACTTTGTACTGACAAATGAAAATTATATTGGGCAAGGTCATCTATAAAAAGAAAAAATATTACAATGAGATAATTTTCCATCTCAATGATATTCAGTAGGTTCAAAAGAATGTGTGACCTTGTATGGTTACTACGGCCACTCGGTTATGACATATAAAGATGCATCTTCGATGCAAGAGACAAACATCACCAAGGCCGAGCATTCAAAATGTTGCCCCTGGAACTTCTTCTGAGGAAGAATGATAGCCAAGGTTCATAATATTTTTATGTCTATGTTTTATGAATTGTACATTACTATTTTCTATGCTACACAATTGTGGACAATCTTCTACCCAGTGGTTTCTTTACCCTATATGCTGCCATGGCTAGCCATGTGTCATATTCTAGAGATAATTATGTGGCAGCTATATATTACGTAATTTTGATAGAAAAAAAAAATCTATAACACTTCTACTGTAATTCGTTTGGCTTTCCCTCATAATATACTTAGACAATAAAAATAATATTTTATATCTTTGAATTATGAAGTAATTAAAATAACAAATTATATATATAGTGAAACAGGTCGTTGGACAGTTCCTAAAACACCATGGATGGAAAGGATCTGCCATCTCTGTGAGAATATGAACATCGAGGATGAAAGTCACTTCCTCTTAGAGTGTCCCACGTACAACCACATTAGAGCTCGATTTCATAATCTTTGTTGCAATACTGACCTTCCTAGTCTTTTAAGATGCCAAAATTAAAGTGAGCTGGGGAGGCTTCTTTCCAAGCTTTTTGAGCATAGGAATAAAATCTTAAATCAAATTAAATAACTCTTTTCTTTAAGTTAGATAGACTAAAGATTGGTCTGAGTGAACGTTAATCATCATCATCATCATAAGTTTAATATATTTGTTTTTATTTTAAATTTAATAAAAATTATTTTAAATTATAATATTTATTATTAATCATTATATAAACCAAATTACGATTTTAATAAAAAAATATTTAATTCCACCTTTAATAATCACAATAAAATATTTAATTCTACTATTTATTTTTGGACAAACAGTCAATATGATACACTCAACGCATAATAATAATAACTAAGCCGAAGGTGTTTTTGTAAAAAAAGAGTTTCCTTCGGTGTTTCGTCGTCTGTACACATCGAATTAAAAAAAAACACATTATTTTACTATTACGGTTGTTCCTCATGTATTTTTTAAAGTAAATTTCAGTGCAAACTTCATTCCTTGATAATAAAGCGATGTGAGAGAATGCTATGTTCCACGGGATAGTGTCAATATATTTATTTAAATATTTTATTTTTATAATTTATTATATATTTTTAAAATTAATAATATATATATAATATATTTTAATATAAAATAATTTTAAATATTATATATAATTAAAATATTAAATCAATTGAAGTTAATGATTGAGATATTTTAAGTTAATATTATTTGTGGGTCTATTTTTATCTTTATAAACAAATTATAAAATGGCGATTATTTACATCTTTCTCTCTTCATAGTTTCTTGAGAAGTTGGAACGAAAGTTTAGGCTTTTACATATTTCTTAAAAAATGGTGGATCTTGTGAAGTTGTTGGTCTTTATTTTTAATTAATATAGTTTTTTTTCCTCACCCTTTTGTTGTTGGTACATATTCAACTAAATATAAGCATGTATTTAGATTTTGTTTTTTTCACTCTCCATCTGTGTTTATCTTGCCAACACATACATTTGATATTTTTATTTTATAATTATCATATTTTTTTTATAGTTTCTACATCACGTAACTTCTTGTAACCTGGGCCCAATGTAGTCATACTTGCCCCTCATATTTTTTTGTTTCTTACAAGTGTATAATTTGAACTCACTTTTCTCATATTTTGCTATCTTTGAGATGTTTTTCATATTTTTTAATAACACAGTCTACCTCATAGATAAAGTGGCTTTTTTTTGGGCATTTTTTCACGATGTTGAATCCATTCATGCATTTTTAAACAACAAGAAATCACAATCTCTCTTTAAATTATATTTCCTTATTCCTGGGAAAAAACCATTTTAACTATTAGCTAGAGTGCACCATTTATAATTCTTCACTTTCTGTTTTTTTTTTAATTTTAAATTATTATTAATTGGTTTTTGTTTTCTATTCATATTTATTTCCAATATAAGAAAAATGATGTAGGTGATTTAGGATATGCATGTTACATTATTGTTACTATATTTCTTAAAATTAATTTATTGTATTGATCTTCTCAAAAGTTGATGTTTTAACATTAAAAAGGAAAATGTGATTTTTTTCAAAGATTAAATGGAAATTACATTTCTCATTTGCATACTAAAATGATTCCATTTGATATTACATAGTAGGGACATTTAATTTCTGTTTGATTCAAATGTAGTCCCAAATGTAGTCCTCCTCGATCCTACTTTTTTTCCCAAATGTAGTCCTCCTCGATCCTACTTTTTTTTCCTTTGATGCTACAATTAATTTACTAACATTTAGATTTATTTTTCCATGACAGTAAATCTAAATCATAACATTAATTTTCTTTATTTTGGATTTTAAACAAATTATTTTTAGCCACTAAGTTTACTTAAAGTTAAGCTGAATGAAAACACACTAACATGGGTATGAGTGCCCAACCTATTAATTAGTAAATAAAATCCCAACTAGAATTAAATGACGAAATAAATTGTACAAATTTTCAATCGTACTAATGTGGATGCATGTTATAGTATACAATTAGTGTTAAACCATTATAAATATTTGGAACTATTGGGGATGAGATGAAAAACTCTATCATGGAATTATAGGGTTAGTATTGTGAGTTGATGAACTCCCTTATGATGTCTGAACTTCATGTGCCTCATGCATGCCTTGGTCATTTGTCACAAATTTCTTACCTCTAATTAATATTTTCAACTGAAAATAAGCCAAAACAACGTTGTATTTTTCCAAAGTCTTATTTTCCTCTACAAGACTTAATATAAGTTAAAACCATTGAAAATAAAAAGTAATTTAGCCAAATATACCCAATCCAAAACAAAATAAGACTTCTGATATTTCTATATGATGTTTTCAAAATCTTCGTTTAAGATTGTTTGCATTAAGAACTTGTGATTATATTACAAGAAAACGTTGTAAATATCTTTTGAAATCTATGGGACTATGGTTCTTTAAGGTTTATTATGGTATCTACAAAAATACTATGCTATTTCTATATAATGTTTTCAAAATTTTCGTTTAAGATTGTTTGCATTAAGAACTTGTGATTATATTACAAGAAAACATTGGAAATATCTTTTGAAATCTATGGGACTATGGTTCTTTAAGCTTTATTATGGTCTCTACACAAATACTATGCTTTTAGGACCGACATTGGTGGTGTGAAATTATTTTACATAAGCATCATGGTATTTGCATTGGTGATGTGATAATATGTTACATGAGCATATGAAGTCTACACAAATTTTATTCTCCTTACAAGTGGAATTTTTAGCATGACAAAATGTTACTCGCAGCATGTTAGAATCAACCATTTTCATTTCACTAATTTGAATTCAATGCATTTCTTCTGCCCGTAGTACTATAAATTGGTAAGATAATCAAGATTAATTGAAGTTAATGGTTGAGGTATTTGGATGCCTCTAAATTCATTGTTATTTGTGAGACTACTTTTATCTTTATAGAAAAATTATGAAGAGGTGGTTACTCACGTCTTTCTCCCTCTTCATTATTCTCTAGAGAAGGTGTAATGAAATTCTAGGTGTTTACATGTTTCTAGAATGACCATCAATATTGAAACTGAAGATTCAATGTCTAATCATTATTTATGGGGGACCTTAAGAAATTATTGGTATTAATTTTTAAATAATAAATATTTTTACACTAAAGGTGTTCTATAAGAGAAGGGTTTCCATCACCTTTTTGTCGTATGTAAATATCCAATTAAATAAATGCATGTATTGAGGTTTTTTTTTTGTTTATTTCTTTATTTTT
Organism: Pinus albicaulis; assembly: GCA_034641835.2. NCBI lineage: Eukaryota > Viridiplantae > Streptophyta > Pinopsida > Pinales > Pinaceae > Pinus > Pinus albicaulis. Next base: position 1,253,018,542 of record CM076583.1, read on the forward strand.
CACTCACCATCTGTCTTTATCTTGCCATCTCACACATTGAATATTTTTATAGTATAATTATCATATTTCTTTATAGTCTCTACATCATTTAACTTATTAAAGCCTAAGTCCAATGTAGTCATACTTGCAACTCATTTTTATGTTTCTTACAAGTGTATGGTTTGAACTCAATTTTCTCATATTTTGCAAACTTCGAGATCTTTTTCATATTTTTTAATAGCATAGTATAACTCATAGACAAGGTGGAATTTTTCTTGGGCATTTTTTTTTGGTCAATTTGCCAAAATTTATTTGAGATTTCTTAGAAATATAAGTTTAAGTTGATTAATTTGCAAAGTTCAAATTCCCGAGGGCTTTTGGTGTTGAATCCATTTATGCATTTTTAAACAACACGAAATCATGATCTCCCCGTAAATTCTATTACCTTATTCGTGGAGAAAATCTCATTTTGTCTATTAGTTAGAGTGTGCCATTTATAATTCTTCACTTTCTATTTTTTGGTTTTGTTTTTAGATAATTTGTTTTTGTTTTCTATTTCATATTTATTTACAATATAAGAGTAATGATGTAGACACTTTAGGATATGTATGTTACATTATCGTTATTATAATTTTTATAATTAATTTGTTGTATTGATCTTCTCAAAAGTTGATTTTTTAACATTCAAAAAGATAATGTCATTTTTTTCAAAGATGAAATGGAAATTACACTTCCCATTTGCATACTAAAATTATTATATTTTATATTACATAGTAGGAACATTTCAATCCCATCTCATTCAAATGTAGTGCCCAATCCTACCTTTTTTCTTTTGATGCTACAATTAAGATATTGATCAAATTGAAACTTTGTTAGTGTGGCACTTAATTTACTAACATTTAGATTTATTTTTCCATGACAGTAAACTTAACTCATAACATTGTTTTTCTTTATTTTGGGCTTTGAAAAAAATATTTGTATCCTCTAAGTTTACTTAAAGTTAATTTGAATAAAAACATGCTAACATCATGGGTATGAGAGCCCAACCTATTAATTAGTAAAAAAATCCCAACTAGCCTTAAATGACAAAACAAATTATATGAATTTTCAATCGTACTAATGCGGATGCATGTTAAAATAGAAAATATTTGTTAAACCATTATAAATATCTAGAACTACTAGGGATGAGATGAACAAATCCATTATGGAATTATAGTGTTATGATTGTTAGTTGATGATCTCCCTATGATATCTCAACTTCATGTGCCACATACATGCATTGGTAATTTGTCACATGTTTCTTACCTCTAGATTAACATTTTCAACTAAAAACAAACCAAAACAATGTTGTATTTGGCCAAAGTCTCGATTTCCTCTACAAGACTCGATATAAGATAAAATCATTCAAAATAAAAAGTAATCTAGCCAAATGTATCCAATTCAAAACAAAACAACACTTGTGATATTTCTTTATAATGTTTTCAAAATCTCCATTTAAGGTTTGTGTTTAAACTAAGAACTTGTGGTTATATTACAATAAAAGGTTGGAAATCCCATTTGAATCTATGGGACCATGGTTCTTTGAGGTCTATGGGACTATGGTTCTTTGAGGTCTATTGTGGTATCTACACAAATACTATGCTCTTCACGCAACAATATTTTACATAAACATCACATGGTATTTGCATTGGTGATATGATAATATGTTACATGAGCATATGGAGTCTACACAAATTTTATTCTCCTTTATAATTGCCATTTTTGGCATGACAATATGTTACTTGCAACATGATAGAATCAACCAATTTGATTTCATTAATTTGAATTCAATGCATTTCTCCTCCCCATGTAATACTATAAATTGGTAAGGTAATAGAGACTGAAGAAAGTGGGTGATAATAGTTCTTATTCTGACCATTTGAAACCCTACAAGCATTTGGGCATCCATTTTTTTTAATCAAAAACACTTTTTGGTTAATAACATTGGTTTTCATATGCTGATTTATCTTCATCTACATGTTACCATCAATGTAATTCTTATAATAGAGTGAAATTTGGCCCACCCAAATGTAACCCTTTCACTATTAGATAATATAATACATCTAAAAAACAAAAATTAATAAGTATTAATGTGTTCAAATTTAGAAATACCTATCACTTATAAAAGTTCCACTATTTTGAAAACATAATAAGATGTATTTAATCATATTTCTCATAATTGATGTAACACTATTCATTTTAAATAAATATATTTTTTTTTATTGTGTTTGATAAACTTTATACTAACTTTTCATTGGACACATTAAACCATTATCCTAATAACTACACTGTTGTAACAGTATTCATTTTAAATAAATATTGTGTTTGATAAACTTTATACTAACTTTTCATTGGACACATTAAACCATTATCCTAATAACTACACTGTTCTCCGTCCGAGTAGAGAAAAATCTTACATTAATGTTTGAATTTGCGGAGCGTCTTTGCATATATAAATACATCTATCAGGCCTTATAATCTCATGGCAGTCCTAAGCTCTGCAGAGCCTTAATTTTTCTCATATAGCGGGAGTTAAATTTTGTCTTTCAGAAGAACATATTATATCCATGGCTTCCAAATTAGTCGGAGGATGGATAAGCGTTTTAGCACTATGCAATCTGGTTATTGCTGTATTTCAGGTGGCTGACGTTTCAGCACAAACGCAGAGCAATACGTTCACCACGTACAATGACTACTACCCGTCCGCCAATAATTACGCCCTGGACGGCCTCTACTGCGCAACACATGACTCTGATCAGCCCCTCCAGTGGCCCAGTACTACTGGACTGCCTTCTGTGGCCAAGCGGGCGGTCCCATGGGGTCTTCCTTGTGCGGGACGTGCTTAAGTGTGAGTGACCGAGTTAATTACTATATTTGAGATCTGTAACCATTCGTTGAATAATTGATGTTAAATATGGGAATGTTGATATAATCAGGTGACGAATCCTTCTACACAACAAAGCGTGACGGTGCGTATTTTGGACGAGTGCGCAAACGGAGGCTTGGATCTTGAAACCGCGGCTTTTAATGCAATAGACAGCGACGGAGAAGGATATTTTGCTGGGCATCTGTGTACTACATACACCTTTGTCGATTGTTAAGGAATTCTTCTACTGATCATCCTCCTTATTATGTGCTGTAGGCGTAAGCACTCTCTCGCTTAGATATACATCATATGATTGAAAAGTGTGGTACATAATATGCATATACAATATTAAAGCCATAAATAAAGGATTTAATTTGTGTATAAAAGTTTTCAGTGAAAATTATATTAAGCAGATTTTGTCGACATGAGTGTGGTTCATCATCATGATATGATGAATCATATTGGCTGGTTCGAAACACGTGTGGTTCATTATCTGATGATGAATCACATTGGCTGGTTTGAAATGCGTCATAAAATCTACTTGAATGTGATTTTCACCGAAAGATTTTATACACAATTTATGGATCACAGAAGCCAAATTTCTAACAAAGGATTTAATTTTTATTTTGGGTCATATTTTAAGAATTGTGTTTTTTCAATATATTTTTTTTTCAAAATTGATTTTAAAAAAAATATTATTTCTAATTTTTTATTGGTTAAGTGAGTCTTGATGTAACATAATTTTTCTAGTGGAAGGCAATTTAATTTTGACATTTGCTAATGTCAAACAAATAATTTTAAAATGAAAAAGACTAATTTTGTAAATGGCTATTTTTTCGATGAGTGGCCTAACACTAATAGTGTTAATCCTGATAGTGCTAGTGCTCTGCCCAAGTCCTTTATGTAAGCCGAGTGGGGCGGGGAAAGGGGGGTGCAGACATCCATAGTCATGGTCTACTGTCACTTGGTTATATTATTTCATTTTAAACATTTTCCCTCTCATTTCATTTTAAACTTTTACACATTTTGTTGTGCGAAAAAATATATATAAGAAGCAGGAGATGTGTGTGGAATAAAGGATGTGTGGAAGAGGGCATATGTGCAGGGGAACAAGTGTGCATTGGGAACCTTCTTCTGCACACATGAAATTATAACCTAAGTGGAAACTTTAGATTGTGGATTCTCATAGCTGCTCAACAAATCAATCTTCGAAGTATGTCATCCTTACGATATTCTATTCGCCCCTGTGTTTTGATATTATTTTAGTCATATAAAAGCAATCACTACGAGAAGAAAGAACCACAAATAATTGGAAAATTAGAATTTGTTGTAACAATTAACATGATAAATAATTCACAGTTTGAAAAAACTTAAAAGAATCCAATGGTTAATTAGGTGGCACCACATAATCCTAGTGGACCTATTACACATAAGTTAACTTGAAAAAGTTAAATTCGTTCTTACTTTATGGCCCGATGTGTCTTATCTACCGTTGATCTCTTTGGGGTGCTTTGGACTCTGCCAAGTGCTCCTTGCATATCTCAACTATAAAACCTATCATGGTTCCCTACTCACATTACAATGGGATATTACTTTATTAATAATTTATTCAACATCTAAAAGTTTTAAATTAAACTTTTACAACCAAACCACTTGCTTATAAATGAAAATGGTAATATATTGAGAATATTACCATAAAATTCTTCTGGACCCTAACGAGATTGGGAATAATAAAAGTAGTTTATTATTGTTAAACTAAAAGAAAAATACATGGTTACAAAGAGATGTGTTGACGAGATTACACGCCACTAGTTTCTTTTTTTGTTATAAGCTTTTGTAGGGCATTAGCATCCTACAGTGCCTCACGTGTAATAACAAAAAATTTCCACATGGATAATGGATGATGTGGATGTTCGGAAGAGGGGTATGTGTGGGATAATGGATGATGTGGATGTTCGGAAGAGGGGTATGTGTGGGAGAATGGGTGTGCAGAGGAAAATTTCTTCAACACACATAAAATTATTTTAACTTTAAGCAAAAACTTCAGATCTTGGTTGCTCATTGTTACTCAACAAATTAATATTTGATCTACATCCTCCTTACAATATTCTATTCATCCCCGTGTGCTAATATCACTTTCATAATATAAAAACAATGGTCGTCAGAATAAAAAACCACATAAATATCTGGGAAATCAAAAGATGGTGTAATTATGTTGATTGGCATCTTATTGTGGGGTTTTTGGTGAGGACACTGTTGAGATTCATTGGCTCAACAGATGTCCATTAACCTTACTATTCATTAACTTTGGCATCCACGTGTTTTCCATCCATGTATTGTACCGGTGCTATATCAGTGAAGGAATAGATCAATTTTTCATAAACTGATCCAACGGTGGTCATGTACATCTTACTCCAAACCCAACCCTAAGACCCTAAGAGTAGTCTACTTGTCCATCACCATTTTCCTTTGGGTGTTCCAACTCCCCCAAGGCAGTCGAAGGCTTTTGTAGATTATGGACCATAAGAGCGCGAGGAGGAAAATGATGGGGATTATATGTATTGATTTCATTGAAAGTCTACCTGAGCATCTAGGTTTAAGAGCATGAGGAAGAAAATAATGGGGATTCTTTGTATTGATTTCTTTGAAAGTATACTTGATCATCTAGGCTGTGTGTGAGGGTTCAACCAACGAATTGTCGAATTTGATTTGCACTTTACGGTTTAGCATGAGGAAAGATAGGAAACTCCTTTTACTCTGTGGATTATTACCCTATGTTCTTTGTACAATGGGTCTTAAACTATGTTGTTTTCAACCTAATTACTTTTTTCTGTATTTTTATTTTATTTTTAGGAGAGCTAGAACCAAGATGAGATTGAGTGTCAGGTCCCAGAAGGGCATGTTCATTATGCTGAAAACTCTGGCTTCTTCATAATTCCAGCTACTATGAGCCCCTTATCCAAGCACTACCACAAATTTGTGTTTCTCAACACCCCCAAATTGTCCTTCAATAAGCTGCAGCAATAGCCACATATACTGGGTGAGTTTTACTTGACGTGGGCAAGGTTTACCTGATGTCGGCGTTCAGGAGATTCGATCTGAACATATGAATGTCGACAAGGCTATCCCTTCCTGCAACATGGTTTTTCATCATCTATAACCCAAACAACAACAAAACCCCCCTCCCCTTCTATTGCGCCAAATGAACCGCTTCTTTTCGGGCTCACCAAATTTAGGTACAGTTGCAACAACATGTTCTGCACCCTCCATAGGTACTCCGAAAAAAAAAAATACATGTACGATTACAAGATCACTTCGCAGGAGGCTATCACCAGGGCTAATCGTCTCATGAAGGCCGACAAGATTCTGAGGTTCTCATAGTTTGATGATGGGTTTATATTTATGAAAAACATCTCGCATTCTCGAATCATAACGTGATTTCATTGCAGTGAGGGGAATATTATATTGGGGTTTCACTGTAATCCTGGGGATGTTATGCATCTTTAGAGTATATTTAGTGGTTCACATGGTCCAACCCTTACGAAAAAAGAAAAACACATACATGCATTTCATAGCCGAACCACTACTAAGTCGTACTCAATATTCTTGCTTGTGGTATATTGCGTGTGGTATACGTATCTAAGTGGATTCTTCCCAAAGTATTGGATGTAATAAGATGCATGCAATGGAATATGTGTCTGAGTGGATGCTTCCCAAAGTATTGGATGTTTTCCAAAACATCCACCTCTCAAAGTGGATGCTTCCCAAATTATTGGATGTTTTCCAAAACATGCTCCTCTCAGGCCCACACTCATCTATGCTAATGATATAGGTTAGGTTATGGCTATGTGTGGGATGCTCAGGAAAAGGATTGTTGTGATATTTGTTTTTTGCATAGTAGTATATTATATACCCTAACTCTTTCTTCTAACTTACCTGGGCCTTTGTAAGGAAATTTGTTGCAGTTTAACATTATCTGAGAGGACTAATGCGTCTAATAGTTTTCTATCATTTATGGCTAGAAATTTTGGGAGTTTTCCATAATTTATGGTTTGATTGGTGAGACTTTTGAATCTTCATTATTTTAAAGTGGATTTAGCCTTAAATTTTAAAGAAATTCGTGTAATTTTTTTATTCTTGGAAATTATCTATATTAGAAGAGCACAAGGTTTGTATTTCACCTGATTTTTTATTGCCTAGAGTCAATTGTGCCTAAATTAGAGCAATAAGGATATATCTATTGTTTTTTAAAAATAATTCTTTTTACAAAAGTTTTTGGTGCAGTCTTTGATGATGGAATTGTTATCAATCGGACGTTTGTCAGATACGACAAAGATGGATGAAGTGAATACTTTGCCTCTCACATATTCCCGGTATTTTCGCCAGATAATTTTATCTATTACTTTGCATATTGTGAGGGTATATGTTTTTTGTTTTGTTTTTACATCTCTTGTTTTCTCCTACATTATACTCAAAAAAATTTGGTTAGAAGATGTGATTGTGGCCTTCTCATGGTCTAGTGTGAGCATGAAACAATGTAAAATAATGGAAAACTTACTTCACTAGGAAACATGATTCTTTTCAAAATAACACCAAATTTATCAACCAAATATTGGTCAACGTTAGAATTCTATCAACTGCATAATCATTGCTTTATGTGAATATCCAATTATTTTTAGTTGTTTCTCTGTTGAGAGCAATCTTTAGATTGCGGCATTCCAAAAAAAAAGTTTATTTGAGGGAGTGTAATGTAATTGTTTTCATTTAATTATATCTTATGTTGAATTTCCTATTTTTTCATTCTCATAACTTTGCATTACTCTTAAAAGAAGTCTTTGTGTTAATCTTAATATTTACTTCTGAGTGTCTACTAATCAATTTATTTACTATTTGTATATTTGTATGTGTTATATCTCCTTTCCTCTCTAGATTAAGGATTTACTTTGTTTTCTAATAGATTGTTTTAATATGATTGTTCACAGATACAACGTCGCTATCAAGTTTGTAACTATCACGCCAAGTTTATTTATTATTGTTTTTTTCCTCACATTCATCTTTTCAAAATATGTCAAGGGGACATTTAGGTGCTAATCACAACCTTTCTTTATGAAACATTTGTATAAATGTTATCTTGTAGATGAAGCTTGAGTCAAGGAATTGGGCTTGAAGGCCCCAATGGGAGTATCTGTAATATTTTGAATGGTCGGAAACTTTTCAATCATTATGCTTCTAGATTGATGTCTTTAGAAAAAGCATGTTGCAGCCAAAAAAATTCTTAGAAAGATGTATCTCCTTGTAGGTACCATGTTCAGAGAACCAATTTTATGTAGGAACATCCCTAAACTTGTTCCAGGTAATAAAATTTGGTCGTTGTAATTTTTTTAATAATGTACATAGTGTATACATCATCTTAGCTGTTTTATAATTTGTACCTCTATTATTGGCAGGATGGACAAAGCTCGTGTGTATTGGAAAACATGCTTTTGGTGATGAATACAAAGTAGGAGATACAGTTATCAACGACCCTGGCACGCTGAAATTAGTTTTTGGTACGATTTCATGTTTCTCTTTAGTTATTCTTTGTGTTTGGCCCTAATTCTACTTCTGAGGATGCTTTAAAATCTAGTTTACTGCACACAAGATTTTCCAACAATGATGAACACCTTTTGTGTTTGATCCTTGTTCTCTTTTATCCATCGAAATCTATGTAATTTTTATTTTTAGAATATGTAAAATAATGTCCGCTTTATCACTTTATTCAACTAACAATTTATCTTGACTGATGTAGTTCCAAAGAAAGATGGTGAAAAATCTGAGTTAGAGGTATACAACTTCAAAGGTTATGGGAGGTATGAAATTATTTTCCGTTCTCTTGCAAATGCAAAATTTGTGCTTGAAGAGGAGGTTGTATGAATTTTATCGCTTATTTTTTGGGTTTATCATTTGTAGTCTATATTTTAATTTGTTGAGGCTTCATTGAATGTGGCTATGAGAAGAAGTGGCCACTCTACTTATACGAAAAATACAATTTTGAAAAAATAGGATATAAGGTATATTTACAAGCCTATGTTCTTTCACGAATCCTAAACTGAGTTTTGCTATTATCCATGTTATTACAAACATTATCTTTGAATGGATAGAATATTCTTAAAGTCTATGGAAGTACTAATAATATGATTTGCATTATGTAGGTTCAAAAACATTTTCAAAGAGGCTTATGAATCAAACTCGAAAAGTAAATATAAAAAAGCAAAAACATGGTTTGTTTTATATCTTGAGCATATAATACTCATAATTTTCATGTGTCTCATAACCTCCTCATTCAGTGTTGAACGGGTAGCGAAAGCGCATAGCACCGGGCAGAGGCTGCACGAGCTACATGCTGGTGAACGAGCTCTGGTGCACTTGTGTTATGTCGGGTCTGCACGTTGGTGAACGTGTAGTGTCCGTTCACAGGCACGCAGCACAGTGTTAATTTTCTGGAGGAAAGCACCCACAGGCGTGTAACATGGTGTCCCAGGGGCATAGCACAGGGTTTTCTTTCCCGAATTCGCCCAAAACTCACAACTTCACTTCAACTGCCTTTCACTCTCTTTTGCAAGTGACAAATGAACTGGGTGGTAAACTACATTGGCCTTTTATAGTCTTTAAAAAGATACATTTATCTCCTACAAACCCATATTCTAATGCTTTTGGTATTTTTACCGCTTTGGCTGATATCCCTTTGTCCTTTTACAATGTATGTCTTAAAAACATTCAAATGGGTTATTTCCCTTTCTAATCACCCTTCTTTGTTGCTTTTCAGGTTGTTTGACATGGTGAAATTGGACTTCCTTTAGGCAAGATGAAACCAGTTTGTCCAAACCAAACAGGTCTTCATACTCAGGCATGCCACCTCCTACGAGCCACTTCTGATTTTTGCACGTGCCTATGACATGGTTGTTTTTGGTCCCCTCTGTCATTCTTGGATTTTGACAACCTTGGCTACACAACAGTAAACTTATGCTTAGTTGGGTTTTTCATTTTGAAACTTAATCTTATGCTTTCTTTATTTGACCATTTGAGGGAAATTGACTGCTCTTGAAGACTTGATCTCTATCAAATTGATATTCTTTGCATTCTCCTCCCTTTGATGCAGTGAAGCATGGTTACCTTGGCAAACCCTAGAAATTACATTCAAGAACTTATTAAAACTATCTTCCTGTTGTCATCATGGAGGCTTCTTATTTTCATTTCTAGTTTCAACAAATCTTCAATCCATGCTTGGTTGTGTTGATGTACCTCTTCCCTTGTGGTTTTCTACATTGGCTTCTTGGTTGAAAATATTGTTTAGCCAATTAGTCCTAAAAATCCTGATTCTCTTTGAACTTAGGCATGCTTATTCTTCTTTTTTGTGGGTATCCTTCCAATGAGGGATAGGCCCCTTACTTTACCTAATTTTCTGCTAATGGCCACCTTAACATTTCTGCAGAAATGTCAATATGGGCAGATGTCCTTTGCAGAATTTGTGCTTGATTAAAGAGGTATTCTTTGAAGGTTTTCCTGATCTGTCTTGGAAAAACAGATGATGACCTCACTTTCCATTTGATTTCATATTCTTGGCATAAGAAAAATAGTGTTTCAGAATACCAAAACAAGCCTATAACCTATGAAACCTTAGATGACCTAGTAGGAGGCTTTTGGACTTGTCTTTGGGTCCTCAAGTATAAAAACAGAGTTTTTGATATTTTGATGTATTGAAGATCCAAAATCCAATGTACTTGATTTATCTAAAGAGCCTACAGAGATAGTTTCGAGACCATCAATGCTTGATGTATCTGGGAAACACAAGAGTGAGTAGGTTTGTTGGTGATCCTAGGTGGCAAGTGAAGGAAATAGGCAAGCCAAAACAGAGTGCTAAGGTCGGGGGGGCAAAACATAGTGAAAATGAGTGGCATGAGCCCATGATGGGTCTTCTGGGAGTGATAGGTTGGCCCTGATATGATAGGATAGTAAAATAGTGAAAAATTGATCCCAAAGATAAGGAAAGCAGTAACATTTCTAGAACTCACAATATTCATGAATTTTGTTTCTAGAAATCTAGGATAAGCACTTAGTCATCTATAAAAAGGAAAAAATTATTGATGACCAATAGTGGCTCCACTTGGGAAGGGCAGTTCCTTTTCAGGAGGTGTCCAAAATTTCAGATCTTTGGTTTTATGAAGACCAGTGACTCATCCATTGGGAAGATTGTTCTTTATTTTCATTTGTTGATTCTTCTTTGAAGTTGTGATCTCAATAATCTGAAAAACATGATTAGCTCAACTTCATCTCTACCTACCCAACCTTCTTGCCTAACATTTTTTTCCTCGGGTGCACTTGAACTGGAAAACCCTTGACAATGTTTTCTTTTGAAAGTAAAACAAACTATCTACTTCTACTCTTATCACTTCCAAGAATTCAGATTATGCTAGTGAACTCTTTTTATTCTCTACCTAGACTATTTGACTGTTAAGATTAAGCTGTATGACAGACTTCCTTCTCTAAGATATTGACATGAAATTGAAAGCATGGTTTAAATCAGGATTAGGCAAATCTGACTTACCATGGGTTGTGGCATTAGGACAAGCTGCACACAAACATTATTTTTGTACAAACAAAACTAGAAAGGTAAGGGCTGTGATTAATCATTTGGTATGCATCCCCATCTTCCTCTTTGGTTCAATTTTGAGCATGTGGAACCAGTATATTTCATTCCTATTCTATCCTTTTTGAAAAGTCAAGTTTGAATGATTTGAAAAGCTCTCTTTTACTAACTTATCAACAAAAAATTAAAGCATGCTCAGCCATGATTAGGCTATATGACTAAACAAGATCTTCCTTTTGAACAAGTAGTGGCATTTAGGCTTGCACACTTTCAGTACTACTATTTTTTGGGTATGGGGTTGTACCTCTTTTCAAATATGGACTCTTTTTCTTTCTTTCTTTGTTTTCGTATTTTTGTTTTTTTATGATCTCTCATCATAATATGTTATGTACAATGAATGAAAGTTTGAAACTAGGAAACAGAAATAGTGTTGGAGCATCCTGCCATTGACAGGACCTCCAAATAATTCTTCTCCATTCAATCCTTGTAAAAATAAAACACTTTAACCTCTAACAGACTGAATGAGATAAGGACCTTTCCACAAATTCTCAAATTTACCATGTTTACCTTTGTCCTCCCTCTTGGAATCTCATTTTAGCACTGTGTCTCCAATGAGGAAATTGTTGGCTTTAGTTCTTCCGTCAAAGATTTTATTTATGTTTTATTGCACTACTTGAGTCTTGTTGTAACCTTCTTCCCTTGTTTGCTGCAAATGAATGGTTTGGTTCAACCTCCTTTGCATTTCATTTTCTTCTGATTGTACTTCTTGGAGAAGATTCATCACTGAAACTCCTAAGGATGTCGGGAAAATGGCATCCATGCCATACACTAATTGACAGGGAGACATATCGACTGATTTCTTGGTGGTTAGTCTATCAGCCCATAGTGCATATATTAGCTTGCCATGCCATGTTTTTTGATTCTGTTCTAGAAGCTTCTTGATGATATTGACCAAGCTTTTGTTAGAGGACTCGACTAACCCATTACCTTGAGGGTAATAAGCTGTGGAATTTCCTAATATGACGTGATATTTATAATAAAAGTCAACCATTCTTTTGGATGTAAAGGCAACAACATTATCTGTGATGATATTTCTGGGGCAACCAAATCTAGACAGGATGTTTTTCTCAAGAAATTTGATAATGACCGAGTCTGTGGCATTCCTAGAGGGGATGACTTCTATCCAATTGGTAAAGTAATTAGGAGTAGTGAGGATCCACTTACGTTGGGCAGATGAGGTGGGGTGAATCTCTCCAATGAAGTCTAAACCCAATTTTTGAAAAGGAGCTTCAACAGTAATGGGATGCAAAGGAAAAGGTAAGAGTTTTCTCTTGCCATCAAAAATTTTGCACTTATGGCAAGTCATGATAAGTTTGTGGGTGTCGCGGAAAAGGGTGGGCCAATAGTAGCCAGCTCTAAGGATATTTTTGGCTATGGTTTTCCAGTAAAGATGGCCCCCACACTCTCCCTCATGCAGTTCATGCATGATATTACCTGCAACATCCTCAAGAAAACACTTAAGCAATATACCAATAGGATTCTTCCAATATAATATTCCATCTAAAATGCATAATTTTAAATCTTTTTGTTTCAGGAATCTAGCTTTTGTCTTTGATAATGTAGGAGGAGCATTGAGATAGAAAAGAACATATAAGATATCAGCTTACCAAGATGAACTCAGAAATACTTCTTCAACATGGGGGGTTGTGCACTCTTCTTGTTCTTCTAAAACATCAACCATATTCATATTTAATGCTTTGAAATTTGATTCAACCATAAGTTTTGCAATTCCTTTTCCTTTAACTAGTTTAGTGGGTCTGATTTCTAAGTCATATTCTAAGATAATAGCAATCCACTTTCCCCTTTTACCATCAGGGTCCTGATTCAGAATGTCTTTGACAAGTGTGTGTGGAACAAAAGCAATGATATTATATTGTAAGATATAAACTCTAAAGAATTTTAATGCCTTAATCAAGGTAAAGGCTTGTTTCTCCATGATGTTGCACTTTAGAGGAGCATCTCTAAGGGCTTTGTTGAAGAAGGATATGGGTTGTTCTTGCCCCATCATATTCCTTTGTAACAACACTGTTGCCACGGTATGTTCAGATGCAAATGAGAAAATATAGAAGTCTTTGGTAAAATCAGGACTGATTAGAACTAGTGTTTGGGTGAGTGCTTGCTTAACCAGTTCAAAAGATTGTTTGGCTTCCAAAGTCCACTTAACTCCTATCTCCTTTTTTAGCATGTGTGTAATATTCCTCAAGGGTTCAGCAAGGTTGGGGATGAATCTCCTTAAGAAGTTTCCCAATGAAAGATTGCAATTCCTTAATTTTTCTAGGATGATTGAATTGCAATATGCCTTCAATCCTTTTGGGGTCTATTTTGATTCCTTCTTTAGCAATGATGTGGCCTAGGAGTTTTCCTTCCTGGAGACCAAACAGTATTTTCTTGGGATTCAAATATAGGCCATATTTCCTACACTTTTCAAAAACTTTTCTCAAGTGGACTAAATGCTCTTGATTAGTCTTAGAGTAAACAGTGATGTCATCAAGGTAAATGACTATGAAGTAGCCTATGTCTTCTGAAAAATATATGTCCATGGCCCTTTGGAAAGTGGCCCCCACATTCATGAACCCAAATGGCATTTTTGCATACATGAATGTACCCCAAGGTGTGGTGAAGGCATCTTTGTGTTGATCACTTGGGAATACTAGCACTTGGTTGTAACCAAAAAAACCATCAAGCAGTGAGATTCTCGTAGAGCCAACTACCTTTTGAAGTATGTGATCCATTTTAGGCAAGGGGTAATTATCTTTCAAGGAGGCCCTGTTCAGATTTCTAAAGTCAATGCAAAGTATAATCTCCCCGGTCTTCTTCCTAACTGACACAAGGTTGGAAACCCACTCTGAGTATCTAATGGGAACTATGATCCCGAGATCATACATATTTTTAATCTCTTTCACAACTAAAGGTAGTAAGACAGGGTTTATTCTCCTCAAATTTTGTTTGAAAGGTTTCTGATTTTCCTTAAGAAGAATTTTATGTTGAATAATGCTTGTGTCATATGATTTTAGATCCTCATACCCCCATGCAAACACATCTTTAAACTCTTGAAAAAGTTCAATATATCTCTGTTTTATGTGAGGAGGAATATTTTTAGAGAGATTGATCATATTGGGTTCCTTTGGGCTACCTATGTTATACTCCTCTACATCATTCTCAGTGGATTCTATCTTTGGTTTTTTAGCCACATCATTAAAGTCGAACATCTCTTCTAATGGTGCAATTCCCCTTGGTGATGTATCATCTTTACATTGTAACACCTCAAGGTCCTTTTATTCTAGATCCTCAAACAATTCTGCCTCACAAGGATGTGCAATTAGATTTATATTAGTAGTAGAGGACAACTCTGTTTTATGAGCTTGTTCTTCAGCAAAAACCACTTCATCATTCTCTAGGCTTGGTTTTGTTGTAAATTCATTCCTAGATTGCAAAAAGTCATCAATTTGTTCATCACCCTCAAACACTTTCCAATGGTTAACATTGTTAGGCATGGTAGGATGGTGTTTGACTTTGATAGTGTATTGTTCACTTGCATGTGGTGTTTGGAAATTGTTGGCAACAAAGACAAGCTCACTGGAAAGACTATTTTGGGCTCTAGGAATGTAAATGAGTTCATATTTATCAAAATTTTTGAGGAGATCTAGGGCTTCATTTCTGTACTCTCTTAATCTTGGGTTCTTTGTTGAGTACTCACCTTTGATTTGTTTAATGATAAGTTCTGAATCTCCTTGGATAGATATTTTCTTAGCTCCTAAGTCTTTAAGCAAGTGTAAACCAAGGAGGAGAGCCTCATACTCTGCAATGTTATTAATGCACTGAAAGTCTAGTTTTTAGAATGGCCCTCATTTGTGTTATGTATCCAGACACCAGCTCCTGAACCAACCTTGCCACAAGAGCCATCAAAGCTTATGTTCCAAAGTGTTTCTAGTTCATGTTTGTCACTATGTTGTTGTTCAGGGCTGCTAAAGTTTTGGTTGTCATGTTCTTCATTTGAGGGTGAGTGTGAGTATTCTAGAGAGCCTTGTTCTTTCTCATTTCCTTTCACCTATTCACCAATGTAATTTTCATTATATAAGATGAAATATTCCAAATCTGAATGAATGGAATAAATAGGGGTGTTGTTTGGTCTATCTAGGCTACTTACCATATACTTCATGTGAGATTCCCAGTATAATCTCTTAGTTTGATTGAAGACATGGATAGTAGAATATGACATGTCCATTTAGAGGCTGCCTTGAATTTTTTCTCCCCATGATCTGGACAAAATCATTCCATACTTTGGGGGAATATCAGCAACAACTATGTCCATGACTAGGCTTTTAGCAGGTATTTGTGCCAGATTGACACAAAGATCCTTGATTAGGCCCAAACACTTGACTCTACTCGAATCGAAGGAGTAAAAGTCTTTGTAAGGTTTAGTTATTTCTAGGCCTAATCTTTCCATCACAACTTTAGGCATGAGGTTGTGTGAGGCACCGTATTCTAGCATGGAATTATGTAATATTTTGTCATGTATGTTCAAGCTGATATAGAAAGGAGGGAAAACTCCGTCTTGATATTTTCCCTCAACCTCGGGTCCAAACAACAGCTCAGGCTTGTCATCAATTAAATTCAGAGTGTCGGTATCATTTCCTATGTTCAATACCTTCAAAACTTTGGACCTATATACTTCTTGAGTCTCTAGTTCAGTGAGGGGTATGGTTATCTTGATTTTGGCAATCTCTCCCTCAAAGCTGAAAGATATTTGTGTTTTAGGCATATTTACATCAGTTTTATCAGCCATGAACTTTTCTACACTTTTGATTTGTTGATTCTGATTTGGGGCTTTAGACAACAGAGTTTTTTCAGGGACACTAGTTGATGTACTAGGGCAGCTTGGGCCACTATTTTTCTGGCTGGTTTTTTCTTTGTTTGGATCAGTTTTCTTAGCCATAGTTTTTGTGTTACTTGTTGTCTTTTTAGGAGTATTTTCAATGGTTTTCCTAACAGCAGTGTCTAGATCATTTTTCTTGGAGACATTTTGGTTCTTCTTGCTCCTAAGGTCATATTGGCCTATAAACCTCATTTATGGCATTCTCAAATCCCAATTTATAGTATTCAGAGTCCTCATAATTAATTTCTATTTGGTCTGAGGAAAAAATATGTTTCTCCTCTGTAGTAAGAGAAACATGACCCTCATTATCAGGGTCTAGTAGATTGATGTGATTTTCTTCCAACCCTTCAAGATCTCTCTCTTCTTCATCTACATAGTTATCTCAGAAAGGGGGTCTGATTTGTTGGTCATTGTCTCTCTGTCTGATTTGGGGAGGGTCTCTTCTGAATTTTTGATTCCTATTCATGTTCTGGGGATTTGTTTGGTTTTCCCTAGGAGGCGATCTTTCATTCAAGTTTATCATTTCCATCATTCTCTCTATGGTTCTAACTAGGTTGTCTATCTTAGCATTGGAAGAAGAGGTTGAGGCTATGGTTTCATCTTTGTAAGTGTCTCTTTTTTCTGACCTCATCCCAGCTCTCTTCTCAATCAGGTTGGCTTCTGCACTCACAGCCCCTCTTTGCATTTCTTCTAAAGTTGTGGGGTCTCTTTCCCTTAATTGGTATGTCATGTCTAGATCAAAGTATTCTAGAAACTTTACTAATGCTAGGACTTGTGGGGGTTTCATGTGAGGTGGAAGGGCATTGTAGACACTGTTAAACCTGTTGCAATAATCTTGGACACTTTCCCCTACATTTCTCTTAAGATTGTTATACGCTGAAAGGATTTGGAGGGGGTTTTTCTTAATCTCCCTTTTGTTGATGAATGTCTGATAAAGGGTAGGGAGGTCATGTATGATGTTAGGATCTAAGCCTTTAAACCATTTCTTAGCTTCTCCTCCTAGGCTTTGGGAAAACATCCTAATATTTATGGTTCCCTCTTCTAGTTCCATGTAGTCAAAAGAATCATTCATTTTATCTACATGATGTTGGGCAGTGGTATATTCAGCTCCGGTGAAATGGGGAATTCTGGATTGGTAGTCATTTGGTAAAGGTACGACAGGTTGTGGTAACACTAGAGGGGAATACCATGCTGCCATGATGGGAGCTAATGGAATCCAAGGGGGATTGACAAGGGGAGTGTTTTTGAGATGGGATGGAGTGGTTTTCACAGTGGTGGTATGAATGGGTGTAGTGGAAGCACTTGGACCAGCAAACTGATTCTGAGCAGACTTGGGATGAAAAGAGCCAAAGTGGCGGAGAAGTTGGAAATCAGGTGGAGTGGAAGGAGAAGCTTCTCCACTAGGACTCTGCTGCAAATCTATGGGCTCGAGGTCAGTCTGGTCAATCCTACTTTGTGACTTGGTTCTGAAAAGGTTTCTTGTATGGTGCAAGTCAAACTGGGGAACTTGCAAGGTTGTAAGATGTTTGGGGCAAAGCTTGCTCTATGAATGGTCCTAACAATGGCTCACTCTTTAGTTTTGGAAGTGTGCCACAAAATCCTTTCTGGGTCATCAACTATAGTAGGAGGGTTTGGGTCCAGATGAGATCTGGTACTGATCCTTTGTGAAGCCAGATTTCAAACTCAAAATATAGAGAGGCTAAAAGTTTAAGACTATTTTCAGAAAGCTTAACTCTCTAAGTGTTTGCTAAACTCACACAATGTGTGACTAGACCTCTAAAATTTTCAAGGCTAATTAGACACAATCCTAAGGAATTCTAATGAGAACTAGTGAAGTAGTAGGCCTACTGGAGGCTAGTGGAGTTTCCAGGTGGATGTTTTAGTTTTTTTTGAGGATATGTATTTATGGTCCATCACCAATAACTGACAAAAAACCAATTTAGAGATGTTTTGGGGTTTTCTGAGTTCCTTTATGTAGCCCTAAGGTTTCTATGAGTGTCCTACAACTGAATCATCATTTTGCTAGGGTGGTGAAACAAACAGATTTTACTCTTGGATAACATTTGAGTTTTCTATGATTAGGTAAGGGTTTCTGAAGTCCTAATGAATACTTAGATTGTCACTAACCTAGAAGGTCCCACCGTGATCACCAAAATGTTAGGGTCTCGTGATTTAGCAGATTGGTAGAACAAATGCACAGGGTAACATCGGACCAGTCTTTGGAGTCCTAAGACCTAGCCTTCCTGGACTCAGAGAGGGCTCTCTCTATTATATGAAAAGTATTTGAACTTGTTTGCTTTGGATGGTTGATTTTAGGCTAGTTGTTAAGTTTAGGGTTTGTTTGTTTGTTTGGGTTGAGTAAAATGATCAAGTAGGATAGTTGGAATGAGAAGTCATCAAATCATTGGGCTATGGAGTCTATGAAAGTCATGGATATCTCAACAATGAGTCAGAGTGCATCATAGAGAAAATCGAGTATGGTTAATGGATCTTTAAGGTTATGTGTGAAGTGAAATGGACATTAAGTTGGTGAATCAAGGTAGGGCAAAGGGCAGTGAAATATCCTTTATCATATACCCATAAACAAGAAGGTCTCAAATATTGATAAGCAAAAGATAATAATCATGAGATAGGGCAAACCATTAAATCAATGACAATACTTAAACAAATAGATATTCAAGATGAACAATTCAGTGAAACAAAGAAAGCAAGAAAACTTATCTAACTTTAGTGATTTCACCTTCAAGTTTTGAAAACATATAAGATGAAAAATAACTTTAATCAAAGAAGAGAGAACTCCTAAGCATAATTTGATAAATCTACAAAGAACTTTGAGAAAAACTTCTCAAGTATGGACAAATGGCATGATAAAAACATGGCCTCTTTGGCTAAACCTAGCAAGTAACACATCAAAGAGAGATTCCACAAACATAGCTTAGATAGCTTCAAGTAAGCATGGCTAACCATAAAACATATTTGAAAACTACTTTCTTAAACCATTAATGAAACAAAAAAGCTTAGGTGGGTCTAAGGAGCAGCTAAGAATTCCTTAAACTAACCCAGCAGAGGAAAACATAAAGACAATAGTAAACAGGAAGGACTAAGGTGCCTCAAACAACATTTCTTAGCCTATAATTTTCTGATCTACTGCAACATAGAAGGATGGACACAATGATAAACAAGAAAAAATGAACATATTAGAGACACATCACCGTTAACCAAGCTCAGGGATCCTGCAAGAAAGCCTTCATCATCAGCAATCAAAGCAAATCATTCACAAGCTCCATAACACCAAATTGCTCTTCAACCTCAAAAAACCATGTATTGCTCTCAAAACTCTTCAAATGCCAACATTAAAAATGAATCCTCAATGCTCCATTTAACAATAAAGGAGGATAAAAACCTAATAGAGTCTCTAGAATTCTATTGGCTAATCATAAATGTCACTATTGTCCTTGAGACCTTGCAAGGCCCAAGGCACAGAATATATTTTCGGACATTTTTAGCAAAGAAATTGACATTTGGGCTCTGCCAAGCCTCCCAAAACTTTCCAAGTGTACATTGTTGACTTTTCCTCTGTTAAGGGCACATCACTAAGTTTTAGGATGAATTTCCATGCCAAGGGTGTACCACTGGAGCAGGAAAACTGGGTCAACTTGCAACAATTTTTTGAAGGCCTTCTCGATGTCGGAATAGGCTCTGTGATGGCCCGTTGGAAAGCCCTTTGAGTCTAATTTCCAGATCTACCCTTGGTTCTCTGATTTGACCTCTGTAACCTATTAAAAAATAAAAATTCCAAGGCTGGTAAAGGCGCAAAACATATCCTGAAAACTAGGCAGAAAAGGTGAAAATTAGGGTGTTTTTGACCCTTTTGGAGGACCAAAACAACCCCAATTGACCTGAAACTTTGTGATCATGCTACACTCAAGCTAAGGATTCCAAAAATTTAAGCCTTTCCTCCTGAATATTCTCTAAGAAAAAGCGTAACACCATGGGTGCTACCCCCTTGGCCCTCAAAATTAGCAAAAAACCAAAACTTGTCAAAATTCTCCCAAATTTGGTGGATGTGTGCCTCATGGGTTTCGAGAGACCTATAGAGAAGCTTGTGCCAATATTCCAAGATTATCTTGGCCTTTTTCCTCTTTTAGTGCTTGGATATTGGTTTGAGATTTTTTTAGTTTAGCCCTTGTAATTTGGTTTCTCCGGGCATAATTTTTAGTCATCCTTCTTTAGAGGTCAAGGTATTTATTTGCTTTCTTCAATTTAGCCTCCAAGTGTATGTTGGCTCTCTCCAGCCAAGGCTCCCGATCATTTGCTATCAACTCCATGGCTAAAAGCTCCTCTAAAGGGAGTTGTTCTGCTAGGGATGATTCTTGTTCCCTTTTCTTTGCCAATGCCTTCTTCAACCCCATGGTTCTAGGTCTCCTCCTAGATTTTCCTTCCTCATCCTCACTCTCTTCATAAGTGCCCATGAATTCTTCTAGTTTCACCTGTGCCCTTTGGGCTTCTTTCTGGGCCTTGATGGCTCTATCTTCATAGATTGCAACATGTGCTCCTAGCTGCTTGTTCTCCAAGTCAAGGGCATCATTCACACTCTTTGCCCTATCCAAATGTGCTTGGAGGTCTTTAATTTGTGCATTTATATCCTGGAGGACCAAGTTTGTGATTCTTGCTTCATTCTCCTCATCACTATCCACCTGAATGATTTCAAAATCCCTCTCAACCTCATGATCTTCTTCTTTGTCCTTTATCTTTTTATTCCCTTTGTCTAATGGCCGCGCTGAGGTGGATGGCATGGTCCCTTTCCTTTTGGAGGCAAAAAACACAAGCCTTGACCCCTTTTTGATATGTGAGAGGAAAAAATACAAATTTGTCTACTAGAATGCCCTCATCTTGGCTGATCTCAAGACTGCCTTTCTTTTCATCAATGATCTCTGTATTGATGTCTTTTGCACTGTGTTCTTGACTGGCCTTTTGAGACTTACCTTCATCTTCTTTCATGCTAACATTACTGTCATGATCTTCACCACTATCATCAACCTCTTGAATGTATTTTTGGTTCATAGTGTCATTGTTTTCATTAACCTCTTGATTGTATTTTTTGTTTATAGTGTCACTGCTGTCATTATTATTAGGGCTATCAGTCACCATGGTTTCTTCCTTATTTTCATGACTGTCATTAGCTTCTGCACTTTCCTCACTGTCATCATCTTTATCATTGTCATCCTCTTCCTCATTGTTGGCCTCTTTGTCATTTTCCTTTTCATCACTGCCCTGTTCACTTCCTTCTTCTTCCTATTTATCATTATCACGGCCATTATCATTTTCTGTGTGGTCACTGTTAGAGGTGTCTTTATTAGTTTCTTCACTTTCCTCAACCTCATTACTATCCTATGTAATGTCCTCATTGTTTTCATTTTTATCCGTGCTACCTTTAGCTTCTGCACTTTCCTCACTGTCATCATCTTTATCAATGTTGGCCTCTTTGTCAATTTTCATTTCATCACTGCTCTCTTCCTCCTCTTTATCAACATCTGCATCTGCCTCTTCACCACTATCTGTTTCCTCTTCACTATTTTTCTCACTACATTTGTCTTCATAATCTGCCTCTGTCTCTTTATCTTTATCCCCATCCTCCTCTTCATCATTTGTTTCTTCTTCCCCATCATTATTCTCTTCTTGATTTGATGTTTGAGGAGAAGGTGAGGGAGGTAGGTTCTCTTGGGGAGAAGATTCATGTGTGGATGAGGAGTCATGGTTAGTGGGGGGTGATGGAGGAATGGAGGGAGGTGGATGAGATGATGAGGGTAGATTTGGCTGATGAGGAGGCTATGGGTTTGTGAAAACTTCATGGGCGATGAACACTTCCTATGGGATACCCTGTTGCTCTAATTGATGAAACAAAATCATCTTGATAAGAGAATGGTTAAAAATACTTTGCATTTTTTGTGAAGGAGGTCTCTTTTGCACAATTTATGAAATCTTATCAATAATTCTATAAAGATAATAGGGTAGAAGTAGCAGCTTCGCCCTAGTGAAGTGCATGAGAAGTCTTATACGGTAGGAATACAGCCTAGAAAACCTACCCTAACAGGTGAAGTATTTCATGATGATTATCATTAATGGCGCATATCTCTCCAGTAGATGTGAAAATGGAAAAATAGATTTGCAGTCAGCTTGGTATATGGGTTTTAAGAAGGGTTGATAATGGTTTAGGTCCAAATTCGCCTTTTTGAACCACTTTTCTCCCATACTAGGTATCCCGGTGGCCATGGAGATGGTATTGGTGGATAGCTAAAAATTTACCCCAACTAGATGCACTTGATGATCATGGAGGTTGAGGATAAAAAGTCTAGTCAACTCAGGGTGACTTTGAACCCTTTGCACTCTTTCACAGAAATCAAAACAACCCACCTCTTGGAAATATGCAACTAATGTAGGGGAGGCTATCAATTCCTTGGTGTTCAAAGGTTCAAACCTATTTACTCTTCCACCCTTTCTCTGTTGTCCTTTAGGCCTTTGGCCTCCCTCTCCACTATCACTACTGCCTTCTCTTGACATTTTGTCTTTTACTGTTGCCTTGAAAATCAAAACCCTGAAATGCTTGTGAAATGATATGAAGGGGTCAAGTGAGATGGTGAGGAGAAAGTAATGTCAAGGCTTGGCAGTGTGGAGGCTAATTTTTCAAATGGAGATATTGTTTTGGCAGATGAGAAACTTCTTAGAAAAACAGTTTCAGTGTGCCTTTAGCATGTAGATGGATGAGTTCCCTTTAAGCAACAGTGTTGTTAGCATGGAGACTAGGTTTTTCTCTTCCTTTAGGGTTTTTTTTACATTTCTCTCTAACTTCAACCTTTTAAACAGTATGAAAGGGGGGAAGGCATTTAAATACCTGTTATAAAAACCTTCATGAGGTACCAAGTAGAAAATTTGAAGAGTTTGAAGGTGTTTGGAGGCATGCACAGGCGTGGAGGGCTTCCTGGCTAAATGCGTAGCATAGGAGCATAACAGTCGAGTCCCTGCACGACTGTTAGGTTGACTCTGAACGTCCCTACGCATAGCGCCCAAGCCAGTCACGCCTCTACACACGTTGTTGGGTTGGCTCTGAAAATACTTGCACATAGCACCCGGGCTAGTTGGGCCTTTACAGACGCTGTCGGGTTGGCTCTGAATGTCCCTGCGCGTAGTGCCCGGGACCGTCATGCCTCCACACGCGCTGTTGGGCCTATGTCGAGTCTCTTATGAACGCACCCTCTGCACAGCACCTGGACCAGTCTGGTTTCTCTGCACGAGTTGTTGGGCCTTTGCTGACGGACATAGCACAGGGACCTGTCGGCAGTCTTCATGCAGTGTTGAATGGGTAGCGAAATTGCGCAGCACTGGCCAGAGGTTGCACGAGCTGCACATTGGTGAACGAGTTCTGGTGCACTTGTGTTCTGTCGGGTCTGCACGTTGGTGAACGCGTAGCGTCCATTCACAAGCACATAGCACAGTGTTAGTTTTATGGAGGAAAGCACCCACAAGCGCGCAGCATGGTGTCCCAAGGGCGTAGCACAGGGTTTTCTTTCCTGAATTCACCTGAAACTCACAACTTCACTTCGACCGCCTTTCACTCTCTTTTGAAAGTGACAAATGAACTGGGTGGTAAACTACATTGGCCTTTTATAGTCTTTAAAAATGTACATTTATCTCTTACAAACCCATATTCTAATGTTTTTGGTCTTTTTACCACTTTGGCTGATATCCATTTGTCCTTTTACAATATATGTCTTAAAAACATTCAAATGGGTTCTTTCCCTTTCTAATCAGCCTTCTTTGTTTCTTTTCAGGTTGTTTGACACGGTGAAATTAGACTTCCTTTAGGAAAGATGCAACCAGTTTTTCCAAACCAAAAAGGTCTTCATACTCAGGGATGCCACCTCCTATGGGCCACTTATGATTTTTGCAGGTGCCTATGACATGTTTTTTCTGGTCCCCTTTCTCATTCTTGAATTTTTACAACCTTGGCTACACAATAGTAAACTCATGCTCAGCTGGGTTTTTCATTTTGAAACTTAAGCTTATGCCTTCTTTATTTGACCATTTGAGGGCAATTGACTGCTCTTGAAGACTTGTTCTCTATCACACTAATACTCTTTGCATTCTCATCCCTTTGATGCAGTGAAGCATGGTTACCTTGGCAAACCCTAGAAATTACCTTCAAGATCCTATTAAAACTATCTTCCTATTGTCATCATGGAGGCTTCTCATTTTGATTTCTAGTTTGAACAAATCTTCAATTCATGATTGGTTGTGTTGATGTACCTCTGGCCTTGTGGTTTTCTACATTGGCTTCTTGGTTGACAATATTGTTTAGCCAATTAGTCCTAAAAACCTTGATTCTCTTTGAACTTAGGAAAAATTCTTCTTCTTTGTTGTGGGAATCCTTCCAATGAGGGAAAAGATCCTTACTTTACCTAATTTTCTACTAATGTCCACCTTAACATTTCTGTAGAAATGTCAAGATGGGCAGCTGTCCTTTGCAAAATTTGTGCTTGATTAAAGAGGTATTCTTTGAAGGTTTTCCTAATCTATCTTGGAAAAACAGATGTTGACCTCCCTTTCCATTTGATTTCATCTTCTTGGCATAAGAAAAAAAATGTTTCATAATACCAAAACAATCCTATAACCTATGAAACCCTACATGACCTAGTAGGAGGTTTTTGGGCTTGTCTTTGACTGAAAACTTGGCTTTGGGTCGTCAAGTATAAAAAAATGAGTTTTTGATATTTTGATGTATTGAAGATCCAAAATCCAATGTAATTGATTTATCTAAAGAGCCTACAGAGATAGTTTCGAGACCATCAATGCTTGATGTATCCTAGAAACATAAGAGTGAGTAGGTTTGCTGGTGATCCTAGGTGGCAAGTGGAGGAAATAGGCAAGCCAAAACAGAGTGCTAAGGTCGGGGGGAAAAACATAGTGAAAATGAGTGGCATGAGCCCATGATGGGTATTCTAAGAGTGATAGGCTGGCCCTGATATGATAGGATAGTAAAATAGTGAAAAATTGATCCTAAGGATAAGGAAAGCAGTAAGATTTCTAGAACTCACAATATTCATGAATTTTGTTTCTAGAAATCTAGGATAAGCACTTAATCATCTATAAAAAGGAAAAAAATATTGATGACTAACAGGCACCATTTCATCATCTGGAATGTCTTTTTCAACCTTAGTGTTTAGGTCTCTTTCCCATCCTGATGTCAGTGATTTTACCTGAGCTGGCATCCCAACTCCATAAGCATGCAAAAAGTTTTGCATGTTTTCTTGGTCTAATTTCCTGCCTCATTTCCATTGATTTTTTTTGTTGGTTGATGCCTTCTCTTTCCCTTCCATTTTTTCTACCTGTGCGGGCTGACTTCCCTTCCCTCTACTGCCTTTTCCTGCCTAAGATTTCACCATTTTCCTTTTCCCGAGGCACCCCAACAACTTTACCTGCAATCGAATCCACACCAGGGTTCCCACTCGCCATGCAGAGTCCAAAGAGGTAGACAGGCTAGTGAGATCTATAAAATCAAAACAAACAATTTTATTAATCAATTTCTGGCAAGGTCAATTTATCGTCTCATCATTGTTTTCGTTTGCTTCCCATCCAGCCACCCCCTTGACTTTTTCATTACTTGTTTTGCATGCCCCTCTTCCTGAACAAGCCAACCTTGTGTTGGCATTGCTAGGTGTCCCCATTCTTCCATTAACCCATTTAGACTCACCGCGCTCATTGCTTGGGTAGTGGCTTATCGGGGGCTTAACACGCTCATGGTTTTTTTGTATATCCTGCCTCCTATTAGGCATACCCTCTAGCCCAATATTCCTACCATGGCTATAACCTTCGTGAAGGACTTCCTTGACACCCCTTTGTTCCCTTATGCTCTTGCACCATAGAGCTTGACAACCTTCTACCCTTTCCCTCCTCCAATTTCCCATCTTAAGTGGAGTGTGGTATCAGTACTCACCTCTCCATGTTGGCCCCCTTTCTTGCCCACAACGACTATCCTCATCAAGTCTTGAGTAGCCACAGGGATCACAAAAGCCACCCTTAATTGGGCTTACAGCCCCGTAGACCCCTAGGAGCAAGTGACCATCCCAGTGCAGGACTAAAATTTTCATTTTAAGCATTTTGGTACCTAAATGACTCTCAGTAACTAGACAAAGATACCAGACCAAGTCCATTCAGGCCCTGTTTCTTTCATTCCACCAGGGTGTTTGACACAAAACAGGTAAGCAGGTTTGACTCCGACTCTTCATCACTCTCCCTAGGACTCAGATCCTGCAACCTTTGTCGGTCATGTTCCCCAACCATCCCTATGAAGATCATAATCGTTAACAGGTAAGGCAAGGATACATACCCATAACAGTGCAGTTTAGATGTTGGTCATTGTTCCTTCCTCCCTCGCCTTTGCACCTACAAACCTGATTCTTCATTCACCGCTATCTCTCTCTCAATGCCAACCGTATTACCCAACTATTTCATTTTGCCTTTTCCTCTTACCTTTTTCCTGAAATGCTGTCTCACTTACCAATGCTTTTTTGACATATCCTTCTGTCCGCGCTTGCCCTCATTTATTCCCGATGTGTGGTGGCATGGGGCGAGCTGCCCACCAGCCGTGCCCCATGGAATTCTCAACATGCTGTGTGTCCGTTGTGATGAATACCCTCATCATTTCTCCCTTCATACCCCGATCAGGGGCATGATGTGTAGTGTTTTTGAATTGAAGCATAATTGTGTATTTTTCCATTACGAAAATAAGTAGCACAAGTTTCTAAGGCCAGTTGTACAATTGAATTAGAATCGTAAGGTAATTTTAGAATTTCTCCATCTATCACAACTACGATCAAATTTTCTCCATCTATGGCATCCACCTCTTAGTTGGACACGTGTGTCTGGAATCAAATCTACCTGAGACTAGGGACCTCTCTTCATTGTAATATTAAAAAATTTACCCCTGCTTTGGTGTTAAATACTTGGTGGGTATTTTCTGAGTATTGCATCTTTCAGTGTGCTTGCTTGTAATGTTCCCAATTTGGACTGCTCAGCAAAACAGGCGTGAAAAACACGTTTTTCAAGGATGTGTGCTTCTGAAACCAATACCAGCCCTTGGATCCCTTATATTAGAGTATCTAAGACCGAAATCCAAGAGGAGGCTCAAAATAAATCACTCTAGGTGGGTTAAACAGATCTCCCACACCTAGTTGCCTTCAGAAAATTGCCCAATGAAGGGCTGCAGCAGTATAAAAACACAGTACTGGAGTAGCAGTGAGCTAATAACCATGAAATTTGTTTAGAAACACCTCAGCAGAAATTTTATGTACAAAAGCAAGAAGAGAGATTAATTCCATTGACAAAGGATGGGGAAAAGGGGCGATTTTGACATAAAATGAGTGTATTAAGAAATACGCGTAAAAATAAGGGAAATGGTGAGATTTTATTTTATCTTAGGCTGTGAGGGACTTCCATATTTAATTTCAGGTCAAAACAATCATTCTAGCTAAGTTAAACATTTCCTCCACTCCCGAAAGGGCTTAAAAAGGTTTATTTCCCATGACCTAGAGTATGCAGAATTTGTTGAAGCTTGGGAAGTGTGATTTTCTGAAGCTAATATATGAAAATAAGTATTAAAATTATGGAATTAGACCTAGGGCAAGACTTATGCATTTACAAGATAAAAACATAGATTTTACATGGATAAACCATCAAGATTGAGGTGTTGCAACACTGGAAATTGCCAAGAAAGATAGACAGCGTAATTTTCTGAAGATTGAAGAACTGATATATTATATATTAGATATAGAACATAAATTTTCATTAAAATATAGATATATTGCAAATCTGGAAGCCAAAGACGCTGCTTATTACATTCCCCTTGGGGTTTTGTGCAAAACATGAAGCATAGAGAGTAGATCTGAGATCTAAGGTTACATATCTACAGAATGATTCAATAATTTCTTAATAATACAATGGTACAGCAGATCAGATCTGAAACTCACATGGATTGGATGGCCAATCCATCGTTCACCACAGTGAGAGGAAGAATCCCAACACCGAAGATCTCTCCTCCAAAATGTAGAAAAAACACCCTGCATCTATAGATATGAAAATAACGCTATCCAGGGAGAGAAATAGTGTTGTAAGCTCTGAGAATTCTTTGGCCTGATTCCAAGATAAAAAAATGAATCTCAACCAAGGGATGCACTCTTCCAAGAGGTTAAAAGACACACTCACTGAGAAGAGGCTCCAATACAAGCTAGATCTAAGAAAATCTAGTATTCCACTTGTTGCATCTTACAAAAGCAAGCAGACCCTCACTGGATCTGTGTTGCAGTTGGAAGTATAAGCTTGGTCTCCAACCTGATAGTGAACAAGAAATACAAGCTCTCCCAAGAGCTCCTCAATGGGAAGAGATGGAACCCCCTAAACAGGAAATCCCAATGCAATCTAGGCTAAGTAGCCCAGAAAGTTGTTTGTCTAAACAAACAAAAATTCAGAAATCATATCATGAACAAACTCAATATGATGCCCTCCTCTTCCTTTTATAAGATTAAGATATTTTAAAACCCTAAACCACCTTAAATGATTTAGCCCCATTCACATGTGTAGCCTCCAACTTGACTGCGATGTCCTTCTAGGAGATTCATTGCATCTGGACAGTGTCATTGATTTGGTCCTAATTGACTTGGTCAATAGATTCAGTCTCTTTCACACTCAAGTGTGTTTTTACAAGTGGCCCAGATTTAGCCTTGTTCACATTTTGCATTGATTTATTCTTTTATTAGGAGTTTTATGAACCTCCTTTACATATTTATTCTTTAAACAAAGAAATCAAAACAAAATGAATATTCCTATTAGCTTAGGACTAATTAGGAATATTAAATTGCTTCTTCTGGTACTTTAAGAACTACCATCCTAAGGCCTACTCTTAGGTCATTTTTTGGGGCAAAGGCCTTGTAATTGATGAGCTTCATCAGCAACCTAAGCAAAAGACATTCTCCACCTTCAATTTGATTTTCATGACAGTCGCTAATGACCATATTCTATTCATATTATTAGAGGCTTCACAAGGAGGGAAACACCAAAAGTTGCTTAAGTTTTATTTTTCTAAATAAGAAACTAATTTTAGATGAAAAATCTATCATCATGTATGAAAGTTAGTAGAACAAGGTTTGGCATTGATGAGAAAACATAGGGCCATTTACAAGGATAGGTAGAGAAAGTGGATTAAAATGTTTTACCATTTCCTGGATTCCATTTGACTTGAGCTACAAGTTAGTAGAACAAGGTTTGGCATTGATGATAAAGCATAGGACCATTTATAAGGGTAGGTAGAGAAAGTGGATTAAAATGTACCAATTCAACAGTAAGGAATTTCATTCAACTAGTACAAAGGCAATCAAATCCTTTACCGTACAAAGCAGTGAAACGTGAATCTCCGATCAATTGCGACTAATCACGAGTCAAAGTCTACTCTTCCCTCAAACGATCCAATTCAACTCTAGGCGAGTCAAATCATGTTGACTAAGTTTGACTTGTGATTAGGTCGAGTTTGAATTGAAACTCACTGATTAATTGCGATTTAGGCGGCTGGTGCGATTTTCAACCCTTAAATCGGTGAGCACAAGTTTTAACTTTTAGGGTTCCCACATTGCTAGCCACATGGTTTAGTTAAGTTAAAAATTAAACGTCGGTCCGTAACTCACTTCTCATTGCTCAGGCCCGCAGCTCATATGTCGAGAAGGTAATAGAGGCATGGTTTTAGTTTCGGTTTACTCCACGTAATAGAGAAGTAGTGTGCAGTGTGCTCCAACATGTGCTCTGTCAAATATTTCAGTAGAAAACCATTATTGTATCATTTCAGTAGCAATCAAGAGATTTAAGTTACTTCTTTTTTATTGATTAGTATGCAGTATTTTATAAACTTTTAGAATCAGATGCTTCTGGTTCTATGTAGTCATTGGTTAGGAGTTAAGATTCAGTACTTTGGATCATGTTTGGACACATAACATATATGAGATACTTATTCATTCATGATGTTTTGGACATCTATTGATATTATGCAGTGTTTGGACATGGCTATATTGAATGTCAATGAATTTTTTTTTAATTCAATATATGTGTATATCTTTATTTATTGAATTCAATGATTTTTTCCCCATTTTTTCCCAATCCGATTAAAACTCTTCACTCTTTTGCCTCGCTGATTTATTTTCAATTTCGAGTTTTGTAACATTGGTACAAAGGCAATCAAATTCAACAATGAAGGCAATGAATGCCTTTGTACAGTAATTTCATTCAACAATAACTAATTTCTTTTCCTTTAAGTTTTTTGAAGAGTTCGTGGGATTTGATTGCCTTTAAGAGTTATTGGTCCATCAACAAGTACTGTCTTTTCAATACTTTCTCCATTACCAGATTTCTTAGACTGGTCTGGGCCATGTGTTCTTGACCATGACTTTCCCCTTTAGTGATATAAGACATTTTGATGTTTGGCATCCATGTGCATTGGGATGTGAAATATTGAGAGCTAGTTGTGTCCTTATATGATCAACATTGAACACCACTCTTTTATAAATTTGTGCTTCAGTTCAGCTCTGCAGACCACAATTGTTCATCTGTACTTATCAACATATTGCAACAGCAGAAGAAGCACCCTCTTGTTTTTTCTTCAAGTGGACCAAAATGCAGGAACACAACAGATAATAAGTTCTCTTCAATGGAAAATGGGACTCGTGATGAGAGCTAAGGCATTTCTAAGTCTGGATGGACTACATATTTCAATGAATCTTTGGATGAATGCTCTGATAGTTATTGTTATAGCAACAGTCTCAGTGGCTTTGAGGAGAATTAGGGTCATGAGGAGGATTCTTATATGGCTTCTGATGCTTCTTCCAAACCATGTTAGCAGTTGGAGGTGAGCCATCTTACTGAACTTCAAAATGGTGGTCAAAGGCTTTTATCCTCCACTTATCAGGATTTTAAGTTAACTGCCTCTCATGTTGTTGGGATTAGGAATCCGAACCACACAAGACCGGAATTGGAATCATATGTTGCTGATCAGAAGGATGTATATCTTCTAGAAGATACTAGTAGCTCGCCTGTGTGCAGCTATAAAGTATAATAGACACACAAATTTAAGGTATGATCTGATGCAATTAGAAAATACACCTCAATTAGGTCTTAGTGATGGTTTATGCCCATTTAACTAATATAAGATGAATCTGGTTATTAATTCATCCATCATTAATTTTTCATGTTTATTTGTAATTCACATTTTCAATGTATAAATCCTTTTGTAATAGATCCGAGAATTTTTAAGATGCATTTTTTTTCAAGCAAGTATTTTATATCCTTAGCAGCAAGTTATAATAGTTATCAATGTGCAGAGTTTAATTACAGAAAATAACTTCCATGTGAAGTATTTTGTGTAGTTATCCAAAGCCTTTTTGAAATCTCATGATCATGTCCTCAAGAACTCAAGAAAATTGTTTCAGATCCTCATTCCAGGTTGTTAGATGGCCCACCATTGTTATAGTATTGTTAGTTTTAAGTATCCTATGAAATATATCTCTGATTTGAGTGAACAAACAATCCATATTTCCAGACTTCCATATCCGATCATACAAATAAAAACAGGTTCTTTTGGATGTCGTTAATTATTATTTTGTATTTGTAATAGAATCTCCTATCCTTCTCCAAGTTTACTTATGTTGATTTAATGAAAGTTTCAATCAATTTTCTTGCTAATGAATCATTCAAGTGGATCTATAAGGGTTTCTATTTTGTTTTGTTGTTAGGTGTAGGGTTTTTCTATTGTAGAGTAGGGAAGTTGATTTTTCTTGTCTTGTGTGTAGGGTATGTGGAGCTACGATTCTTTGTGAGATTGCACTGTTATGTCCTTTAAATTTCCTTTTTGAATGCATAAAGGGATTCAGTACCTCGGAAAACCCTTGGGCCACTCAGCTTGTGAGGACTCAACAACTTAAAACTACCAATTTCTAGCCAAATTTTGAGCAAAATTGACCATAAAATATACCTGAAAAAGGGTCAAAAGGTCACCTCATTAGGCTGATACAAATCAAATTATTGTAGATACATTGTGATTTGATGGCCTAATATTGATAGAGAGCCACATGAATTTTTCCAACAACCAAAAATCAAATGTTATTTTGTTTTGAGATGAAGGATCTAGGTGAGTTGAATTATTACTATGACATTCTAATGACTAGAGATATGCATAATTAGAAGTATCAAAGCATTGTACTCAAACAATTTTGAATGAAGGACATCAAGCCTATATCAACTTTTCTCCACCAAAACTGAAAATTTGTCCAATGAGGTGGAGCTGAAAACTATTGAGAAGGTGGCCCATATTGTTAAATTTCTTATTAGGGTCAATGGAAAGGCCAGTGCATGCCATTGCTTGCATAAATCCATATATTTTCATGCAAGGGAAGGAAGGGTTTAGTAGGTTGTTTTAAAATCCTAGCTTGAATCATTGGTTGGCAATTTGAAATATATTCTCATGCCTGCAAGGCACTAAGGGATTTTGTTTTAGCTAGAGTAATTGGAGGGTGAGGAAATGAGGGAAGCAGCTATAATGATGTTGATTGGGTTACAGACATTGATGGAAGAAATTGGATGAAATATTATGTCTTTATTCTTTGTGGGGGGGCAATTAATTGGTGTAGAAGACAATACTCTGTTACTTGACCAAGTCTAGAGGCAGATTAAATGGCCTTGTACCAAGTTATAAAGGACTAGAAGCAACTCCAGAGTATTGTACAACTTCATAGTGTTGTACATATTCCATTAATTGTAACACACAAAATTAGGCATTGTTAGTATGGTTCATTTTTTATCCTTTCTTGTAACAGATTATGAAAGTAGACCAAAAATTTCACATATTCCAAACTCACAACATATTTCGAGGGGATGATCTTCCTTTACAGTTACATTCTTTGTTATAGGTTGTACCATTTCCTTCCTTGTAATATGGTTTACAATTTTTTCTAGGGGAGGCTCTTCCTTTACATTTATATCATTTGTTATAGAGTGTACCATTTCCTAACTCGTAAGATGGTCTACAAGTTATTATATGGGATGCTCTTCATTACGGTTATAATCTTCGTTATATACTCTACCATTTTGCCTTGGAAGATGGTCTGCAACTAAAATCTCATAATAGGAAGGCGACAAATAGATATGTTGAAGTATCCACCATCTCTTTTACAATCACTAGTTCTTACCAGCAATCTTTATCTATAATTTAAAAAATTCAGAAGGATGTTGTCTTCTCAACTCTTAAATGGAGTGATAATTGAAACCTAAAGCTAGAAAACTGATATAGATTGATCAATAATCTGACAAAAATATAATTATACTTTTCTCAAAATTGAGGATGAAAATTTATCAAGGGAAACTTTAATATTTATCCTTGATTGAATTGTAAACACTGATACTACAATGTTAATTTTGGGAAACTAGGTCCAAACTCCATGTTGCACTGCTCATATGATGATGGTCATATTTTTTTTTTATTTCTCTTTCGAAGAGGTGTAAGATTTATCTAAATATCATCTTGATCGGATGAGAAGAACATTGATTTTGAATTTATTTTCCACATGTGCAAGGTCGGCCAGATTTATCCCACATGCCTAAGAGATGTGTCACACACCCTCATTGATGGATATAAATTGGAGATACTTGGAGGTAATTTTATCATCATCTCATCACACATTCTCTCTTTGTTATCTGATTGGTTCGATAGCCTTTGGAGACCTTTTTCTTCTCACACGTGTGGAGTGAAGCTGCTGTTTTCTGCGCTGATCTGTTTAGGGCTTTTCTATTGCATCATTGACTGTGGTCAACCCTTTGTCATTTGACCTCAATCTTCTGCATAAATTTCGATTTTAGGAGGTCGTATATCTGGGCACTAAAATCAAGGAATTCAGAGCTATTTGACCAAAGCCCTAGTTTGTTGCGTTGACTTTTCTGAAGTTGCATGCATTGAGTTTTCTGCGTTGTCCCTGGTTTGACTTGTGATGAGATTTATTTTAGGGTTGTAGGTGTGACACATGAAAGAGTTGGCTGACCAAGAAATAATTTTTTGGTTGAAGCATCCTGCTAACCACCATAATGCAACAATATCTCATATCTTTGCTGGACATAAGGAATTGTAAATATTATCTATATTTGGCTTGTCTTCTATTGATCTATTATTGTGTTCTATAAGCATTTTAACTTAAATTTTATGTGATTTCTATCTTGTATTGGGCCTATGAAAGATTGAAGTAAAAGTGCATCAAGCATAGAACACCATTGTTATCTAAATTTAACATGGTATCAGAGCGGAGGTGAAGACAAAGTCCAAGAGTCCAATTTGGTATTAGAAGCTATCTCTGAAGGAGGAAATCCTATCAAGGACAAATGGCCTCCTCAACCTATAAGGGTTTCAAGGCTAATGATAAATTGACTGATAAGTCTAATTATCATGCATGGAATATTCCTTTGGATTTGGCACTAGAAGATCAAGATGTCATGGATTATGTATAGGGGAATATTCAAAAGCCTCCATCAAATGCAGTTGTTTTCACGAAGACGAAGTACAGAAAATGGGAAATCAAAACAAATATGATTATCCGGGATTCTATTCATAAGCACTTGATTGGTTAAATTTCTGAGCTGAAGACATATAAAGAGATGTGTGATAAGCTGGTGAGCATGTTCAGGACTAGCAATGCTCATCAAATCCTCTTCTTCAAGAATGAATTGAAGAATATCAAGAAGGGTATGGATTAATCTATTCAATCCTATTTCATGAGGCTCACTAAAATCAAGAATAACCTCCTAGCTATTGGGGAAGAAATATCTGATCGAGAGATGGTTCTTATTGCACTTGGAGGTCTCCCCTGTGATTGGCATGTATTCAATATCACTATTCTCAATAACAATGTGATTCATGATTTTGATGAAATATTGACGAGATGCACTCAAGAGGAACCAAGAATGATGGAGTATGCCTCTAATGGTAATGGAAGTGACCCTATTGCCTTCACCGCTCATGCAAAGAAGAAGAACCATGGTGACCCGCGAAATCAAAACCATGGTAGAGCAGGGCCCAAAGGAAGGAAGGGAAGATGTTACACTTGTAACAAGACTAGTCACTATGCAAGAGAGTTCCCTAATAGAAGGGACTCTCCTAGGGATGATGACAACAACAACTCGAGAAGAAATGGCAGGAACAACAGGTTCCAAGGAAAAAGGAAGGCTCCCTCTAATCGTAGTGGAAATGGGCA
The DNA here is from genome assembly GCA_034641835.2 of Pinus albicaulis. NCBI lineage: Eukaryota > Viridiplantae > Streptophyta > Pinopsida > Pinales > Pinaceae > Pinus > Pinus albicaulis. The sequence goes on from CM076583.1 coordinate 1,253,054,313, forward strand.
ATATTTCAAGAGGTCAAGAAATTCCAGGTACGATGAATCTAATGTTGTTGATAATAAGAGAAATAATTTGATTCTTGTATCTGCCTCTTTGCTGCATCTCCACCCGACACCCTAGATGTCTAGTTAATTTATAGTGGGGCTTCAAGACACCTCACTGGTTATAAAGAAGCCCTTTATGATTTGGTTGATAAGGATACTAATCTTGAAATTATCCTTGGATATAATGCCACCTATCCCGTGAAAGGGACAAGGACTGTGACCCTCCATTTATCTCAAGGTCAAGTCATTTGATTACAAGATGTGTTGTATGTACCTAATTTGAAGAAGAACCTTGTGTCCATTTCGGCAATGGAAGACAAAGGGTTCAAGGTGGCATTCGTTGATGGAAAGTTACTTATCTAGAAGAAAAACTTCAAGGAAGCTCTTTCTATTGGTTTTAGAGTTGATACACTTTACCAGGTTGGAGGAAATCCATTAGGGGCTATGACATGTGATACAACTCTTCAAACAAAGTTATGGCATTGAAGGTTTGCACACCTTCATTACAAATCCCTTCCCGAAGTAAGGAAGGTGGTGATAGGGATGCCTGAATTTAGATATGATCATGAAGTTATATGCCATGGTTGTGTCGAAGAGAAGCATACAAGCGAACCACTCCCCTCAAGTGTCACAAAGACAACTGATATCTTATAGTTGATACATTCTGACTTATCTGGTATGCTGCCTGTGACATCCTTGGGAGGATGTTCCTATTACATGAATTTTACAGATTACTTCTCCCTCAAGAATTGGATATATTTTTTAAATAAGAAGGACGAAGTGTTCAAATGGTTACGTACCTTCAAGGCCTTGGAGGAAAATCAAACCAAGAAGAAAATAAAATTTTTGAGGACTGACAATGGGACCGAGTATGAGTCAAATGAGTTTAATGAATTTTGTAGAGAAGTTGGCATTAAGAGGGAGACCACAACTACGTACACTCATGAGAAAAATGGTGTTGCTGAAGAAATAATAGGACCATTCTGGAAGCTTCCCGCGCCATGCTATGTGACCAGGGTCTTCCGAAGTTTCTATGTTGAGAAGCTGCGAACACTGTTGTGTATGTTCAAAATAGATGCCTGCATTCCACTTTGGAATCCAAAACTTGTAAGAAGTCTTCTTTGGTTATAAACATGATGTTTCTCATTTTAGAGTTTTTGGTTGTTTACTTTCATGTGCCGAAAGAAAAGAGAAGAAAGATGGATGCTTCTGGAAAGAAGGGAATGTTTGTGGGCTACAGTGAAACTTCGAAGGCATATATAATCTATGTCCATGGTCAAAGAGAAGTAGATATATGCCATGATGTCACCTTCGATGAAGATTTTACCCTCAAGAAAGTAAGAAATATTCCTAGCTCCAAGGAAGACAAAGAATATGAAGAAGCAGGGAAGCTAGAAGCGTCGAAGGATGACCTGATGCCTGATGTTGAAGGACCTATGTATCCCATAGACCCACTTCCTTCAAATAAGAGAAGACCCTCATGTGTTAGGGATACTCTCGAAGATGCCGAGAGACATATTGCACCAAGGGGGACATTCCGTGAAAGCAAGAAGCTGAAGATATACCACGGGTATCTAGCAGCCATGAGTACGATAGTACAATCTAAGCCTGGACCATTTGAATAATCCTTCAAGCATCAAGTTTGGAAGGATGCTATGCACGAGGAGTATGTGTCCATTATGAAAAATGATGTCTGGGAAGTAGTCCCAGGACCGGAGGACAAATCTGTTTTCACCTCGAAATGGATCTATAAGATCAAGCTTGGATTTGATGGGAGTGCTGAAAATTACAAGGCAAGATTTGTTGCTCGAGGCTTCTCTCAAAAGAAGGCATCGATTATGATGATATATTTTCACCTGTGGCTCGCTATACCACCATCTGATCTATTATTTCCCTTGCTCCTACGCAAGGATGGAGTCTACATCAGATGGATGTGAAGATCGTTTTTTTGCATGGATCTATAAAGGAAGAGGTGTATGTGGAGCAACCTCTAGGGTTCGAAGTTCGAGATAGAGACACCCATGTATGCAGGTTGAAGAAACCCATCTATGGGTTGAAGCAAGCCCCCAAGGCTTGGTACAAGAGGATAGATAGCTACTTGATGAAGCTGGACTTCACTCAAAGTAATGTTGATCCGAACCTTATTTTAAGGTTGATAGAGAAAGGCCTCTCATTTTGGTTCTCTATGTGGATGATCTCTTTTTGACAAGTGCTGACCCTCTCATTCATCAGTGTAAGAGGGATCTAGCTTCCGAGTTTGAGATGAAAGACCTAGGACTGATGCACTACTTCGTAGGCTTGGAGGTCTGGTAGAGGCCAGGCGAGATTTTCCTTTCTCAAGGAAAATATGTCATGAAGCTACTGGAAATATTTGGAATGGTGGACTGTAAGTCTGTGTCGACACCGATGGAACTCAACTTTAAGAATTTGAGTGGAAACATTGTTGGGCTCGTGCTACCAAATCCTATCGAGTATTGACAACTCGTGGGGGCCCTGATGTTCTTAGTCAATTCCTGTCTGGACATATGGTTTGCAGTGAACACTTTGAGTCAACATATGGTTGATCCTCATCACATTCACTGGATTGGTGCCAAGAATATATTGATATATCTTCGGGGCACAATCAACCATGGGCTGAGATACATTTTCGAGAGTTTGAGACTCCATGGATATACTGATGTCGATTGGGCTGGCAGTGTGGTGGATCACAATAGCATATTTGGATGTTGCTTCACTTTGGGTTCTGCTTCGATATCTTGGATGAGCAAGAAGCAAAATTTGGTGACTTTGATCACCGCTGACGCCGAATACATTGCAATTAGTATGGCTTGTTGTGAAGATTTTTTGTTGCGAAAGCTCTTCAATGAGCTATTCGAGCATGTGCTAGATACCACTGTTATCCATTGTGATAACCAAAGTGGGATTCGTGTTTCTGAGAATCCCGTGTTCCATGATCGATCCAAGCATATTGATATTATGTACCACTTTATCTGAGATATGGTAGAGCGAGGCGTCGTAAGGCTCGATCATATAGGAATTGATGAGAAGGTCACCGATATTGTCACAAAGCCCCTGGGGAAGCTCAAGTTCCTAACCTTCCGTGAGAAGCTTGGAATCATGGAAAGACCCTATTCTGAGGGTCTTGCTTGAGTTGGAATATGAGCTCTATGACCTCCAGGGGGCTTGGGGATAGCTTCTTGGAGCTATAAGCACATACGTGGCTAGGCTTGCCGAACCTTGTTGTGCTTCTGTCCCACTGTTATGATATTTAGTTGGTTCGCCTCTCTCTGATCTGTGCTCCACACGCATCCTACCCATGGAGTTTCAGACTCATGGGAAGTACCTCATGATTTGGCCAATGAGGTGGGAAATGAGGTAGAGACCATAACAAGACCGATGGATGCATTAGAGATTTCCATACTCTCTATGTCTAGGCTGGCACATGTCCAACACCTTGATCTGGGATCAAGTATGATGAGGTTTTATCCTCTAAACTGACTTCAGGTCAGTAAACTAACTTCGGGTTAGTAGGAGACTCTTTTTGAGTCCAAGATAGGTTTTTAACTCTAAGCTGACTTTGGGTCAGTTGTGTGTGATGTCTTTGTGACTCACCTTTTGTTCTGAAATAAAGAGCCAGCAAAGCAAGTTACGGTGGGATGATGCATGATGTTTGGTTTGTACATGATGGATGGCACTTGTGGACAGATGGAGTTCTCCCTCGTTCACAGGGAGTGTTAATTTTGGGAAAATAGGTCCAAAATCCTTGTTTCACTATTCATATGACGATGATCATGTTTTTGTTGGATTCCTCTTTCAGAGAGGTGCAAGATTGATCTAAATATCATCTTGATCGAATGAGCATAACATTGATTTTGAATTTATTTTCCACATGCGCAAGGTCAGCTAGATTTATCCCACATTCCTAAGAGATGTGTCACACACCCTCATTGATGGATATAAATTGGAGAGACTTGGAGGTCATTTTCTCATCATCTCATCACACATTCTCTCTTTGTGATATGATTGTCTCAATAGCCTTTGGAGGCATTTTTCTTCTCACATGTCTGGGGTAAAGTTGTTGTTTTATGCATTGATCTGTTTAGGGCTTGCTACTATTTTCTGTGCTGATCTGTTTAGGGCTTTTCTGCTGCAATGTTGACCATGGTCAACCCTTGGTCATTTGACCTCAATATTCTACCGAAATTCTGATTTTAGGAGGCTATACATCTGGTCACTAAAATCAATAAATTCAGGGTTGTTTGACCGAAGCCCTATTTTGTTGCATTGACTTTTATGAAGCTATCTGTGTTGAATTTTTTGTGCTATCCCTGGTTTGAATTGAATTGACTTGTGAAGAGCTGTCTTTGAGGGTTGTGGGTGTGACACATGAAAGAGTTGGCTGACCAAGAAAGACTTCGTTGGTTGAAGCATCCTACTGACCATCATAACGCAACAATATCTCATATCTTTGTTGGACACAAGGAATTGTAAATTTGTTCTATATTTGGCTTGTCTTATATTGATCTATTATTGTGTTCTATCAACATTTTACTTTCAAGTTTATGTGATTGCTATCTTGTATTGGACCTATGAAATATTGAAGTAAAAGTGCATCAAGCATAGAACACCATTGTTATCTAAATTTAACATGCAACCTACTATTAAAAATGAAAGAAACTAGTCAACCAATAATGAGACAACAGAAGAGTTATACATACACTATCAAGACTCAAGAGAATCACTCTCTCGAGAATCAATTTTTGGCAGGCACAAAATTTCAAAGAATGTAGCTACAATTGGATCTGCAGTAATGTGTGGGATCGCTGGATGTCCACCTTTTCCTTCTATAAAAAATTCAAAAATGCCCAACCCTGCCAAAATTGGCCCTGGGCTTTGATTCTATAGTCCCAATTGACTGACTAGGTGTTAGATTCATTTCAAATCTAGCTTCTGTATCTCCAAGTGCACCTTCATGAATCATGTGAGGAACACCTCCACCTCCTTTGGCAGGTCAAAACATAAGTCTTACAGTGCCATTCAAAAGTTCATGGTAAAGCAAAGAAATATTTACATTACTGAAATGGGCAGTTGTATTACCCAAAAACCCATATGAAATAAAAGAATACAAAACTACAACCAAATAGATTTAAAATATATTGAAGAATATAAAGCATCATATTAAGTAGGTCTAATAAATGAATTACACTAAATGTATGGCCATAAGGAAAAGCGTATAGTCTGGGTAAAATTTAAACTCAAGTAAGAAATTTTTTTTGAATCCATTTGAAAGTGTATCATCCTTCAATTTAAGGTATGAACTATTTATCACTTGAATTTGGTGTATCGCATTAACATATAGAGGCATGCTAAGCACCTGACATTTATATTTGTTTTTATGAAGCAATTTGGCAGCTCTGAGAAGCATAGTAACATGTGTATCATGCCCACAAGCATGTATTTTTCCAATATTCACAAACTTGTGCTCCCAATCCACAAGCTCCTTCACATCATACAACATATCATTGAATTAGTCAATGCCAATTACCCAAGAAGGACCAAACAATATTGAAAACATAAACATGACTTTGATAAATGAAGAATAGTGAAACCAAACATTATTCAAACATTGCACTCATTCGGTTGTGGGATGGAGGCATTTCTGTTCCTTTATAATTATCACACAAGGTTGCCTCAAGCCTCACGAATCACATACCTAGTCTCCTTGTCAGAGAATGGTTAGGGTTGGATGCATATTAGGATGACCTTTGGCATATTCGTAAATGTTGTTTATAGGCCCCAAAGTGTTATTGAAACAATTCTTGGTAGAAAATACTACTATCTCCATAAAATCCCCTTGGTATGAATGCCAAAGTTTCTTTATGGATCACGGTATTTACCCTGAGCCACATTTCATTACCAAGTTTGTTATATAACTTTATCTTAAGAAAACTTACAAGTTTATCCCTGGAAATTGTCTAGAGACTTAGTATGCTCTCCTAATTGTGTAAGGCAATGTCACCCTTGCAAATGAGATTGTTTTGGAGGTGGTAATAACCTGTTGAATGGATTTTTCTGTCTCTCAGGTGCTAATCACCCTGATTTTTTATCTTTTTGCTTTCAGCTACTTGATTAGCACAGGGTTGCAAGTTTCTTCATTTTTAATGTTGATGGCCTAAAAACCAAGTCTGTGTCGGGGCATCCATCTCCTTGTATGATGCCTTATTCCTTCCCGACGAGAATGATTACTTTGCTCTCAGCACTTGAAAATATATGTGACATTGGGTGTTGATTCATACCCTTGCTTTATAGCAGGCCATAAAGGTTGGATTGGATTTCCAGATACTCTAGTTACTATATATCACTCTAATTAGGGCTAAAATCCTCAAGCTCTAGCATGTTTTCTTGTTAACAATTACTTACCGAGGAGCTATACCTTAGCCTCCCACATTTTTATAAGGTTGTGTTGATTTTTGTTTTCTGCACACCATCAAAAGCTACCACTACTTGATGTAGTGCAGGTTGGAGCTAAACCAAAAGATAAATAACTTCACACACATATTGAGTAGGAATAAAAAGTGTTGATTCATATGAAAATGATGTTCTCTTGCACCATTCTTCTTTATTAAGCCCAAGGTCATCTTTTATAGATTCAAAGCTCAACTGTCCCTACATCCTTGAGGTCTCAAGGTCAACAGATCTACAAGACCATTTTTTACAATCCCAAGTGTTAGGTCCCTGTAATTTGTCAGATTCACAAGACCAAATGTGCAAGGGTAACATCAAACCAGTCTTTGGAGTCCTAGGACCTAGCCTTCCTAGACTCAGAGAGGGCTCTCTCTATGATTGTGTAAAGGATGTAACTTGTATGATTTTAGGGTTTTGATTTTAGGCTAGTTATAAGGATTATGGTTTTTTTGTTTGTTTTTTTGGTTGGTTGGATAGGTTGTCAATGGCAATATGATGCAGAGTGTTGTCCTTGATGGCAACCCACTTGATGAAGATGATGGCAACCTACTTAATGAAGTTGTTCTTGATGCTTGATGAGTTTATTAATGATGTAAATCTGATGTTCTACAAGTAGCTCAGAAGTACCAGAGAAAGAAATATCAGTAAGGGCCAGAACAATGATGAAAAGTGTGTGACACAAAGCATACGCGAGTTTGTTTAGGAGAAGTAGCGTATGCACGCGGAAAAGTACGTGCCAAGTCGCGTATGCTCAATTGCGCTCTAAAAGAATAAAACCAGGGGTTACTACCATGGTATTGACCCATTGTATTGAGCGCTTGAATATCTAATTGATCCCGTCCAGGAATACCATTAGAAGTTGTGTGGTTTTGGCTCATGGTATTGACAAAGGCTAAAACTATATAAGGAGAAGAAATTCACAGTGCAAGTGTGTGCATGAGTCTGGGTTTGAATGAATACTTCACTCTGAAGTATGTTTGAATGGAAAGGGTAACAGTTTGATGGTAGATCTGATTCTATGATGCACCTATGAAAAAAATGATGAAGAGGGATCTCTAGATCTGAAATATATATGTATTTTCTAGATCTGTTTATGAAATGATTAGATCTCTGATCTGGCGAATCTAAGCTGAAGTAAAGAATGAGGATCTGAGTAGTTTGTCTGTTTTAGAGAGCTACATTGCCCTAAAATGTCTGAAGATCCATACGCAGGTTCGTCGAGGAGAAAGCGCGTATATACGCGGCTTGTATTCAGCAAAAGCGCGTATTAAATGTGAAATTAGTGCAAATGTATACGCAGGTTCGTTTCTGTGAAAGCGTGTATATACGCAAGTTCAGTGAAAGGAAAGCGCGTATGAAAACTAGGGTTTGCTGAAGTATGTGGTATGAAATGTCTGATCTGTTCTGCTGTATTACTGCTATCTATCTATGATGTATTCATATAGATCTGGGTTTTCTAAATATTGATTATGCTGCTGACTATGTTGAGAAAAGATCAAGTTTTTGATTGATTGGTTGATGATTCATTGAATGAATTGATAAGGGTATAAGTTTCAGTTTGATGTATGATTGAGCTTAAATGTGTGGAGTGGGTCCAGTCTAAAAATATGATGAAAGGAGGCCTACAAATAATATTGTGTGGAAGTGATTGGATCCATTATGAAAATTGATGAAACGTGGTCCATGGTGGTGCTGAGGGTTGTAGCCTTCAGTCAGGGGGTTGTAGCTCCCTTCCAGGTGAGGCTGGTAAATGAGAGCAGGGGGTTGTAGCTCCCTTCCATGAGAGGTTGGTAAACGAGAGTAGGGGGTTATAGCTCCCTTCCAGGAGAGGCTAGTAAACGAGAGAAGGTTGTAGCCTTCTGCAGGTGGGTGCCTGCGTGCTGGTATGAGTCTGCGCCAGTACATGGTTGTAAGATGTTTTCTTTATAATAAAACATTGAAGGCTGAGACAACGGCAGCGGTGGTTTTCTCCCGACTTGGGTTTCCACCTAAAATCCTGGTGTTCATGTGTGTTGCTTATGTGTGATGTTTTATTCTATTATTACCGCACATGCTTACTGCTAACTAAACATCTGATGATGCATAGATCTAAGTAAAGAAATAAATGCATAATAAGTTCTCTGTGTATACGCGAGTTTGGCTAAGTGAAGTAGCGTATGGGTTTTAAAGAATAGAAAAGTAAAAATATTTGAGTATGCCCTAAATACTAATTCACCCCCCCCCCCTCTTAGTATTTTTCCCAACAATTGGTTTCAGAGCAGGTCCTTCTGCAGAAGCTTGATCGCTTGAAGGAGATCCGTCGCAATGGGAAGTCATGAAGGGATAATGTCTATAAGGCCACCTCTATTCAATGGAAATAATCTGTTATTCTGGAAGATACGAACAAAAGCATATTTGCAAAGTCTTGGTGCAGAAGTATGGGCAATCGTGGAAGGAGGTTATCAGTATCCGGCAAGTATTCCTACTGATGCAGCAGAAAGGAAGAAATATGAAATCAATGCCAAAGTAGTCAATGTCTTATTAGGAAGCATGTCTGAACCAAAATTTGCTAAAGTGATGCAGCTAAATTCAGCAAAAGAAATATGGGACAAAATCATTCTGAGCTATGAAGGAGATACAAAGGTAAAAAGTGCAAAACTCCAAACTCTCAGAATTGAATATGAAAATTTAAGGATGCATAGTGATGAGAGTATTGCCAGTTTCTTTTTAAGTCTAGATGATATTGTAAATCGTATGAGAAGTTTGGGTGAAACCATAACCGATACTACTCTGGTGGAAAAAGTCTTAAGATCTTTAACTTCAAAATTTGAGTCAAAAGTATCAGTTATTGAAGAAAGGCAAGATCTGCAAACTCTTACTATTGTTCAACTACATGGTATTCTGACTGCTTATGAAATGAGACAAGGAGGTCCCTCTCAAATCAAAGAAGATGCTTTTAAGGCGTGTGCAAAAGGAAAAGAAAAGGAAGTTGTCAAGGAATCAAGTTATATATCAGAAGAAGAAGAAGCAAATTTTGTAAGGAGACTCCAACCAGGTACTGGAAGATTCAAAGGTAAGCTACCCTTCAAGTGTTTTGATTGTGGAAGAGTTGGTCATTATGCTACGAAATGTCCTTATAGAGAAAATCATGATAAAGGGAAACAATTTGTAAAGGGAAAGAGTTATTATGAAAATGAAGATAATAATGAAATGTCAAGTGAAGATGAAGAAGATTATAACCAAGATCTGAAAGTGCTCATGGCAAAGAAGCAAAAGAAGAAGGCTACTCAAAGAAAGGAGATACCTCAGAAAACATGTACAACAGAAAATGAAGAAGAGGAAACATGTATTGATTGTTGTTCTTGTGATTTACCTTCTTGTGCATGCAATGGTGAAGATAGTGAAAGTAACAGTATAAGTGTAGAAGCAAATCTCAAGATCAATGATGAAAGCAATGATTGGAATCAATTTCATAAGAGAGAATCTATCTACAAAGATATGATCTCTAGAATGAATGAACATAAAGAAATACTGAATGGACAGATAGACAAATATCAAAAGTTGTATGTTTATGCAACCAATCAAAGTGAAAGTCTTGAAGCATAAATCATCTCTCTCAAAGAAGATCTGGAAAAATCAAATAAGAAGAATGAAGAACCCCTATCATTTGAAAAGGAAGGACTTGAAGGAGAAATTATCTCTCTCAAAGAAGATCTAGAAAAATCAAATAAGAAGAATGAAGAGCTGTTACAAACATGTGAAGAACAAGAAAATTGGTTGAAGGAAGAAATTTTAAAATTAAATGATCAAGTAGAAGAAGGAAAAAGGGCCGAAGAAAGCATGAAGAAGCAATGCCAAAAATTGGAGGTTGAGGTAAACATTCTCAAAGGTAAATTAGAAGAAAAGGATAAACTCTTGAAGTTTCAAGATAGTACTAAGATTCTGGACAATATTCTTAGTAATCAAAGATATCCTGCTATTAAACTTGGTATTGGTTTTCATGAAACTGTTAAAGGAGAATCTAGTTCACAAGGAAGTGCTAAAGACTCAAAGGATGTCAATGAAAAACTTGAAGAGTTGAAAGAAACAAGAAGTCAACCGACAATCATGAACAATCAAAAGAAATCATTCAATAATGTTGAATGCTTTAAATGTCATAATTATGGGCATGTTTCAGCAAATTGCAGAAGCAGATTGTTTCAGTCACAAACAAACAGATTCTATACAGAAAGGTACTCTGGTTTCTTTAAGGGATATTGTTTTTCATGCAGCAAGTTTGGTCATAAAGCAGCTGATTGCAATAGAAGAAAGAATAGAAGAACACAGTATGATCCTTATGCTTACTTTTCTGGTCACATAAGATGTTATGCTTGTAACAAGTATGGACATGTGGAAAAAGAATGCAGGATGAACAGATTTGAGAAATTGGACAATTTCCAGCACACGATAAGAAAGTTCAAGAAAATCTGGAAAAAGAAGGAGGACCGGTCAGAAATGTAGGGAATATTGACCCTACTGCAGTCATCCACTTCTAAAGCTTACTTCTCATAATTACTGTAGGAATGATGTGAGATACATTATAGAGATTAGTAATGTATCATCACAGGGGGAGCAATGTATGATGATTCTCATGGTTGATTTGGTAATTCTGGTTATGATTATTTCTGACAGTGCATCTGATGTGAAGAAAACAGGTACAGGTGGTACAAACTCAGGGGGAGATGAAGAAATGTGAAGTTTTCAATGTTTCACTTTCCATACGCGGGTTCTATGAAATAAAGCCGCGTATACATGCGAGCTACAGTGGAGACAGTCGCATATGCATTTATGACAAGAAAAATAGTATGACGAGCTAAAGATCAGGAGCACAGGTTCAGGGGGAGCATCAGTCTGACTACTAATGATTGTATTATTGGCATTGTATCTGCTTATTTCTCAGTTCTGAATGATGATGACATGATACATGGTTTCTTATGATGAAGATTATGGATGAGCCCTGTTTTCTTTTTGCTGAAGAGTATTCTTTGTTTTCACACATGGATGAGATGGAAGTCTTATGATTCAAAGATAAGGACAGATCATGCAGATATTGTTGCTGATAACTTGCTGTTGAAAGAGTTTCAGGTTGCATAAGCTAAGGAGGAGCCTTGGTCATATGGAAAGGATGCTTGGATGCACATTTTTAGGGGGAGCATTAGCCTTGCTGAGCGTAATGCATTGTTGGCATTATGATGATTCTGAAATAATATCTCTCTCTCTCTTAAGGTCTTTTTGGTACTGGTCATAAAAATTCATATTTGAAATGTGATGAAAAGGTCACGTTGAGACCTATGATGTAAAATTGTAATATTTAGTCATGTAAGGACTTGATCAAATATGTAAACCCACTTGGTTGGGTACTTGAGTCAAAATGTGTAAACCCTCTTGGTTGGGTAGTTGAGTCAAATTGTGTAAACCCACTTGGTTGGGTATTTGAGTCTCATATGTAAATCCACTTGGTTGGATCTTTGATGTAAGTATGAGTCCTTGGTGATAGGAAGGTCATAGAGTCATGTACTTCATTGAAAAATATGCTTGAACATTCAGCATGAACTAAGGGGGAGCATGATAACTTCAATGCACATCAGATCTACAGCGCTCTTCTTTCTACATGAGGAGGAAAACCTTGTAATGGTTTTGATCCGCCCTTTGCCCTTGATGTAAAAGGGGGAGAGTGACATGGTGTTTGAATAGGGGAGAATATCATTATGCTTAATGTATCTATCTTTTGTGGTGATCAAACACCATCGTGGTTTCCATCAAGTCCAAAGGGGGGGATTGTTGGCAATATGATGTAGAGTGTTGTCCTTGATGGCAACCCACTTGATGAAGATGATGGCAACCTACTTAATGAAGTTGTTCTTGATGCTTGATGAGTTTATTAATGATGTAAATCTGATGTTATACAAGTAGCTCAGAAGTACCAGAGAAAGAAATATCAATAAGGGCCAGAACAATGATGAAAAGTGTGTAACACAAAGCATACACGGGTTTGTTTAGTAGAAGTAGCGTATGCACGAGGAAAAGTACGTGCCAAGTCGCGTATGCCTAATTGCGCTCTAAATTTGTAAAACCAAGGATCTTACCATGGTATTGACCCATTGTATTGAGCGCTTGAATATCTAATTGATCCCGTCCAGGAATACCATTAGAAGTTGTGTGGTTTTGGCTCATGGTATTGACAAAGGCTAAAACTATATAAGGAGAAGAAATTCATAGTGCAAGGGTGTGCATGAGTCTAGGTTTGAATGAATACTTCACGCTGAAGTATGTCTGAATGGAAAGGGTAACAGGTTGATGATAGATCTGATTCTATGATGCACCTATGAAGAAAATGATGAAGAGGGATCTCTAGATCTGAAATATATATGTATTTTCTAGATCTATTTATGGAATGATTAGATCTCTGATCTAGCAAATCTAAGCTGAAGTAAAGAATGAAGATCTGAGATGTTTGTCTGTTTTAGAGAGCTACACTGCCCTAAAATGTCTGAAGATCCATACGCAGGTTCGTCGAGGAGAAAGTGTGTATATATGCGGCTTGTATTCAGCAAAAGCGCGTATTAAATGTGAAATTAGTGCAGATGTATACGCAGGTTCGTTTCTGTGAAAGCGCGTATATACGTAGGTTCAGTGAAAGGAAAGCGCGTATGAAAACTAGGGTTTGCTGAAGTATGTGGTATGAAATGTCTGATCTGTTCTTTTGTATTACTGCTATCTATCTATGATGTATCTATACAGATCTGGGTTTCTGAATATTGATTATGTTGCTGACTTTGTTGAGAAAAGATCAAGTTGTTGATTGATTGGTTGATGATTCATTGAATGAATTGATAAGGGTATAAGTTTCAGTTTGATGTATGATTGAGCTTAAATGTGTGGAGTGGGTCCAGTCTGAAAATATGATGAAAGGAGGCCTACAAATAATATTGTGTGGAAGTGATTGGATCCAGTATGAAAATTGATGAAACGTGGTCCATGGTGTTGCTGAGGGTTGTAGCCTTCAGTCAGGGGGTTGTAGCTCCCTTCTAGGTGAGGCTGGTAAACAAGAGCAGGGGGTCGTAGCTCCCTTCCAGGAGAGGCTGATAAACGAGAGCAGGCGGTTGTAGCTCCCTTCTAGGAGAGGCTGGTAAACGAGAGAAGGTTGTAGCCTTCTGCAGGTGGGTGCCTGCGTGCTGGTATGAGTCTGCGCCAGTACATGGTTGTAAGATGTTTTCTTTATAATAAAATATTGAAGGCTGAGACAATGGAAGCGGTGGTTTTCTCCCGACTTGGGTTTCCACCTAAAATCCTGGTGTTCATGTGTGTTGCTTACGTGTGATGGTTTATTCTGTTATTACTGCACATGCTTACTACTAACTAAACATCTGATGATGCATATATCTAAGTAAAGAAATAAATGCATAATAAGTTCTCTGTGTATACGCGAGTTTTATGAAGGATATATGTGTGTATACGCGAGTTTGGCTCAGTGAAGTAGCGTATGGGTTTTAAAGAATAGAAAAGTAAAAATATTTGAGTATGCCCTAATATTTGATTCCCCTCTCAGTATTTTTCCCTACAGAAGAATAGGTAGAGTAAGAGATAATCAATCCATTGGGCTATGGAGTCTGCAAAGGTCTTGAAAAGTACAACAAAGGGTAAAGGGTGTTTCATAGGGAAAGTTAACAAGGCCAAATGGATCTAAGTAGGTTTAGTGAGTATGAAATGAACATGAAGTTATGAATGCAGTAGTTTCAAAGGGAAATTAAGGATCCTTCAAACATACTAGAAACAAGAAAATATTTAAGGATGATAGCATAGTAAAACTTTGAAGAGCAATGAAGGATTATTCAACTAGAATTTTGCTAAACAGACCTCAAAACAAAAAATAAGTAATCCTAGAGAGAAGTTAATAATTCTCTAAACATTTCTTTCAAACAAAGAGATATTATAACATAACATTTTAGTGAAACTAAAGAGCATTTAAGGATTCTTTAATTAAACTTCAAGGAAGAAAACATAGAGATCAAAGGGGGCAGACAGAAGTAGGATGCCAAGAAAGCATATCCTACTCTAAAAGAAAACATCAAAAATAATGAAAACTGAAGTAAAAAAAATAGATGAGTGGAATAACATCACCATCTAACAGATCTCATGAATCCTAGGAATGTGCTTGATCCATTGATGCTCAATCCAAAGCCATCACAACACACCAAAGACAATTTCTTCAACAAGCTCAAAGTCTATATCATATTAAGCTCAGTAACCAACCAACATGTACAATGAGGGCTCAATGCAGTATTTAACTAGAAAAGAGGACCAAAACCCTAACTAGGGTTTCCAAAATGTCATCAATACATCATAAATGCCATTTTTGTCCAAAGAGGCCATGCAAGGCCCAAGGCACAAAATATCTAACTTAATAAATGAAAAATAACTTCAAACATAAATTTTGAGCTAACTAGGAATGATTTGCCTTAAAATCCCTCAAAAATAATTTTTTCAATAAATTTGTGTCTTTTGTTGACTTTGCAGGCAAGGGCACAGTGCCTGCACCGGAAACATTTCCTGTTTTGTGATCAAGATTTGGGGGCCTTCCAGGTGTCCAAATGAGCTCCATGATAGCTCATTGGAAAGCTTGTAAAATATACTTTCCAAAAAAACATTTAGTTTTATGATTGGACTTAATTTACCTGCTCAAAAACGCAATATCCCAATACTGCACAGGGAACATCACCAGCGCTGAAAATAGGGCAGAAAGGTTGTTTTTTGGGTGTTTTGGCACTTTTGGAGGACCAATTCTACTCCAAATGATCTAAAATTTTGTGTGGGTGATGTCCCTGGCATGATGAAAACAAAAATGTAAGGCATTCCTTCATTTAGTTCCCCATATGGATCAACCAGGTTACCAATATTTTCTTTCTATTTTACCTCATTGGTTCCACCATATCCTTCATAAGCCTCATTATCATGCTTATCACATAAATAAACTAGGTCAAAATTAATCTATGTCTCATGGAGATCATCTTCATTATGATTTCTTCATCATTATTTTCCTCACTTCTATCTTGTCTTTCTGACCTATTTCCATCATCATTTCTGCTCTCTGCCTTATTACTGTCAACATCATCCCTGTTGATCTCTACGTCATTGCTCTTTGTCTCATTGACATCTGACCTTCTCCTTCACTGCCACTGTCTCCTTCCCTTGACATTTTGACCACACTACCTTTGAAACCCTAGGACTGCAAATGAAACTGATATGGAAGAGGGTAATGAAATGATAGTCTTCTTATGAATGAGATGAATGAGTGAGGGTGTAAGTATGTTAGGTTGAATGAGAGGCTAAACAACATGATGAAAACTCTTAAACTAATGTAAGCACCCTTTTCAATCACTGATTTTCTTTATAGGAAAATAGAATGAGTTTCAACGGTGATGTCAATTTTTAAGACTTAGGGTAGCCTCCTAGGGTTTTCTTATCACATCAAAATTGCTTGAGGATGGGGTTATAGCATGTAATTACCCTTGAGAATGCTTGGAAAACCATTTAGCAGAGGCATGGAAGAAATTAGAGGGTTTTTGAGTGTTGGTGTTGCTTTGAAGGCCCTCCTGGCCAAGAGCGCAACACCTATGTAATTTACATGGGAAAAAAATTCTAGGGGCGCAACACTAGACAATTTTTTCCAATTTAACTTTAAAAATGACAAACTCTTTTCTCCTTAGTGCTCTTGATCACTTGTAAGGAAATGATGATTTGTTTGAAGTGTAGAATGGGCTTTCATGGACTTGGGAATTTTTGTTAAACTTTGATAACCCATTTCCTAATGCTTTAAGTCCTTTTCACTTTTTTTCACTGATGTTCTCTGACCTTTTGCTTGGAGGTGACTGAAGAGATGAAATTAATCCTTTGCTTTTACTCCTTTGAGACTTGACATATCTATTATAATGATTTTTTGATGATTTCACACAGTAGCAGCATCTTCAAAAACCTCCTTGGTATCTATCATGAAACTCAACTTAGCCTTTTTACCTTTTCTTGCCTGTAGTTTTCTAGGGTTATGACATCTACCTTTCTTCTGATCCTTGAGGCATAATAAGTTGATTTTGACAACTTCAGGGCTATATTACACATCATGGCACCTTCAAAAATTTATGTGGGTCTCACTACAATACTCAGTTTATCCTTTTCACCTTGGCTGGCAGATTGTTGGAGCTATTAAATTTTCCTTTCCCTTTGATCCTGGAAACTTTGACATGTTTATTTTGACACAGCAGTAGCTTCAAAATCCTCTTTTGTTCCTATCATGGAATTCAACTCATCTCTTCTGCTTATTTAGACATGGCAAGCTCATTTTTGACAAGATTTGGCTCTGATCACACAGTGGCATCTTCAAAATCGTCTTTTTGCTTACATCATGGAGCTCAATTCATCATTTTCTCATTTTGCATGACAAGCTCATTAAAAACCTTTGGGAGGATTTGCCATAGCAGCACTTTCAATACCTTCTTTTGTCAGCACCGTGGAGTTTCAACCCATCATTTACCCTTGTATGGCCATTTTCCAAAAACCCTAGGCATCTGAAGTGCCTTTTAAGATAATCATCACTGTTTTCTTCTAAGTTCTCTATATCCTTTTCAAGTCCATTCATTTCTATCTAGTTCACCTCATCTTTTATAACTCTCATCAACAATCTCTTTGATAGACTTTCTTCATGTTTGGTTTTTTGGTGTACCTCCTCCATGGTCATTCTGCAATTGATCACTGTTTGGCATTCTAATTGGTCCATTAAGCTTAAAACCCTAGTTTTAATAAAGACCAAGTGGTTCTATTTCTTCTGTTGTGATTTGTCTTGACTTAGGAGAAGACCTCCTACCTTACCAAGTTTCTGCTGTTAGACTTTTTAACACTCCTGCAGAAGTGTCAAAGTTCTCATTTACCTTTTGCAGAGCTTTAATTTGATAAGGTAGTCTTCTTTGGAAACCTTTAGATATTTTCTTGAGTAACCATGTCTCATTATTCCAATACCTCTGAACCAAATTCTAAGCAAGAAAAACAGTGTCTGAAACATCAATGATTTACCTTGGAACATATGAAACCCTACTTGACCTAGTGGGAGGATTTTGTTGGCCACCTATAAAATTTGTCCCATCAAAAGGTGGCCAAAACATTGTTCAGCCTTCAAGGAACAGTTTCATTATAGAAAAGTGTATCTCTTGAAGCCTCTAGAAGACATCATATCCTTGTTTCAATATTCATTTATGTTCCCATTTCAAGATCAGAAAATTTTGCTGAATTCCATGAGAAAGACTGCTGCAAAATCCCCTTTTTTCCCTTTCCTGCAATCAGAGACTAACCTTCATCTTTTTCCATAATTTTCTTCTGTTTTCCATTTCCCTCATCTCCCCTTCATAAAATTGCCTTTGTAGAGTTTAAAAATCCTTTTAAAGCTCTATCGAAACCCTCAATTACCCTTTGAAAACCACTGAAAATCATCTTTTTATTAATAAAAGCTTAAGCCCCCTTGGGCTAAGTTTTTAACCACTTCCGATCATATGCCTACACCCTGGGACCAAGCGCCAACTCTGGGGGCATTTATCGCATCGAAAATATCCAAGTGAACAGGTCTTTCCATATTCTAAAGTTGTGATGCGATGAGCCTATATACTTTAGAACCCGATGCGATCAGCCTCCTTTGTTATAAACTTCAGATTTCATGCTTTCTTTGAGAAAAACCAAGAGCTAAAGTCGCAGCACCCATCGCATCGCATAAATCAAATGGGTTGATTTAAAAGTCCATACCCGATCTCCCGATATGTGATTAGCCCCCTCCTCTTTAACCCCCAGTCACATTATCCTTCATATAACCTTTGGCCCCGCAATCGGGCATCCGGCCACATTATACATATCCCACCCGAAAAATATTAAAAAACCTTATGTTATTCGAAACTTTGGGTTTTTTAATTATTTTATATTTTTCCCGTCGGTCCGAAGTACGAGCAATCTCCACCGTTGAATTCAATCGATTTGACGGTGTAGAACCTATCAAACCCAGTTGACCCCGCCAGCCGTGCGTCGTTTTCCCAAAACCATATGGTTTTCATTGCACCGCCTTCGAGCGGAGGGCGGTTTTCGCACGATGGCCAGCGATTCCATACATCGCGTGACACGTGTCTTGGACACTGTTCCGAAAACCACCGTCCATCGCGCATTATCGTTCGGACCAGGACGCCCAACGATATTGCTGTGCGCCGTCCGATCTGGGCCCACTCATCCAACGGTGATCGCTTGCCGAAGCTGTCCGATGGTTAACGAAGATGCGCACACAATAACCTGGCTATCATAGATGCGACAATGGCATCTCCACCGTCGATCTGATCTGCAGATCGACGACCCACAATTCATCGCCCGACCTCTCCGTTTGACTTTCAACCTCTCCTCCTGACCATCGATATCTGCGCGATCGATGGCTCAGATTTAATCTTCTTCCGCCCATTCCACGATCTCTCCTGATCAATCCCAACCGTTGGATGATTCCATCCAACGGCCATGCTTCCTCCACTCGTCCTTTGAAGCAGTCAACCTATTTATGTAGGATTTTATAACATTTTTTGTATTTTGCAGGGTTTTAACTGATTTTTCGCTATAAATTGAAGAAATTTGAAAGTAGAGGGTGACGACCCTCCCGCTTTCGATTCACCAAGGTAAAATCATTCAAAAGTGCCTAATTTCACGTTTTCATCGATGTTTATCCAAGAATTGATGCCAGATGACCCTGCGCGACCCTGCACATCAGCAAAAACCATGGATTTGGCATAGGCAAAGAGTATCAGAGACGAAGACCAGAATTAACCAGAACAGAGGATTAAAGGACAGATTTTTGGGGATTACGTCTAAGATGCTTATAAAAAGCCTAATTCCCGATGCAAAACATAGGTTAAAGAAGATCTGAAGGGTTTTTGTCAACAGGAACGCCTCCACTGCCACAAAATAAGGAAAATTGATCCCTTTAATTACCACGATGCCACCTGTGCCTCAAAGTATTCAATCAAGAGCTGAATTTATTGATCAGGCACCTACAGCCTCACAGAAAATCAAAGGCTGCCGAACAAATAAATACTAATCAAGGTTCTTATCTCCAAATTGTTGGAAAAACTATTTTAGAGGTTAAAGAACAGTCCAGAAGCAGATATTTTCAATCATTAGGCCTCGAAAGACACAAACAGAGTTATGAAGAAGAGTTATAAATGATTATATTCCCACCTTATGCCTTGCCTGGTTCCCAAAGGCCAGGAATTGCATTGATTACATAATTAATAATACTTGACCCCTGGGAAATCCTCCCACCTCTTCATTCTTCTATAAATACTTCTGTAGAAGATGAGTAAATGTTGGTCTCTGGACATCTGAATGAATGTAATAGTTATTCTGAAGCTGTTGATGCCCTGTTTGCAATTCAAAGGTATATAAGCTGACATGGGAAGTTCGAAGTCGTAGAGACCCACCGGGCTTGCTGATTGTAACTGTTTTGAACATCTAATACAAGCTGTTGATTTATGGGATCCTGATTTGTGTCAATGGTGATGTGTTCCTCACTGTCAATTGTTATTTTTCTTAATGTTTCCACTCTGTTCACTTTCTTTGATAAAGAGCCGCAAACATAGAGCTAGGATTTACTTTCAACAGTACCCTACTCTTACTGAAAGCTTTATTGTCTATGTTTTCTTCATTTGAATGTTCTCTTTGAAGAGTACATCAATGCAGGTCGGTTTAAAGGCACTTGCCTGATCTAGATTGCTCTTTGTCACTGTTATCTATGTTTTCCTTATTGAATATGCTGAAAGCAGGGTAGTTTAAAGGCACTTACCTGATCTTAAGCTTTTCAACTGTTTTTTAATGTTTTCTGACTAAAAGTACTTCAAAGCAAGCTAGTTTAAAGGTATTAACCTGATCTTAGAATACTTTTGTGTTTTTCTTATTGAATATGCTGAAAGCAGGGTAGTTTAAAGGCACTTACCTGATCTTAAGCTTTTCAACTGTTTTTTAATGTTCTCTAACTGAAAGTACTTCAAAGCAGGCTAGTTTAAAGGTATTAACCTGATCTCAGAATACTCTTATGTTTTTCTTTAAGTACATGTTGAAGCAATGTAGTTTAAAAGAACTTATTTGATCTTAGGCTGTTTCACTATATCTTTATTTCTTATCTATTTCATTCCATAAATTCACCTTAAGAAATCCTTTGACATAAGTGACTTGCCCCATGGATCCTGCTTGAACCTCGCTATCCAATTAAAATCCTCCTATGACTCCATAGCCCAATGGGTTAAAACTATCTTTGCCTTTCTATTAGCCAAATCATTCCTTCACTTGCAGACACCTTCACCCTTCATTTTGAAACTGCCTTCGCCTTCATCATGTCCTTGCCCAACCAAAACAAAACAAACAAAACCCAAGCTCTTCATAACTAGCCTAATATCACAATTTCAGCTATTAAATATCACATCTTTAAACTCATTCATAGAGAGATCCCTCTATGGATTTAGGAGGGCTAGATCCTAGAATCCCAAAGTTGGTTGAAATAATTGTTGCTTCTGCAGTTTTAGTCTTACCAATCTGCTAAAATTACAAATTCCTAACATTTCTGGCGACTCCACTGGGGACCCAAACCCTATAACTTTGTTGTGTTCTCCTACACTCTTAGACAGAGTCTGGAAAGGGCTAGGTAGCCTCCGGATCTCATCCTCTTTCAAAGGTGACATATCTGGTGAATGCCCTCCCAGTCAATCTCTGGTTTGAGTTCCCTTGAAAAATTCATAAAACCTTGAGAGTAAAAGCAGCCTTTTCAAGCACTACCAAATCATGGTAATCATGATAAACTTATTTGAATCAGTGACAAACTAGGTAAACCCTAGGATTCTCCTAAGACTTTATCTAACCTTGAAAAATCAGTTGGCTTAGCCATAAGAGTAAACTGTCTTTGTCTCATAACCGTAGCTAAGTTTTGAAACAAAGTTAGGATATTCTTAAAAAACACACAACTGAAAAAATAACTCAGAAAACCTAAAAATTTTCAGATTGGTATTCAATAAACATGGTGGTGGACCATAAGACCTTTTACCTCTTAAAAGAGCTAAAAAATTCCACTTGGCGACTCCACAATCCTGAACAAACCTTAAGACTCCACTGGGAATAACCCTTATCATTGTAACACCTTTCAAACTCAGTCACAAGATTGCAGGACTGAAATTTTTCCAGAACGGACTAGTTAACCTCTTAAATATTGTCATACCTGGTTGAGCTTATCTTGTTTATTTTTGGGTCTGAAAAACATAGCATAGTGGCTTCTAGAAAGATTCACACTAGAGCCTATCCTGACCCTGATCCACCTGAGATAGTTGATAACCCTGAAAGTATCCTTAGGAAGTTTCCTAAGATTAAATTACCAACTGTTTTCAGATCACCCTTGAGAGCTAATTCAGTCCCTGAAAATATTTTAGCTCTACAACAATCTCAAGTTGACTTAGTAAATCCATTTAGAACTAGGTCTCTTGGTGATTTAGATCATTTAGATTCCGAGTCTTCCTTATCATCCCCAGAAATAAGTGAACCTCTTGGTCGCAGAGAAACAACACCTCCTGATTTGCATTTTCTCTACAATTTAGGTGTCTCTCACCCAAGATCAACTCAGCAGTCTATTCCTGGTCCATCCACTTCTACTCACCCTACATCCACTGTTCAAGCCACCCCACTTCACCCCACTGTCCCTCTTGTAAATCCACCTCCACCTCCTACCATGGCCGCATGGTATGCTCCCCTAGTCCTTCCTATACCACTAGTCAATCTTCCATAGGACTATCAGTCCAAAATTCCATTATACAATGCTAACAATACTACAACTGCATCACAACATGTGGATAAGATGAATGACTACTTTGACAGAAATGAAATTGATGATGATTCGGTCAAACTTAGGTTATTTGCTCAGAGCTTAGGGGGAGAAGTGAGGAAATGGTTCAAAGGTTTAATCCCCCATAGTATCTATGATTTACAAGCCTTCCATCAAACATTCTTAAACAAATGGGAAGTAAATAAAAACCCTCTCCAAGTCCTTTCTGACTATAAATATCTCCATAGGGACACTGGGGAAAGTGTGCAAGCTTATTGCACTAGATTCAATAGTGTGTATAATGCACTTTCTCCAAAACTAAAACCTCCACAAGGCTCAGCTTTAAACACGTTTCCTGAAGGGTTCGATCCTGAGATGGCCTATTAGATGAGGGAGAGAAATTTTGCAACTCTTGAAGATATGCAAAAAGGTGCTCTTTCTGTGGAATTCAACCTAATGGAGAAGAGAGCAAGAATGAAAACGGAAAAGAGAGTATCCTTCAGAGAGGAAAACGTCCTTCTACTTCCAACTCAAAGATGGAAAGAATGATGGAGGAGATGATGAAGAAAATGAGCATCCTTGAGAGAGCACAAGCAAGTCAAAACCAAAATTCCCCTCAAAACAAAAACCAGAATCAGAATTTTAGAAGGAACCAACCTCCAAACAAACCTAGGGAAGATGATCAACAGATCACTCCTCCCTTTCATCAAAACTATGTAAGTGAGGTTGAGGAAACAGAGGAGATAACAGAGGAAGATGAAATCAACATGTTGGGAGTAGATAATGATGAATTTGAGATTCATTTTGATAGGGAACAAGGTTTTCATACCCTTTATGATGACAACAAAGATGACAATGAAAGTTATTTTCAGGACATGGAAAACGTCATCATAGAGCCTCAAAAAGAATATGACCTTAGAAACAAAACCAGTCAACAAACTCCCAACACCAAAACCTCCGACAAATCTTCACAAAACATCACTACAACCAAGCCTAAAATGGCCAAACAAAAGGATAAAACAGTAGCTGTGAATTCAGATAGAGATAGAGAGAAAGGCACTCAAAACAAAGAAAAACAGAGTGCGGACATTAGTAGTACTACCACTTTAGCTAGCACTCTTGTTAAGACCATTTTGTCAAAAACGAGTAGGACAAATCAGCAAACTGATGTTGTTGATAGACTGGCAGCTAGTAAGGCTGAGACAAGTTCATCAAAGAACTAGATTCTTTTCAACCTAGAGCAGGAAATTTCAAAGATCAAAATCTCTGTTCCCCTGATTGAGTTAGCTGCCCAGAATGTATATAGGACCCAAATTTTGAAGGCTTTAAATATTGAGGATAATAATGACTCAGTAAATCTTAATGATGACCAGCCGGAGCTCATTTTTGGTCCTAAGATTGAAGATATATATCAGGAGGGACCTGTACCTCCCTTTTATGTGAGTTTTAATGTTCATGACAAGATCCTGCATAATGCCATGCATGAATCTGGAGCCTCGCACAGCCTTATGCCAAAGGTGATAATGGAAAGGATAGGATTAGAAATAACCAGACCTTACAAGGATTTATATTCTTTTGATTCTAATAGAGTAAAGTGCCTTGGGCTGATCAAAGACCTTTGTGTGACTTTGACCCAAATCCCAGCCAAGTGCATGGTGATGGATGTTGTGGTGGCTAATGTGCCTCCTAAATATGGCATTTTGTTGTCAAGATCATGGGGTGCCAAGCTCCAAGGTACCATACAGATGGATGGGACATATGCCACTATCCCTGTTTTTAGCCAGCTCAAAAGACTGTACAGAGAGTCACACATGAAGTTCATGGTCAGTAGCCCAGAAACGCCTGAAAATTCTCCCATTTATTCTATCCATAATGACCCGGATTCGTTTATCTTTTACAATAATGAATCCACAAAACAGTCAGAGCCAGAACACAGTGACTCAGATAAACAATTAGAGACCCCTAACCTAGAAATAAATGCAGTTCTAGATATGGAAGAAAACGAGAGAGAAACTTTGGAACAACATGTTGAAACAATGGACCAGAGTGAACAAATCCAGGATGGAAAACGACAGACTACCCCTCACATTTATCTCCATGACAAACCTGAGGAGGTGAAACAAATACAACTAAGTGCTGAGATTTCACAACAACCCTTGAGCACATTGGTTGAAGAAGACAAAACTGAAAATAGTCCTCTATGGAGTATGTATTTTGATGGGTCATGCACTAAGAGCAATGCTGGTGTAGGTGTCTAGATTATCAACACTGAAAACAACCACATAGAAAAAATTTCCTGCAAATTAAACTTTCAGTGTTCCAATAACATAGCAGAATATGAGTCCCTACTTTTAGGCTTACATTTGTTGAAAAATATAGGAGCCAAAAGAATTGTAGTTCACGGGGATTCAGAGTTAGTAATTAGGCAAGTCAACGGGGAGTATAACGCAAATCATCCCATACTTAGAGATTATAGAAACGATGTCATGGACCTTTTAAAAACTTTTGAGGAGTCCAAATTGATTTTTGTTCCAAGAAAAAGAAATATTGCCGCACACAATTTAGCTTTTGCGGCTAGAACATGCTTAACGCCATTTGGAACCAAAGACTGTACAACTCAAATTAATTTTAGACCAGCGGTGCCAGATAATGAAAAATATTGGCAGGTCTTTGAGGGTGACAAATAGATAGAGGATTTTATGCTGGGCAGGAATGAATTTGAGTCATCTGATTCGGATTCTAAATCCGATGAAAATCACCTAAACAAAAAGTCCCCTGAAAAATAAAAACCATCTGGTCCCGTAAAAATCAACATGTTAAATAAAAAACTTGACACCCATACTGAAGAATACAAAGACACAGAAAACGAAGACATTGAGGTATTGTCGTCGAAGGACAAGAACATACCTAGGGGAATAGCACTGTTAGAAGACCTCTTTGATTTTAATGATGTAGCAAAGAAGCCCACCGTAGAATACATAGAGTCTGAGGTCGAGGAATGCAACATAGGCACCGAGGATCAGCCAAAAATGATTAAATTGGCTAAGTCCTTGCCACCAAACATGAAAAAGAAATACGTTGACCTGTTTAAAGAGTTTGTCGGTGTGTTTTCCTGGAGCTATGAAGACTTGAAAGCCTATGATACAAAAATCATCCAGCACAATATCCCTTTGAAAGAAAACCAGAAACCCTTTAAGCAAAAACTGCGTTGAATTAATCCAATACAACTGCCTCTAGTAGAAAAGGAAATCAAGAAAATGTATGAGGCAGGAATCATTGTACTTGTGAGGTTTTCAGATTGGGTTTCTAACCTTGTAGCCATAAATAAAAAGACAGGAGAAATCATATTGTGCATTGACTTCAGAAACCTTAACAGAGCCTCCCTAAAGGACAATTACCCTTTACCCAAAATGGAGCACATCCTACAAAGGGTAGTTGGTTCAAAAAGGATTTCTATGTTAGATGGATTTTTAGGGTATAACCAGGTTTTAGTACTCCCAGAAGATCAACTCAAGACAGCTTTCACCACTTTGTGGGGCACTTTCATGTATGTGAAAATGCCTTTTGGATTAATGAATGCTGGGGCCACTTTCCAAAGGGCCATGGACATTGCATTTTCAGAGGAGATAGGGCACTTCATTGTAATTTACCTTGATGACATAACAGTTTATTACAAATCTGATGAAGAGCACTTGAAACATTTAAGAAAGGTCCTTGAAAAATGTAGAAGGTTTAGGTTATCTTTAAATCCCAAAAAGACAGTGTTTGGCCTTCAGGAAGGTAAACTCCTTGGCCATATCATATCAGAAGAAGGGATTAAAATAGATCCAAATAGAGTTGAGGGAATACTACACCTTAGCCAACCAAGGAACATAAAATAATTGCAGTCCTTTATTGGAAATATTAACTTCTTGAGGAGGTTTATTCCCAACTTAGCAGAGCTCCTTAGAAACATGACTAATATGCTCAAGAAAGAAGTATGAGTGAAGTGGACTGTAGAAACCAAGAAATCCTTCGAATTGGTAAAACATGCACTCACCCAGGCACCAGTCCTAATCAACGCAGACTTTTCAAAAGAGTTCCTTATTTTCTCCTTTGCCTCAGAACATATTGTGGCTGCAGTCCTATTGCAGAAAAACCTAGAGGGACAGGAACATCCCATTGCTTTTTTCAGCAAGGCTTTAAGGGATGCACCCTTGAAATATAACATAATGGAAAAACAGGCCTATGCTTTGGTAAAGGCCTTGAAGGACTTCAGGGTGTATATTCTACATTCCCACATCATTTCCTATGTACCTAATATAGTGGTAAAAGACATCTTGTCCCAAGAACCAGATGGAAAGAGGGGTAAATGGATTGCTGCTATATTAGAGTATGACTTGCAAATCAAACCAACCAAACTTATTAAAGGTCAGGGCTTAGCTCAATTAATGGCTAAATCTAATCTACAAGCCCTTGACATTAACATGGTAAATGCCTTCGATGAATAGGAAGAATTACCTGCTCCCATTGTCGAAGAGCAGTTTCAAAACTCACCTTGGTACACTGATATCTTGTATGTGCTTGCAAAACTTAACGCTCCTCCTGACTTATCAAAAACAAAGGCAAGGTTTTTAAAATTGAAAACTAGGAAATATTGCATTTTAAATGAATGTTTATTTTGGAAAAATGCTGATGGTTTATTACTTAAATGTTTGCCTGAAGTTGATGCAGAGAGGATAAAACATCAATTCCATGAAGGAGAGTGTGGAGGTCATCTTTACTGGAAAACCACAGCCAGTAAAATCCTTAGAGTTGGATATTACTGGCCCACCCTCTTCCAGGATTTCCATGAAATGATAGTTGCCTGTCACAAATGCCAAATTTTTGAAGGCAAAAGAAAACTTCTTCCTTTACCATTACAACCTATCACTGTTGAAGCTCCTTTTCAATAGTGGGGCCTAGATTTCATAGGGGAAATCCATCCTGCTTCCTCTGCCCAACAAAAATGGATTCTCACAGCCACCGACTACTTCAAAAAATGGATTGAAGCCATCCCTTCTAGGAATGCCACAGATTCTTTCATTATAAAATTCCTTGAAGACCATATCTTGTCTAGATTCGGATTCCCTAGGAAGATTATTACTGATAATGCTGCTGCTTTTTGTTCCAAAAGGATGATTGATTTTTGTCACAGGTATCAGATTACACTTGGTCATTCTACTGCTTACTACCCTCAAGGTAATGGGCTAGCAGAATCATCAAATAAAATTTTGGTGACCATCATCAAGAAGCTGCTTGAAAAGAACAAAAAATCATGGCATAACAAGTTGGTGCATGCTCTGTGGGCAGACAGATTGACCACAAAAAAGTCCATTGGAATGTCCCCTTACCAGCTGGTTTATGGAGCAGATGCAGTGTTTCCCACCAACCTAGGTGTACCAGTAATAAAATTAATCCAAGAAATACAATCAGAAGAGGACAGCATGGTTAGGAGAATCAGTCAGACAATACATCTCCAGCAGACTAGGGAAGAGGTTTACAATAGGGCTCAGAAGGTGCAAGAAAACATAAAGAAGTTATTAGATAAAAGAACAAAGACTTGTTTTTTCAACATTGAAGATAAGGTACTCAAATGGGATTCCAAAAGAGAGGATAAGGGAAAACATGGTATATTTGATAGCTTGTGGCAAGGTCCTTACATCATCCAGTCCACCGTTGGTCCTAATGCCTTTTTTCTACAAGAGTTAGATGGCACAGATCTGTTTGGGGGTCCTGTCAATGACAGGGTCCTTAAGCATTACTACTGCTGAGTTCCATTTTAAAGCTTTCATTTCCATTTGTAAATACCATTTTCTTTGTTCAGTCCCATACAAGAAAAAGTACAAAAACAATAAAAAGAAAAGAAAAGAGGGCAGATGGTGAAAACAAGAAAGGTACAGTCCCATACCAAAAAAGAGAAACAAATTCTGAAAGTGCGCAAGCTCAAATGCCACTCCTACATGACACACTTCTAGTTAGTCAAACAGCCTAATCTTGACTAATTAGCTTTAAATTTTCTGCTGATAGGATAGTGAATTTGATATGCCAAACTGTCTAATCTTGGCTTATCAATAGATAGTTTAGGATAGAAATTAAAGGTTCAAACATGATCAAAATCTGAACCTAAGGTTTCAAAGAGAGATGACTCAAATATGTTCTATTTTCTTGAGTCAAAAAAGATCAAAATCTGGTTCTAATTAGCTCAAAATCTGAACCAAAGGAAAAAGTAAGAACAGCTCAAACAAAGTCAAAACAGAGCTGTGAAAAGAGAAGGCCATGATGAGAAACTTTCAGATCTTAAAGCCTCCCATTTTGTTTTAAATTTTCTGCAAAATAAATGTCTATGTGCAGCTTGTTTTTATGCCATAGATCACAGCAAGTCAAACTACTTAATTTTGACTTGACTGTTTTTTAAATTGATGTTTCAGAATTTAGAGAATGAAAATATGTTGGACAGTTTAATCCCAACAGATGGTAGATTAGGTAGAGAATCATCTGAACTCAACTGTTTAATCTGAGTTTAGGGAGAAATAAGGAGTAGAAATAGATTATATTTCCTGCTTTCAAAAGAATAAAATGTTGTGAAGGAGTTTGCCAATCCAAGTGCACTCTGATGAAAAAAAAAAAATGTTAGATCAGTAGGATTGGGTAGGTAGAAAGCTTGTTGATGAAGATCCATCGTTTTTTATGGCTGCTAACATGTTTTCAGAGCAGATTAAGATCATGCCAGCAAAGGAAGGACAACCCAATGGATCAGGCACAGGTCAGCCTCCCAGAGAATATAATGGATTAGGCATAGGTCAGCCTCCCAGAGAATGCAAGTCTGAAGTTCTTGATGCCTTCAAGAAGGCGCCATCCCCAAGTGGAGCCAATGTTGGCCACCTATAAAATTTGTCCCATCAAAAGGTGGCCAAAACATTGTTCAGCCTTCAAGGAACAGTTTCATTATAGAAAAGTGTATCTCTTGAAGCCTCTAGAAGAAATCATATCCTTGTTTCAATCTTCATTGATGTTCCCATTTCAAGCTCAGAAAATTCTGCTGAATTCCATGAGAAAGACTGCTGCAAAATCCCCTTTTTTCCCTTTCCTGCACTCAGAGACTAACCTTCATCTTTTTCCATCATTTTCCTCTGTTTTCCATTTCCCTCATCTCCCCTTCATAAAATTGCCTTTGTAGAGTTTAAAACTCCTTTTAAAACTCTATCAAAACCCTCAATTACCCTTTGAAAACCATTGAAAATCATCTTTTTATTAATAAACTCTTAAGCCCCCTTGGGCTAAGTTTTTAACCACTTCCGATCATATGCCTACACCCTGGGACCAAGCGCCAACTCTGGGGGCGTTTATCGCATCGCAAATATCCAAGTGCACATGTCTTGCCATATTCTAAAGTTGTGATGCGATGAGCCTATATACTTTAGAACCCGATGCGATCAGCCTCCTTTGTTATAAACTCCAGATTTCATGCTTTCTTTGAGAAAAACCAAGATATAAAGTCCCAGCGCCCATCGCATCGCATAAATCAAATGGGTTGATTGAAAATTCCATACCCGATCTCCCGATATGCGATTAGCCCCCTCCTCTTTAACCCCTAGTCACATTATCCTTCATATAACCTTTGGCCCCGCAATCGGGCGCCCGGCCACATTATACATATCCCACCCAAAAAATATTAAAAACCCTTATGTTATTCGAAACTTTGGGTTTTTTAATTATTTTATATTTTTCCTGTTGGTCCGAAGTACGAGAAATCTCCATCGTTGAATTCAATCGATTCGACGGTGTAGAACCTATCAAACCCGGTGGACCCCACCAGCCGTGCGCCGTTTTCCCAAAACCATATGGTTTTCATCGCACCGC
The DNA here is from genome assembly GCA_034641835.2 of Pinus albicaulis. Classification (NCBI taxonomy): domain Eukaryota; kingdom Viridiplantae; phylum Streptophyta; class Pinopsida; order Pinales; family Pinaceae; genus Pinus; species Pinus albicaulis. Next base: position 1,253,084,584 of record CM076583.1, read on the forward strand.
CTTCGAGCGGAGGGCAATTTTCGCACGATGGCCAGCGATTCCATACATCGCGTGACACGCGTCCTGGACACTGTTCTGGAAACCACCATCCATCGCGCATTATTGTTCGGACCAGGACGCCCAACGAAATTGCTGTGCGCCATCCGATCTGGGCCCACTCATCCAATGGTGATCGCTTGCCGAAGCTGTCTGATGGTTAACGAAGATGCACACACAATAACCTGGCTATCGTACATGCGGAAATGGCATCTCCGCCATTGATCTGATCTGCAGATCGACGGCCCACAATTCATCGCCCGACCTCTCCGTTTGAATTTCAACCTCTGCTCCCGACCGTCGATCTCTGCGTGATCGATGGCTCAGATTTAATCTTCTTCCGCCCATTCCACGATCTCTCCCGATCAATCCCGATCGTTGGATGATTCCATCCAACGACCACGCTTCCTCCACTCATCCTTTGAAGCAGTCAACCTATTTATGCAGGATTTTATAACATTTTTTGTATTTTGTAAGGTTTTAACTGATTTTTCGCTATAAATTGAAGAAATTTGAAAGTAGAGGGTGACGACCCTCCCGCTTTCGATTCACCAAGGTAAAATCATTCACAAGTGCCTAATTTCACGTTTTCATTGATTTTTATCCAAGCACTGATGCCAGATGACCCTGCGCAACCATGCACATCAGCAAAAACCATGGATTTGGCACAGGCAAAGAGTATCAGAGACGAAGACCAGAATTAACCAGAACATAGGATTAAAGGACAGATTTTTGGGGATTACGTCTAAGATGCTTATAAAAAGCCTAATCCTCGATTCAAAACATAGGTTAAAGAAGATCTGAAGGGTTTTTGTCAACAGGAACGCCTCCACCGCCACAAAATAAGGAAAATTGATCCCTTTAATTACCACGATGCCACCTGTGCCTCAAAGTATTCAATCAGGAGCTGAATTTATTGATCAGGCACCTACAGCCTCACATAAAATCAAAGGTTGCCGAACAAATAAATACTAATCAAGGTTCTTATCTCCAAATTGTTGGCAAAACTATTTTAAAGGTTAAAGAACAGTCCAGAAGCAGATATTTTCAATCATTAGGCCTCGAAAGACACAAACAGAGTTATGAAGCAGAGTTATAAACGATTATATTCCCACCTTATGCCTTGCCTGGTTCCCAAATGCCAGGAATTGCATTGATTACATAATTAATAATACTTGACCCCTGGGAAGTCCTCCCACCTCTTCATTCTTCTATAAATACTTCTGTAGAAGATGAGAAAATGTTGTTCTCTGGACATCTGAATGTATGTGATAGTTATTCTGAAGTTGCTGATGCCCTGTATGCAATTCAAAGATATATAAGCTAACATGGGAAGTTCGAAGTTGTAGAGACCCATCGGGCTTGTTGATTGTAACTAGTTTGAACATCTAATACAAGCTGTTGATTTATGGGATCTTGATTTGTGTCAATGGTGATGTGTTCCTCACTGTCAATTGTTATTTTGCTTAATGTTTCCACTCTGTTCACTTTCTCTGATAAAGAGCAGCAAACATAGAGCTAGGATTTACTTTCAACAGTACCCTACTCTTACTGAAAGCTTTATTGTCTATGTTTTCTTCATTTGAACGTTCTCTTGGAAGAGTACATCAATGTAGGTCGGTTTAAAGGAACTTGCCTGATCTAGATTGCTCTTTGTCACTGTTATCTATGTTTTCCTTATTGAATATGCTGAAAGCAGGGTAGTTTAAAGGCACTTACCTGATCTTAAGCTTTTCAACTGTTTTTTTATGTTTTCTGACTAAAAGTACTTCAAAGTAGGCTAGTTTAAAGGTATTAACCTGATCTTAGAATACTTTTGTGTTTTTCTTATTGAATATGCTGAAAGCAGGGTAGTTTAAAGGCACTTACCTGATCTTAAGCTTTTCAACTATTTTTTAATGTTCTCTAACTGAAAGTACTTCAAAGCAGGCTAGTTTAAAGTTATTAACCTGATCTCAGAATTCTCTTATGTTTTTCTTTAAGTACATGCTGAAGCAATGTAGTTTAAAAGAACTTATTTGATCTTAGGTTGTTTCACTATATCTTCATTTGTTTGTTCTTCATTTCTTATCTGTTCCATTCCATAAATTCACCTTAAGAGATCCTTTGACATAAGTGACTTGCCCCATGGATCTTGCTTGAACCTCACTGTCCAATTAAAACCCTCCTATGACTCCATAGCCCAATGGGTTAAAACTATTGTTGCATTTCTATCAGCCAAATCATTCCTTCACTTGTAGACACCTTCACCCTTCATTTTGAAACCGCCTTCGCCTTCATCATGTCCTTTCCCAACCAAAACAAAACAAACAAAACCCGAGCTCTTCATAACTAGCCTAATATCACAATTTCAGCTATTAAATATCACATCTTTAAACTCATTCATAGAGAGATCCCTCTCTGGATTTAGGAGGGCTAGATCCTAGAATCCCAAAGTTAGTTGAAATAATTGTTGCTTCTGCAGTTTTAGTCTTACCAGTCTGCTAAAATTACAGATTTCTAACAAATTCTTTGACCTATTCCTTGACTGAAAATTGGCTTGTAGTATTCAAGTGTAGAAACAGAGTATTAACAAAGTGGTGTATTTAAGATCCAAAATCCAATGTACTTGATTTATCTAAAGAGCCTACATAGATAGTTTTGAGACCATGAATGCTTGAGGAACCTGGTGAACATGGGGAGGAATAGGCTTATAGGTAACCCTAGATGTAAAGTGGATTTATGGGCAAGGGAAAAACAGAGTAATGAGGTCATAGGTAGGAAAAAAGGATGGAGATGAGTGGCACAATCCCATAAGGATTTTTTAGGAGTGGCAGGGTGACCATGAAATGGCAAGGTTGATAAAATAGTTAAAATTTTCCTATAAAGATAATGAAGGCAGTGAGATTTCTAAAACTCACAATATTCAGGGAATTTCGTTTTTAGAGATGTAGAACCAATCTTTAGTCATATACCAATAGTGAAAAATATTGATGACTAACAGTGGCTCCACTTGGGGAAGGCAACTCCTTTTCAGCAGGGATAATTTTAAGGATGGAAAATTATCTTGAAGTTTAAAAAATTGGCGAATTTCATTAGTCCCTAATATGAAAACTTTAAAAAATTAATTGTTGTATTTGTAAAATTATTCAAATTTATAATGATATTATATATATTTTCTATATAATTTTGGCGATTTTTAATGTAAAATAATTTTATATGCTAAAATTTGGGCGAATCATTTTTATAAAAAAATTGAAATTGGCGAATCTATTTTTTAGAAAAACCATGGAAAATTAGCCCACATGCGAATATTAGCCCCTAAAATTTTCCATGCTTTTCAGGAGGTGTCAAGAACCTCAGATTTCAGATCTCTGAGTTTTGAAGATCAGTACCTTACTTGTACTTGGCAGATCTCTCTTCCTTCATTTTCTAAAGTTCTCTTGAAGCTATGATCTCATAAAATTTGAAAAGACATGATTGCTTCAATATCAGTTCTACCGACCCATCATACTTTGCCTAACATTTTTTCTTCTTCGAGGTGCACTTGGATTGGAAAACCATTGACATCATTTTCTTTTGAAAGCATAAAAACTATCTACTTCTACTCTTATCACTTCTAAGAGTTTATATTAGGCTAATGAACTCTCTTATTCTCTACCTACTCTACTTACCTATCAAGGTTAAGCATTTTGATGGATTTTTCTTCTCTAACCTACTAATATGAAATTTAAAATATGACCAAACCAGGATTAAGCAATCTGATTTTCCATGGGCTGTGGCATTTGTACAAGCTTCATACAGACATTATTTTTGTACAATAAAAAAAAAACTAGAAAACATGAGAGTTGTGATTTAGAATTGGTTATGCATCCCTCTCATTTCTCTTTGGTTCGGGTTTAATATTTGGGAACCAACATCTTTCCTAATCTAATCTACTGACAAGCCAAGTTTACATGGTTTGGAAAATATTCTTTCACTAACCTATCAGTATAAATTTAAAACATGTCGAATCATGATTACACTAAATGATAGAACATGAATCTCTTTTCTTCAACAATAGTGGCATTTAGGCTTGCACACTTTCAGCAATACTCTTTTTTGGTAAGGGGTTGTACCTATTATTTTTCCTGCCCTCTTTTTCTTCTTTTCTTTGTTTTTGTTTCTCTCTTTTTTGTCAAAACAATCTAAAACTTAAAAATATGCTTATAGAGCCGAGATTATTGGCATACCTATCTTATCCTAATCTAACTTGTATATGATATCTACGTTACGTGAACTCTCTTTTCCAATACATCCAATCAAGTAAGTGACTACATGATTGATTTTCATTCAGCCCTTTGGGTATGCTGAAAAGACAAAAAGGCCATTCCCATCTCACTTGCTTTTGAACAGCAGTACTCAAGACCTTCTTTACACTCTGGCTCAGAGGATTTAAGGAATAATCTTCATCCAGGACTACTCCTTTCTCCACTTTGCTGGGCTTGGGATTCTTTTGGGAAAGACACTCCACCTCTTCTTCATGGTCATCTGACTTAGCAACCTCATTATATATTATTGTGTTTCCTGTGAGAAACCCTGGTATACCTTGATTTAGTGGGTTGAATTTTGTCTAAAGGCCCTCATTAAGAGAATTTTTTAGCAATAAGTCTTCCCAAGAAGGTAGTGCAGTCACAACATCAATCTGTTCCTCTGTTTCTTCATGAGGTAATGTTGCAACACATAAATCAGCAGTATGACAACTAGAAAGATATTTGTTATATAAAAGTTTAGAGACTGGCTATATGTTTAGGATCTGATTGATTTCTTCATTAGTTAAAGGGGGAGGCATTTTATATTTCTTTTGGATAGAACCATAGTTTCTCTCTTGTGAAGGCTAGTCATAGGGCTAAATGTCTTCTTTGTTGTTAAAATCAATACCCAAAGACTGATGATTTCTTATTGCATTAAGGTTGTCCTTGATGAACTTAAATGAAGTACAAAAAAGAGTTAAAGATCCTTCTCCTTCTTCCAAACTTTCTGCACTTTCTTCTTCACTCTCATATCTAATTTGTGTTTGTTGATTACTATACTTGAGCTGCTGACAATGACTGAATTTTTCCCACAAACTAGTTACTGATTTTTCTGTAGTGTTAGCTTGAGTCTGGAGAACATAATCATCCTCATATTGATCATACTTGGGCATCTTATTCATAGGAGAAAAGTCATCCAATATGCATACTAGACCAGAATATTGCTCCACCATATGTTGACTTATAAGTTTATTTTATGATCTATGGTAGTTTGGATTAAAAGGAGAGTGCTTATGGCCAATAGCTTCTTCTGTAGCAATTTGAAGTGAATCAAAGCACAAGGGTAGAGACTCAAAAGGTGCTAGCTAATCCTCCATTTCTCATTTTGTAATCTCAACAGCCACACCAAGATGATTTAGGGGGAGAACTTCTGAATTGAAAAAGGGTTTGTGTCATCCATTTCTTCCCTGACTGATTCTTTAGAGCATTGCTCCTTGTTTCTATTTGAAACTTGCGTGTAATGCTCTCTTAATAGTGAAGCACAAGATGTAGGAAGAAATATAGTACTTACTTGACAACTTTCTGCATCTTCTTCTTTTCAATATTACTCAGCATGCATATTCTGATTGTTATTCTTGCCTTGTAATGACTGAGTTTGTTCTTCCCAAGAAAATAGTACCAGCTATTTTGAATAATCAGCTCCAACCTCAACCTTGTACTCTTCCTTTTTCTTTCCAATCATATGCATCATTTTGCTGATTATGTTTGTCAACATCTTTAGCTTTATCTCTGAAGATATCACTTTCTCTTGATCTAATTTGTCTTTCTCTATTGCTCTTAGCTTTGCCTCCCTGTTCAGTATGTTGGCTTCCACATCAACTGCCATCCTTTGTGTTTCCTTCAGGGTCGAAGGGTCTCTTTCTTTTATCTAGAATGTCATCTTTGGGTCAAAGGCATCTGGGTAGTGCAAGAGATCCCACTCTGGGGGTGGCTTTATCTTAGTAGGTATTGCATGGTATACTTTATTGAACCTGACTGAAAAGTGTTGTATCGTCTCCCCTGGAAATCTTTTCAAATGGTTGTATTCCATTATGATGATAAAAACATTTCCCATGATTGCCCACCTATCTAGGAAAACTTGAGTGAATTGATGAAAGTTTCTAATGCTTGCAGCTGGAAGATCCTTAAACCAACACTTAAATTTTCCTTGAAATGATAAGGAAAATATTCTAATATGCACATCATCTTTTCATACTTCAAATAGGTCAAGTAAATCCTCAAGATTTTGAATGTGTTTTTCAGCGGTGATTTTTGTATTTTCTCCGTCAAAACCGAGTAGCTTATTTGCAAGATTTTCAGGGAGGGCCTCGAGGATATGAAGCAAAACCAGAGGCTTGTATCTATTTGGAACCTTTGTGGGTATAGGTAGTGCAAAGAGAGATTTATGATTGTTTTAGGTTTCAACAGGAGCAAGAAAGACAACATGAGGCTCATGTCTCACTAGGTCTTTCACAGGTGTATCTGGGGTAGGCACAGGTGTATAAGTATGTTCACGGTCTGCAATTTGAGGCTTAGATTTCTGAGGCTTCAGATCTTTCCAATGATAAATGTAGACCTCATCAATGTATTCTTTATCAGGCTTAAAGTAGGATAGAACATAGTTATAGATAAAAACAATAATTTCCTGAATCCAATTTAGGCTTGGATACCCTCTCTTTCTAGGATGACTGGTCATGTTTCAGGTTCTTCCTCCAGTAGAGTTTTTAGGCTTATTGAGAGTTGTGGAGTAACCAGGTGGTAGTTTTTAGGCTTATTGAGAGTTGTGGAGTAACCAGATGGTAGATTTCAACTTTGCTGTCCACCATCAGCAATATTAGGATTGATTAATGCATTACTAGGGGAGTCTGTGAGAACCAGTGGGGTCAACAGGGCTACTGAAGACCAATGGAGTCACTAGGTGGATGATTCTTACTATTTTAAGGATGTATTTGTTGTCCACCATCAACAACTGAATACCAATCTAAGGATGTTTGTGGGTTTTCTCAGGTCTTAAGGAATACTTAGGATGTTACTAACTCAAAAGTCCCACCGTGATCGCCATTATGTTAGGTCCCTGTAATTTGTCAAATTGGAAAGACCAAATGTACAAGGGTAACATCAAACCAGTCTTTGGAGTCCTAGGACCTAGCCTTCCTAGACTCAGAGAGGGCTCTCTCTATGTTTGTGTAAAGGATGTAACTTGTATGATTTTAGGGTTTTGATTTTAGGCTAGTTATAAGGATTAGGGTTTGTTTGTTTGGCTGGTTGGTTGGATAGGTTGTCAAGAAGAATAGGTAGAGTAAGATAAAATCAATCCATTGGGATATGGAGTCTGCAAAGGTCTTGAAAAGTACAGCAAGGGGTCAAGGGTGTTTCATAGGGAAAGTTAACAAGGCCAAATGGATCTAAGTAGGTTTAGTGAGTGTGAAATGAACATGAAGTTATAAATCTAGTAGTTTCAAAGGAAAATTAAGGATCCTTCAAACATACTAGAAACAAGAAAATCTTTCAGGATGATAGCATAGTAAAACTTTAAAGAGCAATGAAGGATTCTTCAACTAGACTTTTGCTAAACAGACCTCAAAAACAAAAAATAAGTAATCCTAGAGAGAAGTTAATAATTATTTGAACATTTCTTTCAAGCAAAGAGATATTTTAACATAACGTTTCATTGAAACTAAAGAGCATTTAAGGATTCTTTAATTAAACTTCAAGGAAGAAAACATAGAGATCAAAGGGGGTAGACAAAATTAGGGTGCCAAGAAAGCATATCCTACTCTAAAATTTTTGTCCTATGATCAAAGAAAACATGAAACATAATGAAAACTAAAGTAGACAAATACATGAGTGGAATAACATCACCATATAACAGAGCTCATGAATCCTAGGAATGTGCTTGATCCATTGATGCTTAATCCAAAGCCATCACAACACACCAAAGCCAATTTCTTCAACAAGCTCAACGTCTATATCATATTAAGCTTAGAAACCAACCAACATGTACAATGAGGCCTCAATGCAGTATTTAGCTAGAAAAGTGGACCAAAACCCTAACTAGGGTTTTCAAAATGTCATTAATACATCATAAATGCCATTTTTGTCCAAAGAGATCATGCAAGGCTTAAGGCACAAAATATCTAGCTTAATAAATAAAAAATAAATTCAAACATAAATTCTGAGATAAATAGGAGTGATTTGCCTTAAAATTCCTCAAAAATATATTTTTTCAATAAATTTGTGTCTTTTGTTGACTTTGCAGGCAAGGGCACAATGCCTGCACTGGAAACATTTCCTGTTTTGTGACCAATATTTGGAGGCCTTCCAGGTTTCCAAATGAGCTCCATGATAGCGCATTGTAAAGCTTGTCCAGTATACTTTCCAAAAATGCATTTATATGTCTTATTGGACTTCATTTACCTGCTAAAAAACGAAATCTCCCAAGACTACTCAGGGCGTAGCGCCAGCTCTGAAATAGGGTAGAAAGGTGGTTGGGTTGTTTGGGTGTTTTGGGCACTTTTGGAGGACCAATTCTGCTCCAAATAATATGAAATTTTTTGTGGGTGATGTCCTTGGCATTATGAACACAAAAATTTAAACCATTCCTTCATTGAGTTCCCCAAAAAAGAGCGCAGTGCCAGTGGAACTGCGCCTTTGGCCCTTTAAAATAGTCAAAATTTCAAATTTGCAAAAGTGCCCAAAATTGGATTTTGTGTTGCTAATGATGTTTGGGATGCTTGTAGGGGATGGATCAGCCAGGTTACCAAGATTTTATTTCTCTTTTTCCTCATTGGTTCCACCACATCCTTCATAAGCCTCATTATCATGCTTATCACCTAAATCAACTAGGTCAACATTAATCTCTGTCTCATGGAGATCATCTTCATCATGAATGCTTCATCATTATTTTCCTCACTGCTATCTTGGCTTTCTGACCTATTTCCATCATCATTTCTACTCGCTGCCTTATTACTATCAACATCATCCCTGCTGATCTCTGCCTCATTACTCTATGTCTCATTGACATCTGACCTTCTCCTTCACCGCCATTGTCTCCTTCCCTTGACATTTTGACCACTTTGCCTTTGAAACCATAGGACTACAAATGACATTGATATGGAAGAGGATTCTAGAATGAAAATATGCTTGTGAATGAGATGAATTAGTGAGGGTGTAAGTATGTTAGGTTGAATGAGAGGCTAAACAACTTGATGACAACTCTTAAACTAATGTAAGCACCCTTGTCAATCACTGATTTTCTTTATAGGAAAATAGAATGAGGTTCAATAGTGATGTCAAGTTTTAATACTTAGGGTAGCCTCCTAGGGTTTTCTTATCATTTAATCAAAAATCATCAAACTTGCTTGAAGATGGGGTTATAGCATGTAATTACCCTTGAGAATGCTTGGAAAACCATTGAGGAGAGGCATGGAAGAAATTAGAGGTGTTTTGAGTGTTGGTTTTTCTTTGAAGGCCCTCCTGGCCAAGAGCGTGGCGCTCTGCTAGGCGCGCAGCGCCTATGTAATTTACATGGGAAAAAATTTCCAGGGGCGTAGCGCCACCTCCCAGGCGTGCAACGCCGGACAATTTTTTCCACTTTAACTTGAAAATTGGAAAAATCTTTTCTCCTTAGAAATCTTGATCACTTGTAAGGGAAAAATGATTTGTTTGAAGTGTAGAATGGGCTTTCATGGACTTAGGAATTTTTATTAAACTTTGATAACCCATTTCCTAATGCTTTAAGTCCTTTTCACTTTCTTTCGTTGATGTTCTCTGACCTTTTTCTTACAGGTGACTGGAGAGATGAAATTTGTCCTTTGCTTTTACTCCTTTGAGACTTGACATGTCTATTCTGATGATTTTGTGATGATTGCACACAGTAGCAACATTTTCAAAAAACTCCTTGGTATCTATCATGAAGCTCAACTTAACCTTTTTACCTTTTCTTGCTTGTAGTTTGTTGGGGTTATGACATCTGCCTTTCTTCTAATCCTTGAGACATAATAAGTTGATTTTGAAAAATTCAGGGCTAGATTACACATGATGGTACCTTCAAAACTTTCTGTGGGTCTCATTACAATAATTAGTTTATCCTTTTCACCTTGGGTGGCAGATTTTTGGAGCTATGAAATTTTCCTTTCCCTTTGATCCTGGAAACCTTGACATGTTTATTTTGACACAACAACAGCTTCAAAATCCTCTTTTTTTCCTATCATTGATCAAGTGATCATGTCTAAGTTATGAAAATTGCTCAAAAATGAAAGTGTTCAAAAATGGTTTCATTCTAAATGACCAGAAAGGTCTTGTCGTTGTGATTCTGGCACTGTGAACAATACTCAAAACCGAGGTCGTATGTGAAAGTTATGAAGGTTTGAAGTCTCCAGTAAACTCCATTTTTTAGGTGACCAAATTTGACTTTTAAATTTGGTAAAATTTTAAAAAGAATATTCCAGGAATATTCCTTAGAATATTCCCTGAAATATTCCAAGTGGGCTAATGACATGCAGACAAGTGGCATTTTGTCATTCAAAGTTCATTTGACTTATCAAAAAATTGTCCTATAATGGGCTACCACGTGGCAGACCCGGAGGCTGCCACATGGCCCCAAGCTAGAGATGCATGGTCTTTCAAAAGTTTTGTTACTCTGTAGGACTCGAACCGGGGTCTCCCCACTGCCAGGGGGGTGACCCGACCAACCGAGCTACAAGGCATTTCTTAACAGTAACTAGAGCCGCATTGTATTTATGTTTGCAAAATGAATTGGGCAAAAAATTTAAAAGGCTAGCCCGCAGGGCTAGCCCGACAGCACCCAAAAAAACTAGACCAGGATCCATAACCATGGACTTAAGCCTGATGGTTAACTTAACCGACCACAAAAAACGACCATGTGGCCACCTTTTATGTCATATTAAATGCGACAGTTGTTGCAGACGGGTTAGATGGCGGTTTGGGCGGTGGTCACATGTGACCGCCCCCTTTTAACATTTATTGCCTAACTAACCGCCAAAAAATTTGGGGCACAGTCCGCCTTTTCTGGAGTTATGCCATTTTTGGCACTCCTAACTGGAGTTCCTCTAGTTTTGGAGGAGGTTTTTTAGTGACACTAGGAAAAAATTTGTTTTGGCCATAACTTTCTCAATTTTCGACCAAACTGTTATTGCCTAAATCCACCTTAGGCTGAAAGAAGGCGGGATTCAGGGTAACACAAAACCACGCTCAGTCTGGTAGCTAGCCCTACCAGAACAGGAGAGGGCTCTCTCCGGGTCAATCTCAGGAAAAATGTATCAATAGGGTTTAAGATGACTGAAATGAGTGCTAATTTTAGGCTAGGTATATTAATCAAGGAGTTTGGAAGGAATTTTAGGGTTTTTTGTTGGAAAAAGGGAAAGGAAATTTTGGGCTTGGGGATGAGGCCAATTTCTTGCAGAGTTCAAGTTGGGGCAGGGAAGGCAATGGATTTGATGTCTTAGATTCAATGAATGGATGGAAAATACTGCTGAGGAGCTGAAGAGGGCAAGAGGGTGCAAGGATCCTCTTCAAACTGACGAAAACATATAAAACTAAACAAAAGCTTAAGGCAGAGTACCAACAAACTAATGAATTCTACCTTAGTTACTCATTTGTTTAATTTTAGAAGCTAAGAGAAGGGAAATGGCATACATAAAACACTAATGAAACTTATAGATACATGGAGAAAAAAATCATCAAAACTCAGAGCCACAAGGATCCCAACAAGTGCTGCAAAAACTCTGGTCTTTCCTTTGCCAAAAATTCTGAAATGAATATACAATGAGGTGCCAAACTATTTCCAAGAGTCCAACCCTGAAAATTTCTCAGAAAATACATGATATAGACCATCCTAACCCCTTCCCATGCCTCTAGGGGTCGAGCTCATCCTTCTAGGAGCTGTTTCAACCAATTCTAAACTAGGAACTGAAATCTAGGCAATCAAACAACTTGCCTCTATATGCTAGGAAACTGATCCATTCATTTAATTTTCACTTTTTAGTGAATGAAACCTCTAGAACAAGTAAATGTGAGCCAAAATTACATCATATTCATCAAGTTACATCAAGATAGATCAATAATTACATCAAAAAGTGAAACTAGTCAAAACTGGGTGAATTTTTGAGCTGAAGAGTCAAAATGAGGCCAAATTTCTCTATGCGCTGCGCCCAAAAACTCAATGCGTCGCGCCACTTTTGGCCTGTTTTTGAGGCACTTCCTGAAGTCCAAATTGAGCTAATGATAGCTCGTTGGAAATCCCTGTCTATCTAATATCAAACCCAAGTGGAATATTTCAATTTGGAGTTCATTTGCCCCTCCAAAACTGCAATCTCCCAAGACTAATTCCTGTTGGTGCAAAAGGTGGCAGAAAGGCCATTTTTGGTGTGTTTTTGACCCTTAAGACCATCTAGAACTTGATGAAATCTCTCATCCATTCCTGAGCATGCATAATTTATCATAACAAACCCAAAAATATCAAGTTATCCTCCATAAGATCTCTCAAACGTAAGCGCGCGCCAAGTGGCGCGATGCTTCGGGCAGGAAAATCTGTTTTGTGACCCAAAAATTCAAAATTGACAAAATTTTCTCCAAATTTGCTGAAATTTGGACTGAAGGTCCTCCATCACGTGTCATGCTCAGCCAACAAAGCTTCGGCCAAGATTATGTCTTTTCACGCCTCCTCGATGCCTTCTTCATCTATGCTGCCTGAGGTGAAAATGAAGAGCTTGGTGTCTTTGTCTTAGTTCACCAAATGTGTCAAAGTCAAATGAGGGACTATGGGAAGAATGGGCAGTGAGAATGATGGATTTTTGTCGAGTGAATCTAAAGTGTAATACAGTCACTTGATTGTATGGGGATTTAGGAATCTAGGAATATTTGCAAATGATATGGGAGAGTATGGGGAATAGTAGGGTTTAGGAATAGGGAAAATGGGACAAGTGATATGAGAATGTAATGGAATCAAGGATTGAAAATAATGATAGGATTAAGAAGGGGAAAGGGATCACAATTGGGAAATGGAAACTTGGTACCAAAAATACAATTTCAACACCAATTTCAAACCCTTGGAGCAACCTTTGTCAAGAAGATGGAGTTTATGTTTACACCATTCAAATTTTCCAACCAACCTTCGAAACCACACCAAACACCAGCAAGAGCGATTGTATCAACTTACTTGAACAAATAGGAGCAAAAGATTTGAAGTTGTTTGAAAATTTGGTGAAGAAATGATGAGATTTGGCCTGTCGGCTCTGTGCGCCGCGCGCACACCCAGTGCGCCGCGTCGGCTCTGTGCGTCGCGCCAAAGAAAATTAACACAATCAGAATGGGCCCAATGCGCCGCGTCTTCCTCCAATGCACCACGCGCACTTCTAAACACAGTCTTGGCTTTCAAACTTACAGCTTCACCCTCTCACCACTCAAATCGACTTCAATCGATCTTCTTGGATGCAAATGGCTTTTCAAACAATGAAAATATCTTTATAAAGTCATGGCTTTGATTTTCTCTTTGTAAAGACCCACTTTTGTAATGTTTCAAAATTGGCATTTCTTCACTTTTAATACAACTCTGTTCTTCAAGTTTCTTTTTTGATTTTTTGGCTTGAAACAATGGCTTCTTGGTTGATTTTTTGCAGGGATGGTGGCATTTGGACTTCAACAAAGGATGACCAGAGGCTTTGAAGTACTTCATGGCGGAAAAATTTAAAAATAAATATTTATTACAAACAATTAATTTGAAGATTTCTTCTTCAAAACAGAGTTTTGAAGAAGAAACATCCTTGAGCATTGTTAATGATGAAAATATTGAAATGAAAATTTACTGAAGACATCCTCATGGCCTGCGGGCATTATTGACATTCTGAAAACCAAACCCTAGACCTAGTGACTGAAAGACTCTATTTTGACCAACATACCACCTATGACTGTAAATGACTGAAATCAAATTTAATGAATTTTGATAAATTTTGACCAACCCAGCAGGTACAAACATGAGGGAAACTAGTGAAGAGACCCTTCCATCAGATGATGGCATGCCCCCTAACGGAATGCAGATGAATGAGCGGAATTAGACACCTAAAAATGAAATGCAATAAGAGAAATGATCTCTGACGGAGGGATGTAAAGACCGACTCTAACATTGACTCCAATGGGGATGGTAGCTCCTAGGAGGTGCCAAGAACTACAGATCTCTGGGAGAGATAGACAGTGACTTCATCCATTGGGCTATGGAGTCCATTATTTACAAAGCAACTCAAGACTGAATTGCATGACTAAAAACTGATGACTTGATGACACAAACTAACTTAATAACAAGACTGAAAATTGACTCGATACTTAGACACAACTGATAAATTGGAAAAGATGCTCAAAGTAGAGCTTATTCAATACAACCTACTCTAATTGTTCCATTCATCACCTGATCAAGTGAAATGAAACAACCAATGCAACCACGTAAGCATCTTGGCTGCTATTTGTTTTCTTCCCAAATGCTTTCTGATACACAGGAAAAGAGAAGAATCGAAAGGAAACTCCCATGGAAACTTGGAATCAAGTTGACTGTTGATAAACTTGAAAGCATGAATTGACTGGATAACTTCAAGAATACTGCAAAAGGATCTTCATAAACATAACTATTAATTCCCATCAATACATTACTATTCTGGTCCAAGCAGTCTTCATCGCTGGATATTAAGATTTTCCTCACATCTGTGCTGGCTTTCTTTGGTGACTACAACAAGCTGTCAAAAGGATCCTGAATTTTGTGAATAACCAAACTCTGGAGCTGATTCCAAACAGAACAAAAGTCTCCCTTATCAATCTCCTCATATAACTGCAAACATTGGTGTGAGCTTTGTAATGAAAAATATGTTAAACAAGAGAATGAAGGCGACCTTTGAATAAGATTATTATCAACATTCTTTCCTAGCACATGGTTAGCTAATGGAGAATAAATTTTACAGCTGTGATGTATCCATTGAAACTGTATGACATCCTACTGGCTATTCATCTTTTTCTTGAGATATATTACGAAGATTCTGCCTTATAAACTGAAATTCTTCGAAACAAAATGGTATTGAATCGTCTTGCATCATTAAATCATGTATTTCATCTTCCACGCCTTCATCTGTAATCTGACCTTCAATTGCGTTTGGTGGCTGCAAATATGGAGCTAGGGAGGGTTTTTTATCCAGAATGATTTCATCAGTCGTTTCAGGAGAATATTTCTCATCAACTACTTGCTCAAGAATTTCGCTATCTGTCTCATCCTCCACATTAAAACTGAGAGATTGTTGATTTTCTATAGGCTGCTCATTTGAAGATTTACTATGCAATTTACCCTTCAACAACTGGAATGATTCAAAACAAAAACGTACGGAGTCACCTTGTAGCATTTGATCATATGTGCCAGCTTCCATGTCCTCATCTGCAACTTGACAATCAATGGCACTCGAGGACTGTAAATCTGAATATGAGAAGTCTTGAACAAAGTTTTTATTGCCCTCAAGATGGTCTAGATCAAGGCTTGTTGGCAGTTGATTTCTGATAGCATGGAAGTTGTCTCTAATGAACTTAAACGAATCAAAACAAAAAGGAAAAGATCCTTCACTTACTTCAAAATTTGCTGCACTTTCCTCATCATTGTCATAGCTGATATGCATCAGTTGATCACTGCACTCGAGCTGCTGAAAGTGAACTTCCTCCTTCCACAAACTAGCTGCTGATTTGTATACAAGATTAGCTTCTATTTGGAGAACATAATCATCATCATACTGATCAAACTGAGGCAAATCATCAGTATATAACACATCATCAAGCATACATGTCATATCAACAACTCTCTCTTCTTCAAGATGATCTATAAAGCAATCACTATGACAACTGGGATAAGAAACAAAATGTTTTGGATCAACAACTTGTTCTTCTTCAATCCGCAAGTCATGGTTTTGAACATTATACTCATTCCTTGTGGTTTTATTTTGTGTCATCTCTTCTACTGCACTTACCAACATGTCAAGCTTTACCTCTAGAGATATCAATTTCTCCGAATCCATGTTTTTCGTCTCTTCTTCCTTCAACCTTGCCCTTCGGATCAGCAAATGAGCCTCTACATATACTGCACTATTCTGCGTCTCGTGAAGTGTTGCAAGATTCCTTTCTCTCAAATGAAACTCCATTTCCGGATCAAAGGCACCCAGGTAGTGCAAGAGAGCAGATCTAGGAGAAGGTCTTATATCAGTTGGCATTGAAAAATATACTTGGTTAAATCTGGCAGAAAACTGTTGTACTGTCTCCCCTGGCAGCCTTTTCAGCTGGTTATACTCTTCTATAATCAAGAAAAGGTTCTGTCCGATCACCCACCTGTCAAGGAAAAATTCGACGAACTGCTGGAAATCTGAGATGCTCGCATCAGGAAAGGCTTTGAACCAATTCTTCACTTTGGCTTGCAAAGAAAGAGAAAAAAGCCTAATACTAACATCATCTTCATCAACTTCAAAAAGATCTAGAAAAGTCTCAAACATTCTGCACATGTTGCTCAGCGTTGACATTGTTACATTCACCGTCAAATCTCGGCAAATATAGGTAATAATTTGCAGGGAAAGCATGGAGAACAGAAGGTAAAACAAGAGGTTTATACCTATCGGGGACTATACAAGGTGTATGAGTATATACAAGAGCTACAGGAGCAGTTTTGTTTTCTTTAGGCTCATCACTCTGAAGAGAGTCATCATAAGATGTGGGAAAATTAAGGAGGCCAGGATCAAAGGGAAACTCAGTATTTACACTCTTTGAATAGGTCGAGTGAAGATTTTGATCACCTTTCTCATACAAAAAATTCTGAAAAACTTTCAGGACAGCTTCAAGAACAACAAATAAATAGTTTACAAGAAAGCAGACTAGATCCTGAATACCATTCCAATTTAGATACCTGAACTTTGTGTAATATCCTTCCATTTTCTCAGAGAAAGAGTTAGTCCTCCAGTGGAGTCTCTACATTGAGTTGGAGTCACCAGGTGAATTATTTCAGCCTTCTTATGTCTGATTGTTGTCCACCATCAACTATCAGATCTGAACTTGATACATGTACTGGGGCAAGACAATCCACAAGTCAAGTGTCACGTTCACAAGCTAGACCGAAGATTGATTGAAGCAACGTTTATCTACTTCCACTAATGCAAAGCAAGAGCGTTTTGAAGGCTTCCTGGCATAACTTTAGGCTCCTTCTGTAGCTTATAAAACAATTAATACCAACAAGCAAACCATTTTCATCCCCAGTATGGTCGCCACTATGTTATTGCCTAAATCCACCTTAGGCTGAAAGAAGGCGGGATTCAGGGTAACACCAAACCATGCTCAGTCTGGTAGCTAGCCCTACCAGAATAGGAGAGGGCTCTCTCTGGGTCAATCTCAGGAAAAATGTATCAATAGGGTTTGAGATGACTGAAATGAGTGCTAATTTTAGGCTAGGTATATTAATCAAGGAGTTTGGAATGATTTTTAGGGGTTTTTGTTGGAAAAAGGGAAAGGCAGTTTTGGGCTTGGGGATGAGGCCAATTTCTTGCAGAGTTCAAGTTGGGGCAGGGAAGGAAATGGCTTTCATGTCTTAGATTCAATTAATGGATGGAAAATACTACTGAGGAGCTGAAGAGGGAAAGAGGATGCGAGGATCCTCTTCAAACTGATGAAAACATATAAAACTAAACAAAATTTTAAGGCAGAGCACCAGCAAACTAATGAATTCTACCTTAGTTACTCGTTTGTTTAATTTCAGAATAAAAGAGAAGGGAAATGGCATACATAAAACATTAATGAAACTTACAGATACATGGAGAAAAAAATCATCAAAACTTAGAATCACAAGGATCCCAACAAGTGCTGCAAAACCCTGGTCTTTCCTTTGCCAAAAATGCTGAAATGAATATACAATGAGGTGCCAAACTATTCCCAAGAGTCCAACCCTGAAAATGACTGAGAAAATACATCATATAGACCAGCCTAACCCCTTTCCATGCCTCTAGGGCTCGAGCTCATCCTTCTAGGAGCTATTTCAACCAATTTTAAACTAGGAACTGAAATCTAGGCAATAAAACAACTTGCCTCTATATGGAAGGAAACTGATTCATTCATTTAATTTTCATTTTTTAGTGAATGAATCCTCTAGAACAAGTAAAAATGTGTCAAATTTACATCATGGTCATGAAATTACATCAAGGTAGATCAATAGTTACATGAAAAAGTGAAACTAGTCAAAACTAGGCGAATTTCTGAGCCGAAGAGTGAAAATGGGGCTAAATTTCTCTATGCGTCGCGCCCAAAAACTCAATGCGTCGCGCCACTTTGATCATATTTTTGAGGAACTTCCTGAAGTTTAAATTGGGCTCATGATAGCTCGTTGGAAAGACATACCTGTCTACTTTCTAGCCCAAGTGGAATTTCTAGATTTGGTGTTCATTTTCCCCTCCAAAAGTTCAATCTCCCAAGACTGGTTCCTGTGTGTGCAAAAGGTGGCAGAAATGCCATTTTCAAGGTGTTTTTGACCCTTTTAACCACCCAGAACTTGATGAAATCTCTCAGCCATTCCTAAGAATGCATAATTTATCATAAAAACCCAAAAATACCAAGTTTCCTTGAATATTTCTCAACATATGCGTGCTAAGTGGTAGACAGCCATGCCGGGCTGAGAAAACTGTTTATATTCAAAAATTAAAAAATTGAAAGAAATTTTCTTCAATGGCTGGAATTTGGACTCAAACTTCATCACATGCTTCTAGCCTCCTTAGTTGGACCAGCTTTGGCCAAGATTATGTCTTTTCACGCCCCATGCTTCTCATTCATGCTGTTCTAGGTGAAATGAAGATGCCTGTGGCCTGGCCTTAGTCGTCGGGGTCAGTCAAATGTCCATGAGGGATTGGGGAAGAATAAAAGGCAGAATGATGGAGTTTTGTTTGTTAGAATCTAAAGGGACATGATAAATACTTGATTGTATGGGGATTTAGGAATCTGCAATATTTGGAAGACATGGGAGAAAGGGGAGTAGTAGGTTTGTGAATAGGAAACACATCTAGTAAGGAGAATGTAAGTAACTAAGATTAAAAATAAATGACATTTCACAGGGGAAAGGGATCACAATTTGGAAATGGAAACTTGGCACCAAAAATACAATTTCAACACACCAATTTCAAACCCTTGGAGTAGCCTTTGTCAAGAGGATGGAGTTTATGTTTACACCATTCAAATTTTCCAACCAACCTTCGAAACCACACCAAACACCAGCAAGAGCGATTGTATCAACTTACTTGAACAAATAGGAGCGAAATATTTGAAGTTGTTTAAAATTTGTGTGAAGAAGATGAGAGATTGCCTGTCATTTTAATGCAGTGACATTTGAAGGTATCATATTAAATTACATGCCAAATTTTTCAATAAATTAACATAAATTAATAAGTCTAATGTATGTCACACATATTTTCTCCAATGTCATGACATTTCTAAATGAGTTGAAGCTCTAGTTTTCTAAATTACAGTTGCCTTCACCACTCAAATCGACTTCAATCGATCTTCTTGGATGCAAATGGCTTTTCAAACAATGAAAATATCTTTATAAAGTCATGGATTTGATTTTCTCTTTGTAAAGACCCACTTTTGTAATGTTTTTAAAATTGGCATTTCTTCACTTTTAATACAACTCTGTTCTTCAAGTTTCTATTTTTGATTTTTTTTAGTTTTGAACATAGTTTCTTTGTTGATTTTTATGTAGGATGGTGGCATTTGGGAATTTCAATAAAGGATGACTGAGGTTTGAAGTACTTCATGGCGGAAAACTTTAAAATACATATTTATTACAAACAATTAATTGACGATTTCTTCTTCAAAACAGAGTTTTGAAGAAGAAACATCCTTGATCATTGTTAATGATGGAAATATTGAAATGAAAATCATCATATATCCTCATGCTCTGTATATTATTTTCATAAAGATTTAAACTAAACCCTGCACTCCAGTTAGCAATCAAATAATTATTTTGTTCAACATACTACCTTGATCTATGTAATGACTAAATGACCTTAATAATTTTGATACCTCTGATCTGGGTTCCAAGAGGGCATAAACATGAGGGAAACTATTGAAGAGACCCTTCCTATTTCCGATATGCTCTTAACTGGCACATGCAATACAAGAATGAGTGACATTACCTCAAATGAAATGTGCATACAGAGAAATGACTTCAATGTGATTTACAAGACCACTCTTTTAACAACCTAAACAAAATGCAGTTTTATTAATTTAGTTTGCATTTCCTAAGGAAGCTAAATGTTTCAGCAAACAGAGGTGATCTACAACATATTTTTCTTCAGGGAAGATGACGAAGTCATCAGGGCCATCATGGAGAAGGCATTGTATTGGGTTGTATTTCACTATTTAAGGTGAAACAAAATCCATTTCTAGCTATTTTCTATCTTCTGAAGTTGAATTTATAGTTGGTTTTGCCTGTTTAGGCATATTTTTCACTTTGTAACCATTTTTAGCAAATTAATATAGGAAGGACATGCCATTGGGGAGCCTTGGACCGGCAGATGTAGCCCAGGAGAGGTGAACTGCCTCAACAATTTGTTGTGTTATGTTATGGTGAATTTTACTTGCTGTGTATTTCTGTTGTGATATGTTAAACAATGAATTTAATTAACAAATCCTCACACTTAAAACTCATAAAAAAACCAAAACTACTTTATTTAACCTGCAAGTGATGGAGAACACTTTGCACACTAAATTCTTTGAGAATGGATACTTTGCATAGCATTACAAATAGTTCCATTTTCAGATCAATCGTGGAATTCAACTCATCTCTTCTGCTTATTTAGACATGGAAAGCTCATTTTTGACAAGATTGGGGTCTGATCACACAGTAGAATCTTGAAAATCATCTTTTTTCTTGCATCATGGAGCTCAATTCATCCTTTTCTCATTTGGCATGAAAATCTCATTAAAAACCTTTGGGAGGATTTTTCATAGCAGCACTTTCAATACCTTTTGTTTGCACTGTGGAGTTTCAACCCATCATTTTACCTTGAATGGCCATTTTCACAAAACCCTAGGAATCTGAAGTGCCTTTTAAGATAATCATCATTGTTTTCTTCTAAGTTCTCTATAGCCTTTTCAATTCCATTCATTTCTATCTAGTTCACCTCATCTTTTCTAACACTAATCAACAATCTCTTTGACATAATTTCTTCATGTTTGGTTTTTTGGTGTACCTCCTCCATGGTCATTCTGCAATTGATCAATGTTTGGCATTCTACTTGGTCCACTAAGCTCAAAACACTAGTTTTTATCAAGACCAAGTGGTTCTCTTTATTCTGTTGTGAGTTGTCTGGACTTAGGAGCATACCTCCCACCTTACCAAGTTTCTGTTGATAGACGTTTTAACACTCCTACAGAAGTTTCAAAGTTCTCATTTACCTTTTGCAGAACTTTAATTTGATAAGATAGTCTTCTTTGGAAACCTTTAGATATTTTCTTGAGTAACCATGTCTCATTATTCCAATAGCTCTGAACCAAATTATAATCAAGAAAAAAAGTGTCTGAAACATCAATGATTTGCCTTGGAACATCTGAAACCCTAATTGACCTAGTGGGAGGATTCTTTGACGTGGACTTTGACTCAAAATTGGCTTGGAGTCTTCAAGTGTAAAAACAGAGTATTGACCAAGTGGTGTATTGAAGATCCAAAATCCAATGTACTTGATTTATCTAAAGAGTCTATAGAGATCGTTTTGAGAACATCAATGCTTGAGGAACCTGGTGAACATGGGGAGGAATAGGCTTATAGGTAACCCTAGATGTAAAGTGGATTTATGGGCAAGGTAAAAACAGAATAATGAGTTCATAGGTAGGAAAAAAGGATGGAGATGAGTGGCACAATCCCATAATGAGTTTTTAGGAGTGGTAGGGTGACCATGAAATGGAAAGGTTGATAGAATCGTGAAAAAAATCCTATAAGGATAATGAAGGTAGTGAGATTTCTAAAACTCACAGTATTCATGGAATGTCGTTTTTAGAAATCTAGAACCAATCTTTAGTCATCTACCAATAGTGAGAAAATACTGATGAATAACACCAAGACTCACTCACAGGAGCCCCTACCTTATTTTATATTCTATCCACTGCCCATGCTAGTCTAATCCACTAAAGTAAATAACAATAATCCAACTCTAAATTTTACTGAAACAATGAGCCCGGCTATGGGAAGTGACAACCCATACCTTCTGCATTATTTTGGCATCCAATTGAATTACATTAAATTCAATGTATCCTCAAATTTATAATGTCATATCTGTTGGATCTCAAATCTAATGGTATATATATTTTTTATTTCAAGAAAAAAATTGTAACTTTGTAAAAATAAAAATTATTCACGTTTTGTGAGTGCTACTAGGCACATGTATAGTCAAGCTAAAAATAACTCCTAAGTTAACTTCAATCCGAAATATTTTACCATTTCATACACAGAAAAAGGTTTTTCTGCCTATTACAGGGCCCTGAAATTTTTCACGGAATCAACACAATGACCATCATAACCAACATAAAGTCTGTCTACCACAGTTTCAGGAAGATAGAAAGAAAAGCATCATATAGAGAACCTATTCAAATAATAATAGTAATAGCAAGAAAATAGGAGAGATATTAAGGCTAGATGAGAAATTTTTTTAATGATCTCCTTCCTCCACATGTCTCTGACTTGCCCGCTCCAAGACTTATGCAACTTCAATACCTTGTTTTAAAATATTTTCAGCCAGCACATAGGGTTCCCTGTAAACATGTGTTAGAGAGACACTATTGAAACTACCAATTAGAAGCCTAATCTGTTCTAGGACTGGCTGAAGGTATATACTATATATTAAGCATCTCTGCATCCTGTTTGATCCAATTAAAGGTCAACTTTGAATCTCCAAATACTTAAAGACAGTCCATCATTTCTCGACTGCAATTCTTAGCAGTGCAACCAATGTACTATGCTCCACCCATTTATTAGAGCCCTTTCCATGACCTAGTTAAAGGAGAAACTATTGGTTTCTGAAGAGAACAAGACACCTCCAGCACCACATCTGTCAGGTTTTCCTTGGTTTGTTCCATCAAAGAAATCTAGGGATTTGTTTTATCTAATCGTCAGTATTTTTTTGGAGGGTTTGGACTTTGGCTTTTGGAGACATCTTGATATCATCATAAATATATTTGATTTTTAAAGAAAAATCCTAAGGGTGAGAGACTTTATGTGAAAAAGGTATTCTAGATATCCACTGTAACGACACAAGGGAGTTCCTTTTGATATGTAACAGTCATGTATTCCATCTAATGCTTTAGTCCTTCTATTAGAGATATTTCCTCCCATCTCCCTTTGCCTTCAATTAAAGTCAAAAATTTGTTCCAAACTTTTTTGGTGAATGGAAGCCTTAAATATAATTCCTAGATACCCAAATTAACCATACAAGGGAGTGTATTTTGATCTGCAACAGTCATGTCTTCCATCTAATGCTTCAGTCCTTCTATCAAAGATAATTTCTCCCATCTCCCTTTACCTTAAATTAAATTCAGAAATTCATTCCAAACTTTTTTTGGTGAAAGGAAAGCCTTCTAAACTTGAGGAGAGCATATGGACTTCGTACATGAGAGAGTTAAACATGGACATGCATGAGATCACTTCACTCCAGTTCACTTCATATAGGGTGCATGGCTCCTACGTAAGAAAGGAACATTGTCTTTGCTTTACTCCACTTCATCATTTGTTAGGGAAGGTGCATTGCATGAACTAGGCACCTCCTTTAAGATGATCAAAGATCTATAAAGTGAGGGAAAATTACCATGCTTTAACAGAGTTTCTATGAAAGTAATCAACAACACTTCATCTCTGTATCTTCTTCAGAAAGTATTTTATTGCTATTGATACGATATGCAGGGCATGCTATTGGATGAATCTTGTATTTCGTCTCCATGATACAATGGGTCTCTTGAACATTAAAACCCAAAGTTTGACCATGTTATTCTTACAATTTCTCAACTTATGGATGCATTATCTTATGTTCTATTTAGTGGTGTAGATAGTCTTTTTCTTCTATTTTTTATTTTATCAATTAGACGGAGTGCATTTTCTTCTTTTTCTATCATATTTCTCTGGTTTCTAGTTGAAATTATCTCATATGCTTTCAACTTTTAGTTTTCTTAAGCATTTGGTTTCTTAATTTCATGCTAAGTATCCATCTTTATGTGCTAATTTCTTATATAAAATGTAGAATTTTAAATTATTTTCAGCACATTAGAATTAGGGATGGCCCCCTAATATAGGAAAAGCACCAATCCAAGCCAAGAGTCAATCATCTAGTAACCTTTGGGCCGATTTTTTGTTAGTTATCACTTGATCTTTCTTGTTTGATGTCTTGAAATCATTGCTATCCCGTGGTGCATTTTTTAGTGATAATAGGTAGCAACTAAACATGTGTTCAAGTAATTCTATGGTACATGTTTATTTGAACTGGCTCTCTGAGGCCCTCGTATAATAACAAAAAATAGTAAATACATAGTGTGACCATTGATGGACAAAGTCAAATAGGTATTATTGCCGATGGAGATTTAAATTGGGGAATCTATACTTTCACAGTGGAATTTCTTGATTTTGTTGAATTTGAATAATTACAAGAATCTCATGCTTCCATCTTTTGCAGCAATTTAGACATTTCAATCCTGCTCTTATGCATTTCAAAATATATATCCATTGCTTCTACCAGAAGGCATAACTCAATATCAACCGGCTGTAGTTTGGGTGAATGTATAGGTATCTCTTTCTAATTTTGATGTATATTGTTCCATTTCATAGTTGTGGACTTTTACTGAATTTTTTTCTACAAAGTAACAAGATTATTTTGTGGGTGTTTTTTTGAATGATTTCTCTCATGCTCTATTTTGTTTCTTTTGATAATCTTGTATACTTAAATTTTTCTTGCTAAGTGGCATAACTTAAGGATGTCATCATCTATGATATCTCTTTCAAAATATGTGACTTTAAACTAAATTTCTTTCACAGACATGGGTTTTTGGAATTCATTGCACCACAATTTAGAAAAACCAAGACAAAGCTAATATTGATGCTTCTTGGGAAAGAAGACGCGGACCCATCAACAAATTCAACATATGGTTCCCTTGTAAAAAAATTAACATTTGTGAAGACATTTGCTTCTTGAATCATGGTTCCAAAGGATTACATCTGGCCTATCGATACAAACTTACATTTGCAAGCACTTACAAGTATTGTACAAGATGCACACTCTGCAGGGCTGAATATTTGCTGCTAATTTTTTCAATAATGAATATGGCATGGGCTACAATCATAGCTATGATTCAATAAAGGAACATCTTTAGTTTGTGGACAGCAAAAACTTCACAATTGATGACATTCTAATGGATGGATTTCTCTGTAACAACATCAGAGGCTATAGGTATGTCTTTCTTTCAATTTAACCTCCACCAATTTGTACAGTCCCTTATACATGCAAATTTATAATTCTTCTTATATATTTCAAGGCTAGAACGCTTTTATAACAATAACTATATATCCCTTTCTGAATATGTTTCTTTGTTGATCAAGATTCTTAGAATTATAAATTAATTGAATTTTTGTGGATTAATGACAATGTAGCTTGCTATGCACAAGAGAAATGTCAGTATATCCTCCGAAGCAGTTGCACAATTCACTTCATATATTACTTTCTTGTTAGTCATTTTTTACCTGTGCCTTTTAGTGTTCTCATATAGTTTCTGCTGGGAATATTGAAAATCTGGAGTACTATCCATGAACTGATAACAATAATTGTGCTTCAACTGGTGGTTCGAGGAAAACCATTATTAATTTCTCACAATGGAGCTAGCGGTGACTACCCTGGTTATATGGATATTGCCTATCAAGCTACCATAAGAGATGGAGATGACTACAATTATTGTGTTGTCCAAATAACGAAAAATGGTGTTCTTATCTATAGGGAATCAATGGAATTTATGATAGGAAAAAATATCTTATCAATTTCAGTGTTTTATCCATCTCGCCTAACAACAATACCAGACATCAACAAAATGGTGTTAGATACCCCAAAGAACAAGAAAAGCATCTTCACATTTGATCTCACATGGAATGAAATTCAAAGCTTGACATGTAAGTTTGATCCAAGTTGTAATAATTGAGAAACTTAGCTCTGTTAAATATAACAGGTTCATGGAGTTAAAATCTTGCACAGTAAACATTATTCATTTTATTGTGATTTTAGAGGGAAATTGATGTAATATTCTAATATGAATTCCTTGGACTGTGTAGCAAACATTTACAACCCCTTTAATATGGATGGCTATAATCTTTTAGGGATTCCTACATAAGGTAATGTGGGGAAATACATGAACCTGTCTACCTTTTGGAATTTGCATAGAGTCAAGTGTCTGTGCCATCATCAACATAGAGGTATAATTTTTCAATCTCATTAGTAATTTGAGGAGTTGTATCTAAAATAATTCATGAAATAAAAGTAAAAAGTATATACTATAAACTATATCTTCTTTATTGTTTTTTTCACGGAATGCATGAGCTATAGCATTAGCAACAAACCTTAGCACCGTAGAGGCCACTATTTCAACTTAAACATGAGTAGTTACAACAACATGACTAACAGGATCATGATAAAATGTGATTTCAAGCAACTTAGAAAATTTAAGCTTGTTTATGTTGTGAACAAAACTCGTATCAGAATTCCAAATTCTACCATCGAGGAGATCAGAACATTTCTCATGCTATAGTATTAAGGAGGAATGTGATTTGCTGGCTTCTTAGTCATTTCTTATAAGGGGTCATGGATATTGTCCAGTGAATGCAGCTTTACAATATGTCAGTTTTCGTCTTTCTTCTCAAAAATAAATTTGCCTCGCTAGCCTCACTAATATACAAGAGGGGTGCTTAATACATTTATTTAAGATATTCCTATTATGCATTTTTTTAAATCAAGGTTTATATATGGAATTTCAAGAATTTTCATAACTCATGTACTTTTTCAAAGGGTGCTAGCTCAATGGAAGAACATCTTCCTTATAAGCGGGATGTTGGTGGTTCGATTCCACTGTGCCCTAACATGAATTAATAAATGAGATTGTAGTTTATTTTTACTTAAATACTTTTTATATTGATTTATTTCAATGGTGCCATGACATTTTTCTGGATTCATTTTTTTATATTGTGAGACAAAAGTGACATTGTATTGTCTTTAAATATATTTTTTTATCGTCTCTAGAGAGACAATAGCTAGGATTAAAGACGTATTGTCTCCATAAAAACAATGTCTTTAATCTCATTTATTCTCTCTAGAAAGACATAAATGAAATTGTCTCCTAAAATACAATAATGCTTGTGTTATATTTTATCTTTATAGAGACAATTTTTTAAGGCAATAATTTGAGACACCCGCTTACAATATTTAAGACAACACACAAGTTTTTTTTTGTCTCAAGTTAAGACAATTTATCCAAAAATTGTCTCAATTATTGTCTTAAAATCCCCCTTTATGTTGTAGTGCAACCAAACCACTTTCTTATAAATTAGATGAAAATGGTAATATATTGAGAATTTTACCATAAAATTCTTTTGGACCCTAATGAGATTGGGAATAATAAAAGTAGTTAATTGTTGTTAAATTAAAAAAAAATTCCATGGTTACAAGAGATGCGGTGTCGAGATTACACGCCACTAATTTCATTTTTTGTTATAATATTTTGTATGGCATTGGCATCCTAGAGTGCCTCATGCGCAATAACCACAAATTTCCACATGGACAATGGATGATGTGGATGTCTGGAAGAGGGGTATGTGTGGGAGAATGGGTGTGCAGAGAAACATTTCTTCCACACACATGAAATTATTTTAACTTTAAGCAGAAAATTTGGATCTTGGTTGCTCGCGGTTGCTTAAAAAATGAATATTTGATCTACATCCTCACAATATTCTATTCATCCTCGTGTTATAATATCACTTTAATCATATAAAAACAATGGTCATAAGAATAAAATACCACATAAATATTTGTGAAATCAAAAGCTGGTGTAATTGCGCCGATTCGCATCTTATTGTGGGGTTTTTGGTGAGGAAACTGTTGAAATTAGTCGACTCAACAGATCTCCATTATCCCAGGTACCATGCATTAATTCTATCATCCATGTGTTTTCCATCCATGTACTATACCAGTGCTACTGTCCATTAACTCTGTCATCCACATGTTTTCCATTCATGTACTATACCAATGCTACCGTCCATTGACTCTGTCATTCACGTGTTTTCCATCCATGTACTGTACCAGTGCTATATCAGTGAAGGAACAAATCAAATTTTCGTAAATTGATCCAACGGTGGTCATGTATCTTACTCCAAACCAAACCCTAAGAGTGGATTATGTATCTTACTCAAAACCCAACCCTAAGACCCCAAGAGTAGTCTACTCATCCATCTTCATTTTCCTTTGGGTGTTCCAACTCTGATCTAGGAGGATCTTGATCAGTACAGATTGACATAGTTCTAAGTACAATCGACGTCCAGTTCAACCTCCAATCCGACAATTTCATTAGTGTCGCCCGAAGAAAACATCCTTAAAATTGATCATGGTCAAGTTCATGGCTTGTAAATGTTTAATTTGATGTATAAGGTTCATGGTGATGTAATGGTCCTAGACCTAACACCTAAGTGTAAGACCAAATCATAAATCCTAAGGTCTAATTCTAGCACTATGCATCTAAAACCTAAGAATTAAGCCTAAAACCCTAGCACAAGACCTATGTTAAAGTCCTAGCACTAAAACATTAAACCTATGGATACAACCTTATTATAAGGTTCATGCCTAAACTATATTCTAAAACCAAAAAATCAAATGTATAAATAAAAATACACAGCGCTAAGTCCTAACCGCCAGTGATAATCACAAAGTTTAATTAAACCATGTCAGATTTTAT
Source organism: Pinus albicaulis (assembly GCA_034641835.2). NCBI lineage: Eukaryota > Viridiplantae > Streptophyta > Pinopsida > Pinales > Pinaceae > Pinus > Pinus albicaulis. Next base: position 1,253,113,674 of record CM076583.1, read on the forward strand.
AAATAACATGTGACAGGTTTAATAAATCGTGGCGAAGTTGTTAACTGACGGGTTGGTAGAACTGCGATGGAAACTGTGCATGTGACAGTTTTTGCGGAATTTCCAGGGATAAGATCATGACTGCCGAGCCCCCATAACCATTGGAGCCATAAACTGTCTGCCCGCCTGAACACATGCTAACAATTGAATCTCTGCCTGGTTAGTTAGCGCTGTGGCTAAGGATTATAATATAAGCTCCATAAATGGGTTTTATGAATTTAATACAGTGCTTAGGTCAAAACTTTATCTCTAGGTTTGTGTAATGATAGGGATTCGAGACCCTTTTTCATAGTTGTGCTCAACCACCTGCTAAAATTGGAATTCAAAGGTTCGAGAGTATATTATAAAACCATGACAAATTCATTCAAAACACAATGGTGTATTTTTGAGTTCAGTTTCAGCAGGACATAGGCAGTTTTGTTTGTAGCATTGCTCAACCATTGGGTGTCAGAATTTAGCACAGAGACAGGCATCAGAAAGATGAGAGAGAGTAATTTTTATTTACAGAGTCCAGAAGTGCCTATGAGCACAGTCATTCTGATTCATTTTTGTGTAAATAAATTCCTCAAGATCAATCCTAATAAAAACATATGCCCACTTGAAAGTGGACCCAGAGATGTAGTCCACGAGGGAGGAACTCCATAATCAATTGTTTGCTTCTTCTTCTCTCTTTTTATTTCCGTGATTTAATCATTTATTTGTTTATGGTTTATTTTGTATTTCATTTAAAATATTTCTTTGGTTAATAGTCAATCTAAAGGACAAACTAATAAAACTACCTAAGCACTTTATTCGATCACATTCAGATCATATTTGGTATCGGAGCAGGTTGTGCTTTGTAGTTTGTTTGTCAGTGGATGTTAACCAGGTTGGGATTGCAACATGGAAAAGTCAAGCTTGAGGAATTCGATCCAGAGATCAGAAAGCGGAAATTCGTTCATCAATCAACGATGACAGGGACTGAGACCGTTGAAACTCCTGAAGCTACTAAAAAGAAACCCATGGATGAGAATAAAATCCAGCAGATGTTGGCAGAATTATATGAAGACAAGAAGATGAGAGATGCAGCCTCATCATCAAAGGCATCAAAGAAGGACAAGGGTAAAGGCAAGGTAGATAAATCTCCTTCTCCTCCATCATCTCCATCATCTTCTTCTTCCTCTTCTACTTCTAGTTTTGAATCAGAAAAAGAAAAGAAACCTAAGAGTCCACTTTTGAAACTTGATGTTAAGTTCGAATTACCTATATATGATGGTGAAATAAACCATGAGAAACTAGATAATTGGGTAAAACAGTTAGAAGTCTATTTTCGTATTCAAAATATTACTGATGATAAGACAAAGATCCAATTAGCTACTCTTAGAATGGTGGGTACTGCTTTGATCTAGTGGGAAAGTAAGACACAGATAGATTTAAAGTGTAAAGGAAAACTTATCACCTCATGGACTAAGATTATTAAAGCTCTAAAGAAACAATTTTAACCGTTGGGTCACACACAGAAAGCTGTAATTGATTGGAAGCGCTTGCGACAATGTAAGGGACAGAATGTTCAAGAGTTCACACAGGAATTCAGAAATAAAGCACTAGCACTTGGTATTTATTTGGACACAAAAGAAAATTTTTTGAAGTATATTGGCAGTTTGCATTCATATTTGCAGCATACATTGTTAATGTGCAATCCTAATGATTTTGATGAAGTTTGTGTTCAAGCTATTCATGTCGAATCAGGTGGTAGACCATTCAAGTTTACACCAAATACATCCAAGCAGATGGAAACAAAAGACAGCAAAAAGAAGGGCAAGTCAAAGGGAAAGAAGACTGCCACAGCTCAGAAGGAAGATGAAAGACCTACCTGTACACATTGCCAAAGGATCAGCCATGATGAAGCTATGTATTGGAAACTTCATCCAGAATTGAAGTAGAATAAGTTTCAATCAAAGAAGGGTGAAAAGAAGGCTAAAACAACAATCCAACAAGACTTGGACTTGGGATCCAATTCAGGTGATGAAGGCAAAATCACTGTTATGGTTACAACAGGTAAAATTTCTAAAGCTGGTACTTCTACTTCTTCTAATATCACACAGTTGAATGAAGGAAAAAGAATCGAGTTATTTCATATAAGGGTAACTTCAAATCATATTAATATAGTTGCATTGTTCGATACGGGATCAAAGGAAAATTTGATTTTTGAGTCATTGGTTAAACAATTGGGTTTGAAAACACATAATCATCCAAAACCATATCCTTTATTTTGGTTAAAGGAACAATATCAAATTCATGTTACCAAACGGTGTTGGTTAAAATTTACAATCACAGCTAACTATATCGATGAAGTGGAGCTAGATGTGATACCGTTAGACATATGTGGAATTGTTTTAGGAAGCCCTTGTCTCTATGACCGTGCTGCAGTATTTTATAGGAAAGAGCATGTGTATCATCTCAAGAAATATGGGACTAAATATGTCATTCGAGCACATAAAATCAAAGATCACTTGAATTTAATTAATGCTAATCAAATGAAGCGCTTAATAAGTTCAAGTAAGAGATACATACTCATGTCGATAAAAGAGCAACATAAGGATCTTATTGATACTTGTTCAGGTTGTGAAATTCAGTATGAAGGTAATTTGTTTAAAAATGTAGATTCATTTCAGGATCTAGCTAAGGAACCAAAACATCTACTTCATAAAATGTAAATATCACATGAGTTGCAGTTGATGTTTGTTGCCCCTCTTTCTAATGTTGAAATGTATCAAAAGTCAATTATAGAGCATAAAGAAATAAAGCAACAAATTCTAGGGAAGGTTGGAAAAGAATTAATGAGACCCAGTTCATCTCCATACAGTTCACCCATAATTTTGGCTCATAAGAAAAATGGGACATGGGGAATAAGTGTTGATTTTAAATTTGATTCATTTAAGTAGAAAATTTTCACGGCATTGATAGATCATCAAAAACCATATGAAGTTAAAATAGATGTTAAAGGTTATGCAATGGAAACAGTGATTCACATAGATTATCAGCTGCTTCAATACTTTCAGTAATATACTAAGTTGCAACAATCTCACTATAGTTGGATGGGATTTCTTCAGCAAATTCACTTAGTAATTAAGGACAAGGAAGGTGTAACAAGTAAAGTAGTTGATATGTTGTCTTTGAATGCTTTAGTAGTACTGCATAAAATTTCATTGGTTCATGAAATTTATGTAGAACAGTATAGAACTGATGATGATTTCAAATATGCTTATGAATCACTAACTCATGATTCTTAGATAGAAAGAGTGAAGGTTATTCGGGAAGTTCATATTTCTTGGATTGCATGATATTTCAGCGTAAGCAAGACTATGACACAAAGTCAAAAGTATTATTACTGGTCTCATATATATGAAACAATTGTGAAGTACATAAAGGGATGTGTAATGTGTTCGACAAGCAAGCCATGCAATCGAAAGATTGGTTTGCACATGCCACTTCTAGTTCCTTTGCAACCATGGTGCAGCATGGATTTGGTTCAAGGACAGACATAAATGGTGAACAAGATCGGGATACATATTCTTCGAGGTAACTGCAGTTAACATCCTAAGTTGTGGTATGAATTTTTAACTTATGTGCATCAAGCTTACAATCAAGCCTTATATTCTTCTGCGCCATGACAACCATTGAGTTAAGTTAGGATCAAATTGTGCCATGATAAGCATCAGTTTCAGGTTGACGATCAGGTATCGTTGTATGTCATCAAATTCAAGATGAAAGTGAGAGATCTGTATTCTCACTTATTGTCTGCTTAAAATCAATATTTTGTGGTCCAAAATATTTCAAGTGGAGAGGATTGATCTAGGAGGATCTTGATCAATACAGATCGATAGAGTTCTAAGTACAATCAACATTCAGTTCAGTCTCCAATCTGACAGTTTCATCAGTGTCACTCGAAGAAAACGTCCTTAAAATTGATCATGGTTAGGTTCATGGCTTGTAAAGGTTTAATTTGATGTATAAGGTTCATGGTGATGTAATGGTCCTAGACCTAACACCTAAGTGCTAAGACCTAATCATAACTCCTAAGTTCTAATCCTAGCACTATGCATCTAAAACCCGAGCGCAAGACCTATGTTAAAGTCCTAGCGCTAAAACATTAAACCTATGGATAAAACCTTATTACAAGGTTTGGGCCTAAAATATATTCTAAAACCCAAAAATCAAATGTATAAATAAAAATACACAGCGCTAAGTCCTAACTGCTAGTGATAACCGCATAGTTTAATTAACTCAGAGTTTATAAATAGCATGTGACAGGTTTAATAAATCGCGGCAGAGTTTTTAACTGACAGGTTGGTAGAACTGCGATGGAAACCCTACATGTGACAGTTGTTACAGAACCGCCAGGGATAAGACCGTGACCACCGGAGCCACCATAACTGCCAAAGCCATAAACTGTCTGCCCGCTTGAACACATGCTAACAATCGAATCTCCACCCGATTAGTTAGCGTTGTGGCTAAGGATTATAATATAAGGTCCATAAATGGGTTTTATGAATTTAATATAGCGCTTAGGTCAAAACTTTATCCCTAGGTTTGTGTAATGATAGGGATTTGAGACCCTTTTTCATAGTTGTGCTCAACCACCTGCTAAAATTGGAATTCAGAGGTTCGAGAGCAGATTATAAAACCATGAAAAATTCATTCAAAACACAATGGTGTATTTTTTAGTTTAGTGTCAACAGGACATAGGCAGTTTTTTTTGTAGCATTGCTCAGCCGTCGAGTGTCAGAATTGAGCACAGAGACAGGCATTGGAAAGGCGAGAGAGAGTATTTTCTATTTACAGTGTCCAGAAGTGCCTGTGAGCATAGTAATTCTGATTTATTTCTGTGTAAAGAAATTCCTCAAGATAAATCCTAATAAAAAAAGACGCCCACTTGAAAGTGGACCCGGAGACGCAGTCCACCACGAACGAACTCTATAATCAACTATTTGCTTTTTATTCTCTTTGTTTATTGTTGTGATTTAATCATTTATTTGCTACTGGTTTATGTCGTCTTTCATTTAAAAGCTTTCTTCTTTTAATAGTCAATCTAAAGGACAAACTAATCAAAATACCTAAGCACTTTATTCGATCACATTCATATCAAACTCCCCCAGGGTAGCCGAAGGATTTTGCAGATTATGGATCGTAAGAGCGCGAGGAAGAAAATGATGGGGATTCTTTGTATTGATTTCTTTGAAAGTATACCTGATCATCTAGGTTTAAGATCGCGGGGAAGAAAATGATGGGGATTCTCTTGATTGATTTCTTTGAAATTCTACCTAATCATCTAGGTTGTGTGTGAGGGTTAAACCAGTGCATTGTCGAATTTGATTTGCACTTTACGGTTTAGCATGAGGAAAGACAAGAAACCTCTTTTATTGTATGGATTATTACCCTATGTTCTTTGTACAATAGGTCTTAAACTTTTTTCTTTTCAACCTAATTACTTTTTTCTGTATTTTTATTTTATTTTTAGGAGAGTTGGAACCAATATGAGAGTGGGTGTCAGGTCGTAGAAGTGCTCATGCACTATGCTAACAACTCTGGCTTCCTCGTAATTTAAGCTACCATGAGCCCCTTCTCCAAGTGCTACCGCAAATTTGTGTTTCACAACTCCCCCAAATCGTCCTTCAACAAGCTGCAACAATAGCCATAGATACAAGGTGAGTTTTACCTGACGTGGGCAAGGTTTACCTAACGTCGAAGCTGAGGAGATTCTATTTGAATATATGAATGTAAACAAGGCTAGACGTTCTTGCAACATGGATGTTCATCAACTAAAACCAAAACAACAACAAAACCCTCATCCCCTTCTATTGTGTCAAATGAACCACTTCTTTTCCTATCGAAAACACATGAGGCTCACTAGATTATGGGCTCACCAAATTCAGGTGCAGCTGCAGCAACATGTTCTGTGCCCTCCACAGGTACTCCGAAAAACAAAAATACATGTACGATTACAAGATCTCTGGGCATGAGGCTATCACCAGGGCTAACTGTCTCATGAAGGCTGATAATATTATGAGGTTCTCATAGTTGATGATGGGTTTATATTTATGAAAAACACCTCACATTATTGAATCATAACATGATCTCATTGCAAGGAGGGGAATATTATATTGGGGTTTCATTTTATTCCCCGGGATGTTTTTTTTTTCCCTCAGAAAAAAAAGCATAATTTTAACTCATCAAACGAGAACAAAATTACATTCAGAAGGGAACACATAATTTTTTTTAGCATTAAATACTAAATTCATTTGTAGAGGCATGAAAATCTACAAGCACTTGTAGATCTACACCCATTACATTCAGTCAAGAACACATAAGTGTGCTTTTTATCAAAACTAGGAAGGATTGTAGGAGCAAAAAAATAGGCTCTGTGGGTAAAATATATAGTTCAACTAACCAAAAAAAATAGTGACTGATCACCTAGGATCACCAAATAGGTAGTGAGTGTTTGGGCAGAGAAATACATCTCATAACAGAGGATCAATTAGTCTATATATAAAAATTAATGGGATGGCAGAAAAAAGCCAGTCTGAACACATATGAACCCATCGCATTGGAAATTAAAACAGAGCAGTGGAATATATGCAGAGCATTGGAAAGACGGGTCCTTCATCAATTTTTTTAACTACAAAAACATTTGACCCCAGCAACGAAACCAAGTTTGCCAAATAGATCCCATGACAACATCTAATTTTCCAGTTGCGTGAGTAGTCCACCAGCTCAGGCATAGAAAGGCCTGTGAAAGAGTTATTTTGTGCGTTCATCCCTTACCTTCTTCACCTTCCAGATCCCCACCGCCATCTGTGGCCCCTCCTTAGAGGCTCGATAAGCCTCCTCACTGTTTTCCCTGTAGATGTGTCGACAAGAGAAAGAGTCAAAGCTGCGGATGATCTCCCTAATCGAGATTAATAGATTGGCAAGAGAAAAAGTCCTACACTGATGGATACCCCTTGTCTAGTTGATAACATTCATGGAGTCCCCAAATACATTGATACTCTAACAACATTTTTCTAAAACAAATATTAGAAGAAGCTTGAGACTCATCAGCTCAACATACGTTGCTAGATCCCTCCCAAGGTTGATCAATATCTCAAAGAAGTGTGAGACAGATAGAAAAAGGATAGGTGCCCCACCCCCACAAGCATTATTCCTGGCAGCCCCATAAAAAAAAAAACCAAGGAATCTCCCTATCGATATCTAGCTCCAATACCTCCCTTTTTTGAGCAGCACGAATATGATGAGGAAGCACAAAAAAAAAAACAACAGTCAAAGCACCAGTGATATCAGGAGTACAGGCTTTCTCATTGAAAATTAGATTGTTTTGAGAAATCCAACAACCCCAAATAACCAGAAGAGGTAGAGCTCTGTGAGAAGCATCATCGTAAGAGGCCCACCAAGACTCCCAAGCCTGAGTCACTGAAAGACCCTCCCATCTACAAGGAAATCCCAACAGCCTTGAGCATTCCTTCCACACCTCTTTGATATAAGGACAAGTGAGAAAAATATGAGTTCCGAATTCCACCATGGATTTGCATAGGACACACCAACCAGGCCCTTGAAAGCTCCTTTTCTGCAGATTTTCCCATGTAGGGGCCTTGTTTTCCAAGACACACCACATAAATTGGCGTGTCTTAGGAGGACATTTGAGTTTCCACAGCTTCCTCCACCACCAAATTTCTTCCCTTTGGTCCCCAACAGTGCTCAACTTTAAGTAGCCAGCCTTGGGGGTACAGGTTCCCGAAGGATCGAAGTCCCACACAATTTCATCATCCCTCTCCTAAAGTTGAATATGTGCAAGGAATAATTCTCTAATGTACAATTCCAGAGCCCTCTCATCCTAAACATCCAATCCAAGAGAGGAAGCCACTCTCCAAGACTGAACCCAAGGCTATCTTTGAACTGGATCAACAAGATGGGAGAGAAAGATAATCCCCCTCAACCTCAAAGCCTCAATCGTACACCCTGGAAGAATGTGTTGTTGAACACTTCCCATACATGGGTCCTCTCCCACTTTTAAACTCCTACCATTGTCCACATTCCAGGCCAGATTTGAATCCAGAATATGAAAAGAGTTTACCACTGCCTTCCAAATCACCGACACTCCTACATGTGACTTCCTTGGATTTCCAGTCTTTGTTAGAGTCTTATAAGTATAGGATTCATAATTTGGAATTGACTTATGATAGTCTTGTAAAATATGTACATACCTTGCTTTCTGCAAGTTTCTTTCCCATATTTTGTAAAAATTTAAAAAAAAAAAAATAGAAAATCAAAAAAGAGGGTAAAAGTCCTAAAAGAAAAATCAAAGGACTTAAAAGACTATAGACCCCAAAAGAAAAGGATGAAAATAAAACATGAAAGTGTGCAAGTCTAAATGCCACTACTTTTTACTTTTTGCAAATGATTATGGAAGAGTGTCAATAAATGCCATAATCCATGATGAGTTAAACTGTTTAATCTTGACTTGTCATGTTATCAATTTTCATGTTCTAGATAGTGAATAAAGATTAGTCAGACAATTTAATCCTGACTAATCAGTAGATAGGTAAAGAATAAAGAGGAGCTCATCAGTTTAATCTGAGCCCTCGGATGATATAAGATATATTTAGATAGTTTTTATGATTTTCAAAAGAATAAAATGTTTCAAGGTAGCAAGCTCAAGTGCACCTGCAAAATGAAAGAAAAAATGTTAGATTAAAGTTGGTTAGATAGAAATAAGTGGGAAGAAGCTTGTAAATATTCATCACCGGGTAAAAATTACTAATTTCCCATCTCCTGTAGTAATTATGCATTCTAGATTCTCAGTCAAAGAGACTCAGAGCATTTCTCTGACTTCTGTTGGGACCAGACCTAAGGCTCAATGACTGTTAGTTAAAAGTGTTGAATTCCTATATTAATCCCCAATTATCATTATTTACCCTTCATTCACACATCACAACTCAAAAACACATAATATCCATTTTGATTAACTTCCTTCGTTTTATAAAGCATACAAACCCTCAAAAACATCTTTTCCCAAGTAAAAGTGGTGAAATCATCAAATGATAAACTTTTCTTTAAGGTTTTCACTTTACTTAGTCACATAAGTGTATTTCTTGAGTATTTCATTTTCCTTATGATATTAATTTCTAACTTATTTTTATTAACTCCCTAAAAAGGGCAACAAATACTTTTCAGTCTATTGGTCCATAAATGTACCTGGGAAATAAATGCTCACCATTGGATGGTGTACTTGCTTTAATCCAACTGTGGGCATTTACTTTCCAGGTGCATTTATGGGCCAATACACTGAAAATTATTTGTTGCCCCTAAAAACAGATCTTATCCTATTAATATAACTACTTTTATTTTTATATCCCCTAAAACCCACTATTATAAGATTTTATGCCAAAGTTAATTATCCACATGTCGAAATAAAATCCAAAATATACCCCCTTTGGCATAAAACTAAGAATATGTAAATATCCCCCCCCCCTATGGTTTTAAGCCTTTAATAGACTAAAACTATATAATAAAAATATAAATATAAATAAGCTTTCGGAAGAATGACATGTATTTGAAAAATAAAACTACTACCGAGCTTATCATAAAGTTTAATTTAAACTAAACTTTATTTCCCCAAAACCTTTGTAAATACATTGTTTCTATCCCCGCATTAACCCAAGGATTATTGCAAATGAACTAAAGTTTTATATCGTAATTCACATTGATTATTTCCAACTATGTAATAGCCTCACGCTATACATAGCCTAACCCATGGTTAAATCTTCATATTATGCCTCACGCACCCATATCCTACATCTAAACCTTTGTTATAACTATATAACATTACATAGCCCATATTACCCTTTTGTAATAAAACTTTGGTTATAAATCATATTATATAAATTTTTATTACATTATTAATCCATTCCAGCGCTTATTATTTGAGTTTCCCTGGTCCCACCCAACCTTTCAACCGCAAATTTTGAATCAATCTCAGCCCTTCGCTCTTTTTTCGATGATCCAACGGTTCTAGACTTGTTTCGTGCTCACAAATCAATCGACCTCCTGCCACCCAAACGGACACAAAATGGGTGGTTCTCCCATTTCCTTTCTCGTCAATGTGGCGAAATCTTATTGCTTTGTGTTCGTTTTGTTCAATACAACTTACAACCCAAATCCAACACGAAATCCACCACTGGTTTTCACATTCGAAAACAAAACCATTCCTGCCTGTCTGATAGGACTTGCATTTATTATGAGTAATGAAGTTTTATATCCAAATTTTACACCTTTGTTACATTATTTCTCACTGCTATTCTCGCACCCGACTGTCAAAAGAGCTCCACCTAGCCCTTTTAAGCTTCCTAAGCCTTATTTTAAACCACTGTTAGACAATTTCGTGCCTTAAACTCATATTTCACTCCAAATTCCTTATTTGAAGACTAGAGAAGACCTTCTTGGCTCTAGCAATTTGAACCAAAGATCAAATTCAACCGCAGAAGTTGCCAGAAATCCTCCCGACTATCAAAATACCTGCAGTTAAGGTATTTTTCGACATTCCAACCTGAAAATTCATAGTTTAAGCCTTCAGCTGAACTAATTAAACTTCAAATAAAGAAATTGTCCACATAATTTTCCCAGAAAGTACAAAAAATAGGACAAACCCTCACAAAATTTCCCCAGAAATTGATGTTTTTAGAAAAACCTCTTTTGAAGCCCAATTCCTTACTTTAAAACATCTGAAAGTCAATTTAAGGAGCAGGAAAGATTTTAAAGCCCACAGCTCTCCTCAAAATTCATTTTTACAGCCTAGATTATTCAGAAAACCCTTGTTTTCTGTCTTAAACCAGTTTGCATATCCCAGAAACCTAAATTGAGCAAGAATATTACTGAAAGTCATCCTTAACCTGAAAATTGCTAAATTTATCATCTTTTATAAAAAATCAACTATTGCAAACAGTCTAAGCTTGCTTTAGTTATTCAAAATTACCAAGAAACAGATGACATCCAAAGCTGGAGGTTCTAAGCCTACCAAACCTGGGGGATCCAAGTCTCCTAAATCAGAAGCATAAAAATCCATCAAATCCACTCCTGCACTCACTGTAAAAACCACTGTTTCTGTCAATCCCCTTTAGCCACTAGTACCTAATGAAGAAATCATCCCCTTGACTGATATGGATTATAAAATTGCAGACCCTGTGGTAGAATTCAATTTATTGGAGATTCACAATTGGTGTTTTGATAAGTTCTTAGATAAAGATGAAATGCCTATTTGGGAGACCAATCCACCCAAATATGTAATTTTAGTAACACACCCTCGCCAAGACCTAATGAGATTATGTCAAAAACACTATGTACTTGATCAGATAGCAATTTTCAATGCTGATAGGGAGATTCTATTTCTACTACTACAGAATCCATCAATGAGATGTTACAATTACAGTTTGATCCCAAGGCAGTCCCTCTATCCATAGAATCATTGACTTAGTTGTATTTAGGATTAGATTTTCCTAAGAGATTTATGATCTTTCAGAACTTTATGCCATCTCATGTGGACATTCCAAAGCTAAATCCTCCTTACTCTACTTCCAAATTTCCTAAAGGATCCAGACATGTGATATCAATGCTTTCTTTCATACTAGGATATTTTACAGATGAATTCACTGATGAATCCATCCTTGGTTTTTTATCTACTTTATCTCCTGGTCAACCTCCTACAATGATCTTTGACTATGACAGATTTATAGCTGATAGTATCCACTATCAATTGACCAAACTACCCACTGAAGGGGTGTTCAAATATTCATCATACTTATTTCACTTGTTCTTGTATTTTCGATGTGACAAGTTTCCAATTGTATTACAAAAAATGGAATTAGAGGGCCAACCTCTATCCATTGTTTTCTGGACCACTTTACTGAGGAAAGAAACCAGTGAGTTCAGTTTTATAGACTTTTCAAATCTATTCCTCCAACCAGCAATGAGTATATTATATAAAGCATAGCAGCCTAGGATAAGTGAGGACATGAAGAGAATATTGCAGTTATCAGAACAGTGCAAGATGGGAGACTGGTATTTGCATGAAAAGCACAAAGAATTGAGGATTTTTGGATCAAATCTACTGCCTTACAAATTTCCTAAGTATTTGAGCATTGGAGTTTTTGCATTAGAATACTTAAGACAGGTTTTAAACTCTGATCCCATTAATTTCATGGAATCTAAAAAGAAAACTCAGTTCAAGTTGAAAAATCAGATTGGCCCTTTTATTGTAAATAACAGAAATGCTGAAAAGGAAATAGAGAAAAGATTATCAGAATTAAAATTTCAGAAAAGCTTCCCTTGGAACTATGACCCTCAAGGCATTCTCAGCAATATAAGGGTCAACTGCAAACTGCCTCCTTTCATACATGAGCCCAAGCCAGAAATTGAAAATTTTGAAAATCAAATAGAATGGGTAGATAATACATTGAAAAATACAACAGTTAATACAGAGCCAGCAGAAAAGATGAATGTTACACAAACTATGGTAGTTGCAAAGCAGACTGAAACCTATACAAAAATAGGCGGAGATGAGGGGACCTACACAGTAGAGACCACCACAGATACTAAATTCAAGTTGATTTACAATAAAAGGCTCAAATTCAGTTCCATAGGGAAAGAAAAAGTAATTGATGTTAAGGATACAAATGAGCCTGAGGTAAATAATGATGAGGCTACAGTGATAGTAAATGAGACTCTTACAGACATACAAAAATATCAAACAGTAGGTGAACAAGATACTCAGATGATTGAAAGACAAAAAAACAGGGAGGCTTCTTCCTCACACACATTGGAGGAAAAAGACATAGACATCAAAGAAAGGTACAAACAAATCAAAAAAAATAATGAAGAGATCAAAGGTGAGATTTACTCTCAGTTTCTTAAATAGAAGCCAGGGAATCAGAACAGGTTACTTATAGCATTTGATTATTCCACAAATAAAATGATCATGTCATATCTGCAACCAACTACTTCAACACCTAAGACAGTGGAAGACTACAAAAAGGCTGAGTTTGAAGTAGATGCTGAAAATGTGCATGAACTAGATTAAATAGAATTCCACAAACATAGCTCTCAGATGTTATATTCTACTATGGTAACAAAAGCTATGAGTGCTACTAAGTTGCAGAATACCATTATCAACATGCAGGATCAAATGAAGCTGGACAAAGGCTCTTTGTATGTTAAATATCTAAGGATTAAAGCCTTAGAAGACTTAGTTTTGCAGGTGGGAGTTGATCCTTCTGATGTTCCAGCGGCAGAAATATTAATTAAAAATAAAAATGAGGACATTGCAGCTTTGAGGAAATAGTTGAAGCTTCCTCAAAGTGAGCACCCTCAAACTAAAGAAATTATTCAAGAACAGACAGAAAAAGAAGACACGATGCAGTTGACTATCAAACTAATTGCTCAAATAAAATAAATGGAAACACAATTGGATCAACTTGTGAAAGAGAAAGAAACTGTCAAAGAAACTGAAGCTCCAATTATCCCCTCAGTCATACCAGTAATTATTACAGCTGTGGCCTCTACATTGGGATAAAAATTAGCACCTAATGATCCATTGGCAACTGCATTGCCAGTGCATTCAGCTACAACATCAGCCATTGATTCTTCAAAAAAACAGGTACAACACACAGATGATGCAGGGCATATAGTAACGACTATGGAGGAACTGTCACTAAAAAACAATGAGATTAATAGTTTGACAAAGATGATTCAAAATATGGAAGCCTCCAACAAAACAACATTAATCAATGCCAACAATTATGATCAAAGGGCCAAGAGACTTGAAGAGCAAATCAAAAGCCTACAAAAAGACTTGAATTTTACTGAACAAATTTCTTACATAATAAATTACCGTTGGACAAATATAATTGATGCTATTCATCTCCAATGGCCTTCAATTAAAATTATCTATGAACAGAGAGATTTACCTCTAGCAGCACAAGTGGAAATCCAAAATACAAAAGAAGAGTTAGCAAATAAACCAGCACAAGCTTTGAAGCTCATCCATTTCTTGAATAGTAAAAACAGAGCAGAGTTAGAAGAATTACAGGTATAGGATAGAACAGAGACCATTTTGCAGATCAAGAAGGTTCTAACAAAGAGAAATCTGATGAACAATTTACAGGAAAAATGTGATGCAATGAATGTTTCTATCACCAAGTTTTTAGCAAAATACACTATGCTGAGACAAACTGGTCTTCCAGATATTTATGTATTCAATGAAAAAATAATGCCTCAAAAGGATTATGATAAGAAGATAAGATATTTTTCAAAAGAACAAATCAATAAGGCACTGCCACAAGGCTCTCCCACAGGAAAGGTCATTCTTCAATATATTGAAGACTTGTTTTTTCTTCAAAATGAGATCAAGCATCTTTTTGTCTTTAGGCCTAATTTTTTCAAGTACACAGATGCCGATGAAAACTTTAGAAAGCTCAAAAACGTGAAAATACAAAATGTAGAGCAATGGCAGGCTCTCACAGATTTAATGTAGCATTGAAAAGGCAAAACAGTGAAGAGAACTACATGAAAAACAATCCAACAAAAGTGAAACAAAAAAGACAGTCAGCTAATTTTTTACTCAATAAATACTTCTTTTACAACAGTAAAGAGTGAAAATATTAGTCAAAGTGTATTAGGGTTAAAATATCAACGTTAAAGTGTATCATAAGAAAGAGTATCAGTGAAGGCAGCTCAAACAAAGATATTTCCTAAGCAGCCAGCAAGCAGGACAGCTTGCCAATAAAAGATCCTTGATTAGATAGAGTTGTTCTATATATTTTGGATAAGAGGACAACTTGCTAATTTTTTAGGAAGTTGTCCCTCTTATTTTGTAAAGATATTTTGTATTTCCTAAAGATATTCCTAAATCTCTCTAGGATATTTGTAAACAATATTTTGTATAAATACTTAACTCTTTGAAGTATTAAGTGTGGAATAAAATTGCTAAGATTACTATAGACTTTTGCTGATACATTGGAGGTTCTCATGTGTTGAATTGAAAGTAGCAAACTGGACAAAGTTTAAGTGGCATCATAATTCAGGATTCATGCGATAAGTTAAAGAGTGAAGTACATTTCTTCTTGTCATTGTTTCTTTTCTGAGTTTCATGCAATTCATTATGTGTTTGATCTATCTTAATGTGTAACTAGGAATATTACTACAGAATTAGCCTTTTGCTCCCTATTATTAACTAAGTTACCATTTAAATGTTTTTTGTTGATTTCCAGTGTTACGAATCCATCATTGCTCCTACTCCAGTTTGACCTTTGCCTCCTTCTTCAATTTTCCGGATCAAAGTATCCTTCATTGCCCTTTATCCCGTTCATACCATTTCATCAAAAACCTTTCCCCAAATATCTGAGGGTTATCTATCTTGCCCTGAATACATTTGTAACCCTTTGGCCTTGCTTTCTAGTACTGCTATCTAGACTTAGATTCCATAGCCCAATGGACAAGTAGATTTCTCCTTAGTTTAATCCTAAGTGATTTTTACCCACCAAAATCTTAAAATAAAACCAATTGGACTATCATAACTAGCCTAAAAACATAAATCAAAATAAAGATAAATCTTAAAGAGAGAGCCCTCTCTGAATTCTAGGAAGGCTAGATCCTAGGATTTGAAGTAGGTTTGTGGTTACCCCTAGTTTTCTTAGACTAAAAACCAAAAGCCCACAACTTTGATAAATTACTAGGGTGATAACATAATGGCGACCATACTGGGGAACTAACCAATCGCCAGTCTTAAATTTACTCTTAAAGGAAGATCTTTCATTTATCTTTTTACTTTAAGATTATCTTTAGAGGTTGTGGGTATTCAAAAAACAGTCATTCTGGCTTCTAGGAAAACGTACTATACTAGGTCTGACCGGGATCCTAAGCCTGCAGTTATAGTAGATAACCCAGAATAGATTGGAAAGAAGAAAAAACAAATTGTCAATTTAGAAACTGAAGTACCCTTAAGAAAAGCCAATTATTTACCCAAAGAATTTAGTGAGCTTAACTGATATTGATTTTGATTTCAAGATTGAATATTCATTGTTTAAAAACAAATCTGAAACTAATTTAAAAGATACTGTCATAGATCCTGTTTTTACTTCATTTTTTAATACAAAACAAAAAATTATTTCAGCAAGAATAAAATCAAACAAATCTGAATCTCAAAGTCAAATAGAAAGGATTAATGTTACATTGATTAAAGACATTGATGAAGCTATTAAATTAGCCCATTTATTATCTTGCATTAAACCTCCAAATTCTCAATTGCACACAACAATAATTCCAACAACAGATTCAACTCTATATGCTGTCACCACATTTTTAGATTCCATTGCAAGTTCATCCACAGAACAATTTATTCCTAAGTTTCCTTTGCAGCCTAGGATAGTATTTCCCTCATCCACTCAATCCACTACATCCACTAGTCTTATAAGCACTACATCTTTATTTCAAACCAATTCCATATATATACCAGCCTCTTTTCTAAGCTCTTCAAGTACAGCTTCCAGCACATCAGCTACCATATCCAGCATAGCCCGTGTTATTTCTATTATACCTCCCAACTTAGAAAAGCTTCAAGCCATGGTTGTCAGGTATGCTCCCCTTGTCTTACCTCAAAACCTCCATGATATGCCCCAATATTACCAGAAAAATATACCACTCTTTGATGTCCTGTCACAATATATTGCTCAACAACATGTCACAAAAATGACGGACTACTGTAAAATATATGAAATTGATGAGTCAGATGTCCAGATGAGGTTATTTGCTCAAAGTTTGATAGGAGAAGTTAAGAAATGGTTCAAAAATTTAGTTGCTGGTAGTATAGCTAATCTAGCTACATTTCATAGAACATTTTTAAATAAATGGGAAAAGAAAAAGAACCCCCTTCAAATTTTGTCTGAGTTTGATGCTTTAAAAATATCTCCTAATTAGTCTGTTCAAGATTACTGCACTAGGTATAACAGTGTCTATAATTCTATTCCTGCAGATCTTAAACCTACACCATACTTTGTACTTATTAAATTCCGTGATGGATTTGATCCAGAGATGGCCTATCAATTAAGAGAAAGAGATGCTGAAACATTAGAACAGATGCAATTAGATGTTGTTAGTGTAGAAATTAATATTCTAGCTAGAAAATCCAGACTTAGGAATGAAAGAAGAGTCACAATTAAAGAAGAAAATTAAAACTCAGATGTTAAATTAGATTTTTTTGCTAAAACTTTAGAAAGGGTGGTTGAAAGATTAGATAATTTAGATAAAAAACCTCAATGGGATAATCAACCTCAGATCAGAAATCCCAATTTTAGAAAAAATAATAACCCTGGAAAAGCTAAAGAAGTTGCTCCAGATCAAAACATTAGACCCCCATTTCAGGAGAACTATGCTGAGAGTTCTCAAGATAACAATGAAGATGAGGATAACACCAATCTAATAATGGGGATAGATGAAAACAACACTATTTTCATCACTCAGGAGGATCAAGAACTTTTTGAGCTTCAACAACTCAAAATAGAATCTAGTGAATCCTTTGATTTTAGACAAGGTTATGACTTTGCTATTAATGAAATTCACAGTCAATATAACCTTAGAAAAAAGAAAAACAATGAAACTTCTACAAAAAACAATTCTCAAAATCAAACTAAAAAGAATGTAGAAGCCCTAAAAACAAAAATTTTGCAAATTCTCCCAAGGGAAAACAAGAAAAATTCCAATCCTTCCAGTCCTAAGAAATTTCCAAACCCAAAAATTGTTGACATCACTGATGAAGTGGCCCAATATTCTAAATATGCACCAAAAGCTAATCCTACAAAAGCCTCTAATTCAGCAAAAACAACAATTCCTAATCCTAAAAAGAATCCTGCTGATTCTAAATCAGCAAATCCTAAAACTGATAATTTAAAAATAGCTGCTGAAAATTCAAAATCTGATAGAACATCTGCTGCCACACAAGTTGTCCCTGAAAAAAGAATTAAAAACATCAAAAGTTGAGAAAATCAGACAGAGAATATTAAAACAACTAAATATAAAAGTACAACTGTTGAAATTCAAGAAAAACCAACTCAGATAACAATTACAAAATATGAATTACTTCAGATTAGTAAGTCTCAACCCTCATTCAATATTCAGAATGAAATAGCTAAGTTAAAAATACCAATTCCTTTAACAGAATTGGTAAAGAATGACTTATATAAATCTACAATAACTGAAACTTTGAATATGAATGATGGTGAAGATGCCATTAATTTAAATGACGATCAACCAGAGTTGATATTTGGCCCTGATGTAAATGGTAAGCATTCAGATGGAACAGTTCCTCCTTTATATATCAGCCTTACTATTCACGATCATATTTTACACAATGCTATGTTAGATTCAGGAGCTTCCCATAACTTAATGCCAAAAGCCATTATGGAAACCCTTAATCTAGAAATAACCAAGCCTTATAAAGATTTATTCTCATTTGATTATATAAAAGTTAAGTGCATAGAGTTGATTAAAGAATTATGTGTGAATTTAGTTCAGTACCTTGGTAAGAGTATGGTTATGGATATTGTAGTAGCTGACATCCCACCAAAGTATGGTATGCTTATTTCTCGCTCATGGGGAGAAAAGTTGCAGGGATCTCTACAATTAGACCTGAGCTATGCTACTATATCAGTATTTGGACAACACAAGAAACTTTATAGGGAAAATTTAATGAAATTCATGATCAGAAGTGCAGAAAGGTCCATAAATTACCCCATTTATTCAACATCAATTGACCTTGATTCCCTCATTTTATGTAACTCTGACAACAAAGAAATCCAAACAGAACTAATTGACATAAAGCCAAAACCGAACAATGACAATATTTTTCATGAAGCCCTTTGGCACTTGGACTTTGATGGCTCTGTGAATAAAACAGGGGCAGGAGCTAGAATATGGATCACAAACATCGAGACAGGTCACTCAGAAGGACATGCCTTTAGACTCAACTTCAAATGTACTAATAACATGGCAGAGTATGAGGCACTTATGTTAGGTCTCCAAATCATTAGAGATTTAGGAGGTAAAAGAATTATGATTATGGGGGTTTCGGAACTAATCATCAAGCAAGTAAATGGAGATTATTCTGTTCATAATCCTAGATTAGCCAGATATAGAGATGCAACAACTAATTTATGTGATGATTTATTAGAATGCAAATTTTCTAATATACCTAGAAAATAGAACATTCAAGAACATTTCTTAGCAACTTTTGTAGCACATGTAATTTACCTTTTCAACCAACACATAGGTATACCGCTGAAGTTATATACAGACCCATTGTCCTAGATAATGTTAAATACTGGCATATTTTCACTGAAGATGAACAGATTTATCATTTTTTGAATAATAAGGAAGAATTTCAAAATTGTAAGATAGATTCAAACTGTAATATAGATTCATATTTTAATTGTGAAATAGATAACATAGATGTACATAAATTTAACAAACCCATTGTATTTACTCAATCTGACATTGATAACTTAGAGAAAGTAGATGTAGAAGAAATCATTGAAGAAGAAATTGACATGTTAGATCTAAAAGATAATTTTTTACCCAAGGGTTTAATTCCTTTAGAGGACCTTTTCGATTCCAATAATGTGCCTAAAAATCCAAAAATGGAATCAATTAGGTCTAACATTGAAGAATGTAACATTGAGACAGAAGTAAAGCCTAAAATGATTAAACTGTCAAAATCTTTACCTCCTCAAGAAAAAGAGAAATATATTGAACTTTTAAAGGAATATCAAGATGTGTTTGCATGGAGTTATGAAGATCTTAAAGCTTATGACACAAACATAATTCAACATAAGATTCCTATAAAAGATGAACAGAAACCATTGAAACAAAAATTGAGGAGGATTAATCCTGTCTTATTACCTTTGATATAAAAAGAGGTTAAATGCATGTATGATGCCAAAATTATTGCACCAATCAGATATTCTGATTGGGTATCAAACTTAGTACCTACCAGAAAGAAAACAGGTGAAATTAGATTATGTTTAGACTTTAGGAATCTCAATAAAGTATCATTGAAGGATAATTACCCTTTACAAAAGATGGATCATATTTTACAAAGGGTAGTTGGTTGTTCCAGGATATCCTTATTGGATGGTTTTTCAGGATATAACCAGAACCTTGTTCAAAAGGAAGACCAAGCTAAAACAACTTTTACCACTCCTTGGGGAACTTTCATGTATGTGAAAATGCCTTTTGGTTTGATGAATGCTGGAGCTACCTTTCAGAGGGCTATGGACATAGCCTTTTCTAAGGAAATACTCGACTTCTTGGTTATTTATATAGATGATATTACTATTTTTTCTAAGTCAGATAATGAACACTTGGATAATTTGAGACAATTTTTTATTAAATGTAGAAAATTTGGTATATCTTTAAACCCTAAAATGACTCTTTTTGGAAAAAAGGAAGGAAAATTACTAGGACACATAATTTCAAAGGAAGGTATAAGGATAGATCCTGCAAGAATAGAAGCCATTCTAAACATTCATCCACCTAGAAATATAAAAGAGTTACAAGCATTTTTAGGTAAAATCAATTTTTTGGGAAGATTTATTTCTAACTTAGCAGAAATCATCAGAGAACTGAATAATATGCTTAAAAAGGAGTCAGTTTTAAAATGGACAGTTGAAGCAAAACAATCATTTGACTCTATTAAACAAACTTTAACTAAAAAACCAGTCTTAATCAGTCCTAATTTCAAAAAAGACTTTATATTTTTTTCATTTGCCTCAGAGCATACTATTGTTGCAGTTCTACTGCAGAAGAGTGATCAAGGTTTTGAACAGCCTATAGCCTTTTTCAGTAAAACTCTTAGATATGCACCTCTGAAATATAACATAATGGAGAAACAAGCTTTAGCTTTGGTTAAAGCCATAAAATATTTCAGAGTTTACATTCTTTACTCCCACATTATTTCCTATGTCCGTAATTTTGTAGTAAAGGACATTCTCACTCAGGATGGTCCTGATGGCAGAAGAGGAAAGTGGATTGCCAGTATCCTAGAATATGACATAGAGATTAAACCAACTAAACTCATTAAAGGACAAGGATTAGCCAGATTGATGGCTGAATCCAATTGCAATGCATTAGATATAAATTTTATTGCACAGGTTGATAACCAGGAAGAGATGGTGACTCCATTGATCAGTGAAGCCTTTCTAGACTCACCATGGTACTCAGATATTATCTTTGTACTTACACACTGACAAGCTCCTCCTGGATTAACAAGGACTAAAGCTAGATTTATTAAACTTAAAGCAGTGAGAATTTATATTTTGGATAATGTGTTTTTTTGGAAAGAACAAAGTGGGATATTACTAAACTGTTTACTGAAATCAGAAGCTGACAAAATTCTTGAAGAATTTCATGTAGGTGACTATGGATGGCACTTATATTGGAAAAGTACTGCAGATGAGATTCTTAGAGCTGGTTTTTACTGGCCTACCTTATTTGCTGATGTTAAGAAATTTTTTACCTCATGTCACAAATGTCAAATTTTTGAAGGAAAAAAGAAATTGTTACCTGTACCCCTAAAGCCAATTTCAACTTAGATGCCCTTTCAACAATGGGGTTTAGAATTCATTGGATAAATTCACCCTCCATCCTCTAGCCAACACAAGTGGATCTTGACTACCACATATTACTTTACTAAGTGGATTGAAGCCATTCCTACCAGACAAGCCACTGACTCAGTCATTATCTCTTTCATAGAAAACAACCTTTTATATAGATTTGGATGCCCACAGAAAATAATTATTGATAATGCAACAACATTTAAATCTAAGAAAATGATTGCCTTTTGTCCCAAGTACCATATTACCCTAGGTCATTCTACTGCTTATTACCCTTAGGGTAATGGCCTAGCTCAATCTTCAAATAAAAGCCTTGTGAATATCATTAAAAAACTACTTGAAGACAACAAGAAAACTTGGAATAAAAAGTTACTCTATGCCTTATGGGCAGATAGACTTACTACCAAAAAGTCAATTGGGACTTCTCCTTACCAAATTGTTTATGTAATGGATGCAGTTTTCCCATCATCATTAGGTGTTCCAGTAATGAAGATCATTCAAGAATCACAAGTAGAGCTAAATGATATACAAAGAAGGATAAATCAAACAATCCATCTACAACAAACAAGGATAGAAGTCTATGAAAAATCTCAAGTCATTCAAGAGAAAATCAAGAAATTGTTTTATAAAAGAAGTAAAGAAGATGACTTTTCCATTGGAGATAAAGTGTTAAAATGGGATTCCAGGAGAGAAGAAAAAGGTAAGCATGGAAAGTTTGACTTTCTATGGAAGGGACCATATGTCATTTATGGATATAGGGGTAAAAATGCTTTCTTCATCAAATATTTGGATGGAGTAGATATTCAAGATGGACCAGTTAATGGTAGAATGCTCAAACACTAATATTCTTCTGAGTTAACCAATAGTTAGTCCCAGTTACTTTTTACACCATTATAAATATCTATTGAAGCTTTTAGATTGGATTGGATTTTTTCTTTCCAAAGTTGAAGCCCGGAGAGAAGGCCCTAAGCTTTGAAGAGTAAAATATCATAACTATCAGTTTTTGCAGAAATCAAAATATAATTACTAGATCATCAGGGTCAAAGTTGAAGGCTACTAGTCTCGGAGTTCTTGACATTTCACCAGGAAATGCCATCCCCATGTGAAGCCCCTGTTAGATTCCTATAAGTATAGGATTCATAATTTGGAATTGACTTATGATAGTCTTGTAAAATATGTGCATACCTTGCTTTCTGCAAGTTGCTTTCCCATATTTTGTAAAAAAAAATAAAAATAAAAATAGAAAATCAAAAAAGAGGGTAAAAGTCCTAAAATAAAAATCAAAGGACTTAAAATAATATAGACCCCAAAAGAAAAGGATGAAAATAAAACATGAAAGTGTGCAAGTCTAAATGCCACTACTTTTTACTTTTTGCAAATGATTATGGTAGAGTGTCAATAAATGCCATAATCCATTATGACCTAAACTGTTTAATCTTGACTTGTCATGCTGTAAATTTTCATGTTCTAGATAGTAAATAAAGATTAGTCAGACAATTTAATCCTGACTAATCAGTAGATAGGTAGAGAATAAAGAGGAGCTCATCAGTTTAATCTGAGCCCTCGGATGATATAAGATAGATTTAGATGGTTTTTATGCTTTTCAAAATAATAAAATGTTTCAAGGTAGCAAGCTCAAGTGCACCTGCAAAATGGAAGAAAAAATGTCAGATTAAAGTTGGGTAGATAGATAGAAGTGGGAATAAGCTTGTAAATATTCATCACTAGGTAAAAATTACTAATTTCCCATCCCCTGTAGTAATTCTGCATTCTAGACTCTCAGTCAAAAAGGCTCAGAGCATTTCTTTGACTTCTGTTGGGACCGGACCCAAGGCTCAATGACTGTTAGTTAAAAGTGTTTAATTCTTATATTAATCCCCAATTATCATTATTTACCCTTCATTCACCCATCACAACTCAAAAAAACATAATATCCATTTTGATTAACTTCCTCCATTTTATAAAGCATACAAACCCTCAAAAATCATCTTATCCTAAGTAAAAGTGGTGAAATCATCAAATGATAAACTTTGCTTTAAGGTTTTCACTTTACTTAGTCATAAGTGTATTTCTTGAGTATTTCATTTTCCTTATCATATTAATTTCTAACTTATTTTTATTAACTCCCTAAAAAGAGACCTTATCCTATTAATAAAATTCCTTTTATTTTTATATCCCCTAAAACCCACTATTATAAGATTTTATGCCAAAGTTAGTTATGCACATGTCGAAATAAAATCCAAAATATACCCCCTTTGGCATAAAACTAACAATATGTAAATATCCTGCCCCCTATGGTTTTAAGCCTTTAAAATACTAAAACTATATAATAAAAATATAAATATAAATAAGCTTTCGGAAGAATGACATGTGTTTGAAAAATAAAACTGTTGTCGAGCTTATCATAAAGTTTAATTTAAACTAAACTTTATTCCCCCAAAACCTTTGTAAATACATTGTTTCCATCCCTGCATTAACCCAAGGATTATTGCAAATGAACTAAAGTTTTATATCGTAATTCACATTTATTATTTCCAACTATGTAATAACCTCACGCTATACATAGCCTAACCCACGGTTAAATCTTCATATTATGCCTCATGCACCCATATCCTACATCTAAACCTTTGTTATAACTATATAACATTACATAACCTGTATTACCCTTTTGTAATAAAAATTTGGTTATAAATCATATTATATAAAGTTTTATTACATTATTAATCCATTCCAATGCTTATTATTTGATTTTCCCTGGTCCCACCCAACCTTTCAACCGAAGCTTTCGAATCAATCTTAGCCCTTCGCTCTTTTTCTGATGATCCAACGGTTCTAGACTTGTTTCATGCTCACAAATCAATCGACCTCCTGCCGCCCAAACGAACATGAAATGGGTGGTTTTCCCATTTCCTCCCTCGGCAACGTGGCGAAATATGATTGCATCGCGTTCGTTTTGTTCAATACAACTTACAGCCCAAATCCAATGCGAAATCCACCAATGGTTTTCGCATTTGAAAACAAAGCCATTTCTGCCTGTTTGATAGGGCCTGCATTTATTATGAGTAATGAAGGTTTATATGCAAATTTTGTTGGAAATACTTAGAGGGGGGGTGAATCGGTGTTCCGTTCAATTAGAGCATTAGTTAATCTTCAATTATTATCAGTGTTTTTACAATGATAGCAGCAAACAAGAGGAACAGTGTAGCAATGTCATGCTTTTAAGGTGAAAACCCACTGGGACAAACCACCTAATGCTTTTCTAATACCTTAATATTCAACTCCAATTGAAAAGTAGCCATGAATTTCCTAGAATCTGCAAAAGACTTTCTCTGGGCCCCACTGAGTGGACATCTCCACGCCTGAGATTTTCTAATATTCAACTTGAAGATGCTCTACCCAATGAGCCAAAGGTTCACCCCAACAGATTTCACTTTCTACCACCCTATAATAAATAAAGAAGAATGACTCCTATCAGTGAAATGATCCATTTTACAATGATATAGAATGATGCAGAAGAAGAAGATATACTAGACCATAACCTCAAATTTGACACAACCACCTAATGATGATACCAGACCTCCCAACACTGCCTCTTCAACCCTTGGCAGATAGACATTAGTACAATTTGTACAATAATGTATTTACAATGACTAAGTACAATGATACCTTTACAATGATTGTATGCAGTGCTGCCCACTTGAAGACTTCATATGATGAAATTCTTGCTGCTGTTATGCACCTTGGTTTTTTCTCTTGTCATGCTACCCTTTGATGCACCTTGCTTTGCTTGTCGCCATAGAAATTCGGGGTCCTTGCAACCCGACAACACCCGATCTAGCTGTGTTCTAGAGCTCGACATTGAATCCGTGTATCTCTGCGACGACCCTGACATTCTTGGTCCTGTAGTAGTCCTCCAGTTGGTATTTTTCAATTCCACAGTTCTGACCTAATTTGATTCTTTCAAGAGAGATTATACCGACCTTCTCATGGCTGCCTAATTATGGACTATTTCTATAAGAGTTAAGTTTGCATGGTGTTCCACGTGTCATTATTTCTTCATTCGGCCTGAAATTGATAGAGAGAAAACGGTAAGTTCAAAATTTTCTGTCATTTCTGCCGATTTTTTATGAATTCAACTGCATATCGTAGAGAGAGGCAGGTGATATTTTGGCCAAGGTCACTTCTTGAGATGAATTTCAGGAGGCTACAAAACCCTGACTTCCACAGATCATATCTCCAAAAATATTGTGCACCTTGATCTAAAATTTTTAAAGTGGCTTCCTCAGGATTTCGGGTTCTCCTCATAAAAATTTCAGCTTTTGAACCTTCGCAGAAAAAATTTAGAGCGCAAATTCCACAATGACCAGTTTCATATGGTTGAATCCATTGCCTAAGGAGGAAATGAAGATCACAATTTATATAAATGCTTAATTTGAGAGGGGCCGAATGCGAACGGGGAGGTGGTATTTAGAGCTTGGTGGTAATATTAATTATAGACTAATGACCTAGTGCCCTAAACCCCATTGTAGTCGAGGCTGCTCAACCGGGTACAAAACTTCCAAACATAATACCTCAAACCAAAGAATTACATGGCGGCCATATATCAACAAAATCTCAACAAGTAAACTATAAAAAGCATTATTGACCCAGAATATATTAATTTGGTAGGTCAAAATTTCCATGCAATATTGGGTTAGCCCCTGGTTCGGCATGGGATGACATCAATGACAACCATTGATCAAAAATCTCCCCCTTTGGCATTGATGGCAACACAAGTACTCCCCCTGCGATCATGACACCTCTTCCTACAACATTCTCTCTCCCTTTGACATCAATGGCAAAGGGTAACTCCCCCTGACACACAACCATCCTGCAGACTTGTACACATTTCCACTTCCCCTAACACACAACCATCCTGCAGACCTATAATATAATGAGAACTTGGGAGAATCCCAAGCTTTTGACGAAGATATTCAAATGCTTCACGAGGTAAAGGTTTAGTGAAGATATCAGCAATTTGTTCTTTTGTACAAACATACTCAAGTTTGATATTCTTTTCAGCGACTTGTTCTCTAACAAAATTATATTTGATCGGAATGTGTTTTTTTTTTGAATGCATGACAAGATTCTTGGAGATGCTGATGGCACTAGTGTTGTGACAAAATATGGGAATATGCTCATTGAATTGTACTTGAAGATCTTGCAAAGTTTGTTTCATCCAAAGGACTTGAGTACAACATGATGTTGCTGAAATGTATTCTTCTTCCGCTATAGATAACGAGATTGAAGTTTGCTTTTTGCTCAACCATGATACGAGACAACCACCTAGATAGAATGCTGCTCCACTAGTACTCTTACGATCATCAACACTTCCTACCCAATCTGGATCTGTAAAGGCTTGAATAATGAGATTGTTACCCTTGGGATACCACAAGCCATATTCTTATGTTCCCTTTAGATATCGAAGAATTATTTTAACGGCAATAATATGTGATTCTTTTGGTGCTACTTGGAATCTTGCTACTTGTCCAACTGCTTGCATAACATCTGGCCGAGTGGCTGTTACATATAGAAGACTACCAAACATAGATCTGTACAACCTCTGATCCACATCCTTAGATGAGTCGTCTATGCTCAATTTGCAACCTGTTACCATCGGAGTAAGGACGGGTTTGCAATCTTCCATTTTGAATTTCTTGAGAATTTCCTTGATGTACTTGGATTGACATATAAATATTCCTTTCTCTTGCTGAGATATTTGAAGCCCTAAGAAGTATGTCAGCTCACCAAGTAAAGACATCTCAAACTCACTTTGCATATTTGTAGAAAATTTCTTACTTAGTCGATCATCATTGCTACCAAATATTATATCATCCACTGTTGAAAAGGTAAATCCCCTCTGCGGACAGAGGCGATCCCTACTAGCCCAGCAGGGGTCTAGCAACAAACAAACAATGCTATGACGCAGGCTCCTAGTTACGAATGAAAGATTTGGGATAAGAACCTACCTGGATTCCAGCGCTCGATCAAAATGGGTGGCGCGATTGCCGCTCTATGACAGAGCGCCAAGTGGCGCGACCTCTTTACAGGATTTCCCTGAGTGGCGCGAGTACTGAACTGTCTACCCGCGCCAATGCAAAAAGAGCTGTTTTTCATGGATTTTGCAAGGAGATGTCCCAAGGGGAAATGAAGCTCATACTCAGAGGGATGCAATGATGATGTTTTCAGTGCATGACAGTGTTCACAGGTCACGTTATGGGTCCTCCATTGTGCGGGACGGGGAATGGTAGGGACGGTGACAAATTACTGTGTAACAGATGCCCCCTAAAGCATGAGGCCCGAGAGAGAGAGGGGTGAAATGATTTACGAGAACATGTCTAACTGAAGGCCCGCCGTCGGAAAACCTGCACAGACAGATACAACTGATATCTTAAGTACACGATGTATATATATGGTATGGACGCAGCCATCCGAACAGAGTATGCTATAATCCGGATCCAGGGTATGGGCACAGCCATCCAACTAAGATCAAACAAATAGACTCAGGTATGGTCGCAGCCATCCAATCATTGAGTCATGTACATAATGACAATAATCCACATTCGCAGCCTGGATTACAACAGACACAATCCAGGGTCTTGCGCTCCATCTCGACCCAAATAAGTACAAGTTCTAGCACGCGAATATGTGAGCTGATGTCGAACATGCAAGAACATCGCCTGATTACCAGCCAATGATGAAAGCCGTTAACAGACGCGAGAGGAACCACTAATAATGACAATGGTCCTCAAGGTACTACAGGTACAATCCACGGCGTGTGAATAAATGAGCTGACGTCGAACACCCGCAGAATCATCCGATCGGAGGTCAATAATGAAAACCTCTCGTCGAATGCGACGAACCTGCCATTAAGGCATGCAGGCCCCAACGTACCATCAGGAGTCTCTAGACCAACTTCCCGGATAATGAGTTGAAGTCGACAGGAAGTGATCTTGATCGAAGGTGGGCCATAATGATTCCCACATCATCGACACGAGACAGAGGAACATAATGTTTTGTTGTGAATTAGGATCATATGAGAAACAGAGGAAGGTTGATATTCGCAGAGACCAACTTCTCTTGAACATATAAACGGCACGGCAATGGACTTGGCAGTATTTGACATCAACAGAGCAAAGGTCATGGCGACGAGGCAGTGAACAGATGAGAGGTCAAAAGAGATTACCCAAACCCATGGAAGCAAAGAGAAACAACGAGATGAGATGTCCCCAACCCGACACGAATGCAGACAAGTGCCATGTTCAAGAGCGACATACTGCCGACGATAACGACGATGGTTCCATTTTTCCCCCACCATTTCTGGCGAGTACCCCAATTATTTTTGATGACAAGCTTGAAGGGGATAGCATATGCTTGTGATATAAGTCCGCCCTTCGGGCGAATCCATCCTAGTGCATTTAACGAGTCCTAGGAAGGAGAAACTCGGATAACGTCATTTCGACTAGATCCGATGTCATCAGGGTTTAACGAGTCTGACAAAGGAAGAACTCGGCGTCTTTTCATGTTTAGAGAGTTTGAAAAGACAGCGGAAAAGAAAACTCCACAGGTCCCTTTTCGTAAATAGTTTCCCAGATCCGAAAAGGTAGAAAACAATATTCGGGAAAACCTCCTAGTCGCGATAGGCTAGGGTATTCCTTTTTCGTAATCGATCCAGCCCAGCCCGAAAAAGGGTTAAACTTATACTGGGTGAATGTCGATTCGGGTCCATTTTAACGAGATCGAAACGACAAGGGCCTCGGCAATCTTTTCATATTTAGAGAGTCAGAAAAGAGCTGAAAGATGACTCCAGAGTGACTTTTTCGTGTATTTACCGAGTCCAAAAAAGTATAAAATACAACTCGTTTCCACCTTTTAAGTCGCAAAAACCTGTCACTGCACATACCCAACAAGCGTAAAATCCATTTTTGACATAATACATGCAAATATTTGACAAGAAATAACTTTTAAAACACATCTTAACGTTGAAAAGTTATAAATACGTCCAATGGTAAAAAATGAAATTACTTTTTACTATTTACCTTGGAGAGTAGCAGTGGTTCATTTGGAGCAGAAAAGATGTTTACACACCACACCATGTACACAAATGACAATCACACACCTATGTACACACACCACACCAAGAAATCAATTCAGGCATAGTATTTCTTAAGGTACAACCCATTCCTCGGTTGCGCCAATGGAACTCCTTCGTAGTCGATAAGCTCGTAGGCCCCATTTTTCAACACGCGTTTTACTATATAGGGACCGTGCCACATGGGCTGGAGTTTACCGGCACCAAGTTTATCATGTGCTTGATCATACAAGAGGACTAGGTCTCCTTCAATGAAAGAACGGGGAGAAACAGATTGATCAAAATGAGATTTGATCCTCTTCTTTTGTGCTTCGATGATCAAAGCAGCTAGACGACGGGTTTCATCCAACCGTTCAAGGTACAGAAGACGCTCTTCTTCAGGAGAAGTATCCGGTAAGAGCTCCACAGCTAACTTAAGCGAAGGAATTTCACATTCAACCGGCAAAGTAGCTTCCAGACCGTACACCAGTTGAAATGGTGTGAATCCGGTTGCACTTTTCGCAGATGTTCGGTATGCCCATAGAGCTGAGAACAGTTGGAGATGCCAACTGGATTTATGAATCCCAACTGTTCGTTGAAGCATAGTGACCAAAACTTTGTTCACCGCTTCAACCTGACCGTTAGCTTGAGGGTAGTATGGCGTTGAGCTGTCGTGACGCAGGCCCAACGCAGCTGTCAGCTCCGCCATCATGTAATCACGGAAATGAGTACCATGATCAGTGACGATAGCTTGAGGGACCCCGAATCGTGCAATAACATGGTTGAATAAAAAGGAAGCAGCCGTTCTTCCGTCAGCCGCAAGTGTAGGCATCGCCTCGGCCCACTTAGTGAAGTAGTCGACGGCGACAATGATATACGCATGCCCCCCGGCCGAGTGAGGGTTACACGTCATAAAATCTACGCCCCATTTCGCGAAAGGGACGACGGTAATAACGGGATGCAAAGGCAACGGTGGCGCGCGCATCTTGCGCTGAAAAATCTGGCACGGATGACATTTCCGGACTGCAGTGATGCAATCCTTGAATATAGACGGCCAGAAGTAACCTGCCCTCAGAATCTTTTGGGCAGTGGCATATCCGGACATGTGTCCACCACAAGCGCCACTGTGGCAGTCATTCAAGACTTTCTCAGCCTCGTCCAAGGTGAGGCATCGTCGGAGCACCGAATCTACTCCAATACGATATAGGGTATCTCCTACTATGCGGTAGGGTTGGGACTGGTGCCGAATCCGACGGCGTGCAGCTTTGTCCAACTCAGGCCGGAATGTTGCGGTCTGAAGATACACTATGATGTCCCCGTACCAAGGATCACGAGTATCAATAAGAAACAACGTTTCGTCCGGAATATGATCTTCAGTGTGTTCAGGAAGAGAGTCTGTAGGGAGAGAACAAATCAAATCCGCGAAGACCAGTGATTTCGTTGACTTGGCAGTGGTGAACTCCAAATCAAACTCCTGCAGGATGACAATCCATTTGGAGTACTTGCCCCCCAGCAATTGTCTAGAAAGAATATATGTCATGGGGTTGCAGTCTGAAACCACTGTGATCGTGCGCAAAAGGATGTAATGGCGGAAGCGCTGTACAACGTGTACGGCTGCTAAGGCCAACTTCTCAACATGTGCGTAACGCGTTTCCGGGTCGAGAAGGTTCCGAGAGAGGTAATAAACAACATGTTCATCACCGTTCTCGTCATCCTGCACCAAGACCATGGCGATGGTGCTTAATGCGGCGGCTAGACACAAAGTAAAGTCGCGGTGGTAGTCCGGAGGACGAAGCAACGGAGCATTGACTAGCAATGTCTTCAGCTTCTCAAAGGATTCTTGAGCGATTTCGTCCCAATGAAAGGGAACATTCTGCTTTAACAAACGAGTGAATCCTTTGGCCACCTCAGCGTAGTTCGGGATGAAGCGCCTAAGAAAATTCGCTTTCCCTTGCAGACTCTGCAACTGATAAAGGGAGGAGGGTGACGGGAGATTTATAATGGCCTCAACCTTCAGAGGGTCGAGGCGAATTCCGTCTTTTGAGACTATAAAGCCTAAAAGACGGCGAGAGTCGACGCAGAAGACGCACTTGTGAGGATTCAGCCTAATATTGTAGCGTCTGCAGCGAAGAAATATCTGGCGAAGATGTTCTGGATGATCCTCTCGCTTACCCGAATGGGCAGGCAAGTCGTCCAGATAAGGCTGGACAATATGGCGACTATCATGAAAAGCATATGACATAGCACGTTGAAACGTGGCGCCAGCGTTCTTTAAGCCGAACGGGAGTTTTTTATATGCAAAAGTGCCCCACGGACAGATGAATGTGGTCTTATGTTGATCCTCAGGTGCAATGTTAATCTGGTTGTACCCTGAGAAACCGTCCATTAAGGAGTAGATCTCACTTCCGGCGCAATCGTCGATAATCTGATCGATAAACGGAGTGGGATAATTGTCCTTAGGACAGGCGCAATTGATGTCGCGATAATCTACGCAGACTCGAATGGTACCCTGTTTTTTATCGACAGGGACGATATTGGACACCCATTCTGTAAGGGGGATAGGGTAGATAAACCCCGCGTTCAGAAGTTTTTCAACCTCTGCCTTGATAGCGGCGGCTTTCCAAGGATTCATGGGACGCAAGCGTTGGCGCACGGGTTTCGCGCCTGGATAGGTTGGAATTTCGTGCACGACAATACTAGGATCAATTCCCGGCATTTCCTCGTAGGACCATGCAAAGACATCTCTGAACTCTTTAAAAAGTTCCGTATAGACCTGGATTTCTTCAGGAGAACAGGTCACACCCACGTGAATGTTCTCAACAATCCCCGGTTTGACAGAGATGTTGATAGGAACCGTTTGAGTAATGTTACTCAGATTGCCTTCCGAAAAGACCTCATGTGTCAAAATCGGTGTTTGAAGAGGCGGGGAAGGAACCTGAGTAGCATAGCGCTCGAGACAATCCGTCATTGCCCCCAAGCTAGGCATCAACGAGGAACGATGATGCCCATCGCCCCAAGGTAGCTCCTCCAGAGACATAGTTTCAATTATAGCCTCATCTGAGGGAAAAGTCTCTCTAAGAGGATCAGGCGAATCAGCCTGACCAAGCCAGGGGGATTGTGAGTAGACGTCAAGAGCCATGCTCATCGGAGCATGCCGAGGAGGTGGAGGGTCCGATGCAGCAACAATCTCACAGTAGCTGATCTCTACTGGCGTTAAAGGCATGGATTCTCCAAACTCATATACCTGCTCAGGTGTAGGAATCAGCCAGGGGTCATCAGTCCTGGACAACATGTTGACTTGAGCGGTATTCGGTGGCGGCACAGGGAAAATACCCATGAGGACTGGGTCTTTGAAAAGACCAGGTCCTATGCTGTCTGGTGGATTCGGAATTTGATCCACGTACGGCACGTTATTCTCGGAGTTCGAGGTAAAAAAATGACAACTGGTCTACTGTGACAATCTTGCCCTCGTGAGGGAACTTGATGAATCGAAAGACAGTAGACGGCACGCAGAGCATGGCATGGGTCCAGCTGCGGCCAAGAAGTATGTTGTAGTTGAGTTTAGCGTCAACTACTTCTACTTCCACGTTGACGGTTTTTCCCCGTAATGTAATCGCCAGACTCTCGAGAACTCCCAGGGGTTTAGATTCCCGGCCATCAAATGCCTCAAGGGCATTGGGAGATGACGATAAAGTTGGGGAACCGATGGCTCTCCAACAAGCGGAGGACATAACACAAGTAGATGCACCCTCATCTACGACGGCTCTATGAACGTCCAGGCCGTTAATCCCGACTTGAATAATCAAAGCGATTTGATGTGGAAGCCGGGGAGTAAAATTCTCCAGATCAAAGGTGAGAAGGCTCGAATCGGCGGGGTCAATACCACCGATGGCGGACAGCAAAGCCTTCCGTTGTGAAGGACAAATTTGAAGAACCTCAAGTGCAGACATGGCACATGGCGCCTGTGCCAGATCCTCAACGATGCTATAATGTTGAGCGGCACGAGCATTTGGATTATAAGAGGATCTCCGAAGAACACCCTTGGGAGGTGGTTTCACAACGGGTTCGAGAGTCGGCTTCTCAATTTCCAATGAACCAGAAGCAGATGAGGGAGGCGGTCCATCCGCCACAGCCTTCCCGGGTGCCTGCTGCTGATTATTGTAATCCTTGGACCTCGTAGCGATAGTGATAGGTGCATTAGTCTTCATCATGAAAACTTGAGACCCAAACGGTGCAGATGATGAACTTTGTTCGACCATCTAGGTCTGCTGAGATGGAAACGGCTCCTTTAAAACAGCCGGAGTTCCCTTTGAGCCTTTAAGAAGTTGACTGACTTCGGATCGTCTTGGACAATCTTTAGTGTAATGGTCACCTTCACAGATGAGGCAAGGAAATTTCGGCTTACGTTGTGAGCCATCCTCAAACTTGGATTTAGATTCCGGTTTTGGGGCATCGGATCTGGATTTGCCTTTGCCCTTTTTCTTCCCCTTGGAGGATTTGTCCGCAGGATTGGCCTGAACGGCATTTACCTCCGAGGTTTTACCAGAATCGGATGAGGCGGGTTTGGCAGAGGGATCGTTGGAAGAATTAGCCTTCTGCTTCCCATTCGAAGACTTCTTCGACTTTTGAGAAACGGAACCAATGACACCATCCACGGAAGGGGTGGGTTGGGTCTTTTTGGCTCCGGGCCGTGGTGCATCAGGCAGGATGTCATAAAGCGTGCCAGATTGTGAATAAACCAGATCCAAGTACTGGGCACGCGCGATAGCTTGTTCCTCCGTCACACACGCTCCCATTGCGATATCCTGAGCGATTTTGTTCACAAAGGAGGTTGTGAACCAGTGAGTCAAAATCTGATCAGGTATGTGAAACTTGATCAGTCGACGACGGCGCCGCCACTCATGGATGTGATCCGAGATGTGAGTGGCCGAGTCCTGCTTCAGGGAAGACAGGAGGTGCGTCCCAGTCTCATACCGGACTGGTAACTCGAAATGCGTGAGGAAAGCCATAGCTAACGAGTTGAAATCCTGAAAAATACCACGGGATAGCTCTATGTACCACTTAGCAGCAGCTCCTGTTAACGTACGCTGGAAAAGACGCAAACGAACCGAATCGTCAGTCCAAGAGTTAGACGAACACCAGAGGTGATACGTCATCACATGCGCCTGGGGGTCTTCGCCAGATTTTCCCTCAAACTTGGGACAATCTCCTGGTATCTTGGTTGGAACCGGAGGCCAATGTGGATTATGAGAAATCGGATCATTGGTCAACTTTGAAACGTCCGGCAAGTCCAAGGTAGCCAGGAACGGCAATGGAGGGTTAATTCCCGTGCCAGTCCCAGAATAAGGTCCGGTACCCATGCTCCACGATGGTTGTGAATATCCCTGCCCCCATGGGTTCTGTCCCGTAGGATTCTGACCGTGAGGGGCATAATTCGTATAGCCGGACTGATTTGGTTGCTGGTAACCATTGTGTGGGGCCTGATAACCAGGGTTCGGGCCCTGATTAGGCGTCTGCCCCGTATAAGCAGCGTTTGGATTTGGCTGCTGAGCATAGTTAGAACCGTGAGGAGGAGGAGGATACTGAGAGCCTCCAGAGTGGTTATAATTCGGTTGAGATTGACCATGAGGATAATAACCGCTCTGAGGATGAGTAGACTGCTGATAAGTGGAACCCTGCGGAGCCTGGTACGTAGGGCGCAGCTGTTGATTTGGCTGCGGCATTGAGTGAGCAGGCTGGTGAGCAGAGCGAACGAAATGAGGGGGCTGGCCTGAATGAACAGGTTGACCCGAATGAGGGGGTGCTCCTGAATGAACAGGTTGACCCGAATGAGGGGGCGCTCCTGAATGAACAGGTTGACCCGAATGAGGGGGTGGCGCCGGTTGCGCAGGCTGACCCGGTTGTAAGTGAGCCCCAGGTTGCACCGAATAAGCCGGTTGGCCTGGAGGCGGGACACCAGGTTGTACCGGATGACCCGGTTGGCCCAGTGGTGGAACAGGACCAGGTGCTTGCTGGAAACCAGTTTGACCCGA
Organism: Pinus albicaulis; assembly: GCA_034641835.2. NCBI lineage: Eukaryota > Viridiplantae > Streptophyta > Pinopsida > Pinales > Pinaceae > Pinus > Pinus albicaulis. The sequence goes on from CM076583.1 coordinate 1,253,149,544, forward strand.
AGCAGAACCGTAAAGAGGTCCTCGCTGATATGCAACGTTAGAGACAACAGGATACTGCGGTTGCATCGGTAAGGAAGGCTGGATTTGCCCCCCAGGTCCATAGGTCGGTCCCTGTTGATACCCCGGCTGAGGCTGAGCAGGTTGACCAGCAGGGTTATAATATGGTCCTTGCGGATTATAGAATGGCCCTTGTTGGCCCGCAGAGTAGCCTTCATTGGGCTGTCCCTGTGGGTCGTACTGATAGCCAGGTTGGCCTGCAGGTTGACCTTGGAAAGGTTGCAGTCTGCAGCTCGAGCTCCGGTTGTACCTGCAGTCCCGGAACACAAAGACAGCCCCCGAGGAGCCAGGAGACGCAAATGTCCCCATGCTCGCTGTCCACCCTAAAACCATACACTCTCTTTGCTGCCTTTGCATACGTTAAAAGAAAGACCGATAAGGACTTTGGGGGAGTTGTCCGTGCCTCCGCGTTCGGTCACGCAAAAACAACCGGGATACTCCCCCGAGATATTCTCCGCATAGCGCAGCTAGACAACGTCCTCCGGGAGTTGGCCCGTATCTAGAAGCAGATGTCACCGAGGCAACAACAGAAGAGGCGGCCACACAACAAGGTCGCACGGAATGGCGACGGCGTCGAAGTTTGTGCCTTATGCAGTAGCAATGCCTCGAAGCAGAGATGATATTCTACAGAGAAAAGCACTCGAATAATCGACCCGCAGATCTCGTATCCCCGCACAAAGAAGGACCACCGACGATGTGGTAGCCAGCTCAGAATCGTCTCCCTCAAACAATCTACGAGGGATGCGCTGATAGTCATCAGACCCGGGAATTTCCTCACCAGAATCACTCATGGTTGATCCCGCCGTTAAATCACGCAGAAGACGGCGAGGACTAGGAGGAAAAACAGCAGCAATAAACGGTGAACCCGATGTAAGAGAAAGGAAATCAGCTCCCAATCTCAATTCAGACAGAGGGTCCGAAAAGGGCCAGTGGAAGTCAACTGGCTCTCCAAAGGGTTGCTCGGCGAGGACTGGTCCCCCGTCAGGGAACTCAGAAACAACAGGCTGCTGTGGTTCAACAGAAGGCTCAGAAGCCTCTGAAGAATCGTCCGTGTAAGGACTGCCAGTAGACGAAACTGAGGGTTCCGCCACCGTGACAAAAGACTAGAAGAAGAGAGCACACACACACACGGGCTGAAAATGAATTAAGATACACGATCAAACAGTCACAAGCAATATCTAACTGGGTGTGTAATCGTGGGAGATTGATTTTACGACATTGGAAAATAAACAAATTCTACCGTTTCATGTTTTAAGAGTCAAGAAACGATAAAAAGATGACTCTATCTCTTTTAGAGTTGACACAAGCGTGAAAGGACAAGCGCTTGACGGTCTTTTCAAGTTTAGGGAGTCAGAAAAGACCAAATGACTGCTCAGGAAAAACTAGGCACAAAGGGTGTACCAGATAGCCGTGAACTGCAATATACACCTTGGTTTCAAAATGAAACAGAAATCGACCAAGGACTTTCCGTACGTGCAGGTAGTCTCCCCGAATGCTGTGTTCGGTGTATCACGGGTAAAAGGCGGCAGACTCGGCTTCCTGTGGATAAAGGATTGCAAACCTATAGGGGTCTCCCCTTATATACTCGACGGTACGGGGAGCGCAAGTCCGTACTAGTGCTGTCTAAAGCCAATAGGCGAACGACAGCTGCTAGGTTTAATGACGCCGGAACACGTCTCTAGCCTAGACCTTCTAAATATGTTGCGTTAAGTTCCAATGTTGCCTTATGTTAATTGAATGAATTTTACAGTTGATCTTCAATTAAGTTTCAATTTCCAGGCCTTATCGTATGTAGTGTCTCCTAAATGCAAGCTATATGCCACGATGCAACATTTCGTTCGATGAAAACTAGTTAAATGAGAGTTGAGAGCTTTAATAAAAACGAAATGAACGGAATACAAACAAGAATGTCTCTAATGCAACTAATGCAATTGCACATTTTTCATTCAAACACTAATCACTAGTGATACGGAAAAGATGACAATTTGCACTAATTAAAAAACAAAAGAGATTATATTTTTTTTTTTTAAATTTTCAATGTCTAATGGCTAATGTGCACTGAAAACAAAAGGAACAATTAGAGAAATGATAACTAAGAGAGCAAAGCAAACAACATTCACTCACCAAGCAAGCAACAAAATCTCTAAATCGACCCAAAGTCTCTCAAATCGAAGAAAGACTCAAAAACACCCCAATGGACCGTGTGATCTGGGTCCAAAGCAAGGGCAAACGAATCCTCAATGAAAGAACGAACAATCACTCAAAAGACGCAACAAAACAATCAAAGACTGCTAAGAGGGCATGGAGGGTTAAGCAACAAGTCGACAGGACAATCAAGACACCAAAGCTCCCAAGGAGGGCTCGATTCACTATGCCACTAGATGCCCTAGGGCTTAAATCGTGAAACCGATAGATAGAGGCAAACAACCAAAGGATAGCGGTGAATTCCAGTCAAACCAGGCTCCAATGCACTCAAACAATCAGGGAATCAAGAAGAAAAGTATTGGTCAAGCTCAGAAAGCCAAAATTGAAGAACTTCAAAAAAGTCACAGGGGTGGCGCGACTGTGGCCTTGAAACTAGCGCCAGAGGCCGAGTGGCGCGAGACAGACAAATGCAACACGCGCCAAGTGGCGCGACTGTCAGGTAAAAACCCGCGCCAGTCGAATTCTTCAATGAAAACTAAAAAAACAAGCTAATCTGAGAAAAAGACCAACACAAGCTAAGCAAACCACAAGGCTAAAATAATGAAAGAACCCAACCCAGAAGGTTCATCAAGCAAGGAGAAACAATCAAAGCGAACCAATCATAAACGAGACAAGGAAAACCGGACGATCCCCAGCTGAGTCGCCAATTTGTTGAGAAGGTAAATCCCCTCTGCGGACAGAGGCGATCCCTACTAGCCCAGCAGGGGTCTAGCAACAAACAAACAATGCTATGACGCAGGCTCCTAGTTACGAATGAAAGATTTGGGATAAGAACCTACCTGGATTCCAGCGCTCGATCCGAAAAAGAGATGTCCCCGTCCTTCAGTCCTGGCAGATCACAATCCTTCCACGATCTCCGTGGATGAACACCTGCACACAGAAAGAACAAACAGATACAAGCATAGGAAGCAGCATACGTAACTAAACATCGGTCAGAAAAGACATTACTCGCATTAACATAATGGAAAAAGGAGTGGAACCATAATCATAGTCATCTATTAAAGTGGGAAACGAATAGAAGTTACAACCAAGTTCTGACGCTGCAGCCTCCTTCGCGCGGGTCTCCGGTCGTCCACGTCTCGCAAAGCTCGCCGGGGGAAAGGGAAACCTCTCCGGAGTCTCGTGACAATGGTCTCCTTGCTCGAATGGGCCTTAAGGGAAAGGAAGGATTCTTTTCAGCACAAAGGCACTTGGGAATAGGAGATGCAAAGCTTCAGCACTTCAAGACTAGCTTGCCATGGATCTGAGCAAGCTTTTATAGATGGGGAAGGAGGGAGTTGGGATCCCTATTATTATGGGATGGGCCCTATCAACAAGGAAGGTTCCATAGAAGGTGGCAAAACTACTTCTCTTCCATAGAACTCCCGTAGCCAAACCTCCCAACTCAAGATAGGCAGTGGTTGTGAGTTTGTTTGAACTCAACTTCCGCCATCCATATATAAAAAACAGTCCCTAAAATGGGTGGCGCGATTGTTGCTCTATGACAGAG